>VFFE01007972.1:583363-768706 GCA_008921705.1 Burhinus oedicnemus
TCTCAAAGGTATCCTGAGCTGCAGAGGTTCAAAACAGCCCATCTAACTCAGTACTAGAGTCATGTGGAGGTGTTCTAACCAGTTTTTCTACATTATTAATATCACTATCTCCTGCACTTGGATTGCTCATTTTGCCCCACACTGTTTACCTTGGCAAAGAAATAGCAGTGGGAACCATAATTTATGCTACAATACAGGTTGAGCAGAAGGTTCTGTAGAGACTGCTTTACCTTACAGAACTAATTATCCCCACAAACTCAGGGTTTTTCACAGCGATCATCAGTGTTGTATCAGGTAGGTTTAATAAAGAGATTCATATAGTCCTTTGTTGCCTAAAAAATAAATCAGAGATTAGTATTAAAAAGAGCATGGCCAGCAGGTCGCGGGAGGTTATCCTCCCCCTCTACTTTGCCCTGGTGAGGCCACATCTTGAGTACTGTGTCTAGTTCTGCGCTCCCCAGTTCAAGAAAGACATGGCACTACTGGAGACAGTCCAGCAGAAGGCTACAAAGATGATCAAAGGAATGGAGAACCTCTGTTATGAGGAAAGGCTGAGAGACCTGGGTCTGTTTAGCCTGGAGAAGAGAAGACTGAGAGGGGATCTCATCAGTGTTTATAAATATCTAAAGGGCAAGTGTCAAGAGGATGGGGCCAGACTCTTTTCGGTGGTGCCCAGCAACAGGACAAGAAGTAACGGGCACAAACTTGAACATAGGAAGTTCTGTGTAAACATGAGGAGGAACTTCTTTCCTTTGAGGGTGGCAGAGCACTGGAACAGGCTGCCCAGGGGGGTTGTGGAGTCCCCTTCTCTGGAGATATTCAAAATGCACCTGGATGCCTTCCTGTGCAACCTGCTGTAGGTGACCCTGCTCTGGCAGGGGGGTTGGACTAGATGATCTCCAGAGGTCCCTTCCAACCCCTACCGTTGCGTGATTCTGTGATATGCCAGATATGTGATATTTTGGCAACCTTGTACTTGCACTTGTACTTGGCAACCAGAACGTACTAACATGGAACTGATATTTTGAAGTATTTCAAAAGATTTTCTTGTGAGTGAAAAAGGCCATCATATTCTGGGGTGGTTTGAATAACATTCCACTTCCTTCTTTGGAAGAAGAGAAGAAATAGTGTTTAGTTTTCAGACTGATATTTTCTCACATCTGACAAGCAACTTCAACAGTCATTAACTGTCTCTAGAGGTAAGCAAAAAGGTTGCACAAAAGCATTCAAATTGTTTTGTTTGATGTTAGAGAATATTTAAAAAATGAGCAAACTGACATTTTCTTCTTTGAAGGAGAAATCAAGGCGTGGAAGAGAATCTGTACAAACATTTATGTTGAACTAGACTTTTGCTTTCATCCTAAGTATTTAATAAATTTCTACTGCCCAGAGTAGGCCTGTTAACTCAAATGTAAGTTTCTGAACCTGCTACTTTTTGGAGGAACTTAATATCAAATGACCTAGCAATATATGCTTCTTTGAGAAGAAGCTGTGAAATAACACAAACCAACACCAACTGCAGTTATGCTTTTTCTAGTCTTTTGATTTACCGCACTGCCCTGTTCCTGGCAGCTCACTTTCCACATCACTCCTCAACAGGCACCTCATAATCCTCCAAAAGGTTAAATTTAGAAATGAAGAAACAAATAAGCAAACAAACAAACAATCTGAGGAAAATGCTCATAGATAAGACATAAACGTGACTTCATGAGCTGGTTGGTATCACTGTATCTAGTTTCATTTCAGTAATACATAAACCCATGACCTTACTAATTACCACACTGGGCTGAGACTTTGCATACGTAAGGTTCAGATTCACAGTTTGTGGCCTCACCCAGTTCAGTGAGAACACTCAGTTGTGCAAGTTTTTCTCAGTGTGAATGACATTATTACATTTGGTATCTCCCATTCGCTCTCACTGCAGCCAGATTGAAAATGGACATGGCTGGACCTGGAAGTTGAAGAAAGATCAGTACTCTGTTGTTCTGACCTTTCTGTGTAGGAATTTAATTAACTTTTCTATCTGCTTTTACTGTAGCTTTCTTGTAGACTTGTTCCAAGGGCACGGATTAGTGAATTAATAGAGAAAAGGCTAACAAAAGACAATTGTTGACCTGAGCACTCAAATATGCTCTCAAGTTGGTATCAGCTTGTTTATGCTGGTTGGCTAGATTTTGAGTGAATGTCAACACTATATTTAAACAAAGAGAATGACAATATGGAGTTGAAGGCCCTTCCATTTCAGTCCCTAAAATATTGCTAAATTAGGCAGTTACTTAAAGGTTGTCCTCCACTTTCTTGACAAGTACTTCTGCTAAATGTATTTGTATCAGGCAGCTTCCTTGTCTATAGTTTTTGATAAATTCATAAAATACATCAGATTGTGATACGTCACATTCATGGCAGCCTCACTTGCCTGAGAACCCTTGAAGGATCTCGAAGGATTTATGACCATTTCTCAGTAAATATCAGAACAGATGAAACGAAAAACAAAATTCTGACCCATGAATATCCCTAATACCTTGATCTAATAGGTTGCTTAAACATCAAGCCAAATTCTGATTTCAGATACTTCAGTTTAAATACTTGGTAGATTTTTTGAAATCAATTGAATTATAATGTTTTAAATAAAAATAAATTACAGGAGACCCTCACTCTATAATTTACTTCTTCACAGTGTAATGAAACCCCATCAGTTTTAACTATGTGGGCTAGTTGTCCATGTATATATTTGCCAGAAATATGTATTATATGCAATTCTAATTTAGTAAAAAAGCTAAGTGATTTTTATTCAGAAATTACAAAGTTAAGGTAACTATTTCCTGTGCATTAGTTGGCATTCTATATATAGTGATTTTTATTCAATCAGCTTTTAGTCCTGAACCAATTTCTGAAGAATCATGTCTGATACATAGAAGGTTCTCTAATGTGTTCTTGTTTCATTAGCAGAGCCTCAGGATGGTCAGCGTTTACCGATATGATTAACATCTACCACTTCATTTTATGCCTCTTCACAAGTAGAATGTGCAATGTAATATTTTGCTATGGTAGGAATGAGGAAATTTTTTTTTCTTTTTGACTTTGCTTTGAACATAGCTGTTGTCATGCATGTATAGGAGAGAGGAGAAATAGGATGAATAATACATAGCTGGTTCTTTATTTCTGTGAGAACACCAGGTCAGTTTCCCAGAATGGTCTACCAATGCATTAAACTTCTTTGTACAGAAAGTTGCAGCAGTATGACAGAGAAACAAAACTGTCAACACTGGACTTCACTCTGAGCTTTAAGTGAATATTTACATGTTTTGGACTCAGACTATAAATTGTCTTGAACATGTCTTGAAGGTGGCTGCAAGAAGCACATGTTGCAAAAGGTTTGGACAGTCATGTCAATGACTGCAGCAATCCAATATCTACATCTACACAGAACATTTCATCGGTAAAACTCAAAGCACTTCACTGAAGAAATAATTACCCTCTTTATTTAATTCAGAAACTACAAATACCAGAAAATCTATACATCAGGTACTCTTTCTTCTTGATTTGCATTAGAAACACATTTCTGCAAAGGCACGGCTTCAAGCTGCATTATTAGAAAGGTTTCTTTGTATTTACTTAAGTGCAGCTTTTCAGGTTGAGATAACCTGTATTTATTTCTCATTCCTTTTCTGGCTTGGTACTAGAAAATAACAGGCTACAGGTCTTCTCACACAACAGCTTTTTCATTTCAGATTATTGAAAGAACAGTGATTTGCTTGAATGATTTTCTCTGCTGTATCAATTTATATCGCCACAGCTTGTTAGAGTCTGCCTGAATAGAGATTTTTAGCATCACACTTGCTTATGACTTTCATTTTCCTTACTTTAGACAAAATGGGGAAGAAAGTGCTGTCTTGGATTACTGGATGGTTTCTTGGTAAATTAAAACTAAATCCATTGATTTCCAGTGCTGGTTTAAACCCTCTTGGTAAACACCATCCTAAGGTACACAGAGCGGCAAATTGACATCAAACAACATGAAGAGTAAATAGGATGTCAAATATATGGATTAAATGCAGGAAGCTTTTGTGCAGGACAATGGAGACTTTTTGAGGATGCAGTTCAAACATTCATATGTGGATCTTGAAGGAAAAATGGTTTTCTTCAGTGTGGCAACAGTCCTACTTCCTAGCAGAGCTACAGAGATGACTTTTAGGCATGTGCCAGCAAGCTGGAACACAAAAGCACACCAGAATATTTTTTTATAGTATTTTTCACTACTAAACTTTTTTACATTATAGTGCAAACCCCTGAATTTTGCTTGGAAATCAGGCTTGTTTTTTTCTTTGTGTGTTTGTTTATTTCTTTTACTCTTCCTTATATAGAGTTGTTTCACTGTTTCAAGATATTACCAGCAGCCTAAGATCTCTCTGGACTTCTCACAAGGAAAAAACGTGTGGTATTTTTCGAAAGCTTCATTCTTTTGAGGATTGAAAATCTTTTAATGGAACAGAGCTGCTCTTGAGGACTTACTACAGTACTGAGATCAAGAAATGAAACCCTTTCTTTCTAACAAGCTGTAACATCATCAAGAGGTAAATACTTCCTGCTTTTTTGGTTGGATTTTTTTGGAATATTTACCTCTGCCACAAAAGACCACCACCTATGATAAGACTGAGCTTAGGAAAAGAAAGACCAATGGAAAAAAATCCTAAGAGATCCAGCAGGAGTTCTGTCCCTCAGGAAGGTTCAATGGAGCTGCTGAAAACAAATATGAGAAGCAAGTTGTTCTGTTCTGGACATTTGAGATTGCTTTATTAATTGATACATAAGTGAAACTGTACCTTTATCAGACTGTACTAAGGGAAGGTACTAAGCATTCTTGACCTACAAAGTACGAAACTGTTAAAAGGTATGAAGAGGAAACTTACGAAGTTCTTACAAGAGACCTCAATTTTATAGGCAGTCTTAAAGTCTTAGGGAACCTCTTGTTCAGCATCTCTCTGTGACAGAAATCAGACACCAAACCTGAACAAAATGTTTACACAGAACCCAGATTTAAACTTAGAATAAGGAAAAGGAGTGGTGAATTGCAGAATGTAAATTGACTAGCCTGTAATTAGGACCCCACATTTACCCACCAAGGCAGAACAGTAATGGAATACATAACCAAACCACAAACTCTTGGGAACATAAAGAAACAAGACAGATTTGGAAACTTAAGTCTGCAAAATCCATAGGATGAGTTTGGAAAGGGCACTGTGAAAGACTGTATAAAGTGCACAATAAAATGCACATCCCCACAGTATCCATCCTTTTGATGAAATTGCTACATTTCCAAGAACTTAAATCATCTGCAAAAGCCTGTGAACAAAGATGAAATTCCTAATAAAAATGAAAGTACACCACTAGCAATTGTAGGAACTGTTCAACAGGCAGTTTTATGTAGTAATATGAGTAAAACCATGTGGTTTATGGTATTGTGCAGTTTATACGATTATGTGATGTCTAAGCTTACAGTAAAGTCACAAACAGGTAATAATGAGATCATATACCAGGGGTTTATGTGTACTAAATATAAAAGTTAAAGACAATCTTGTGCTGCAGGAATTATGCAGCCGCCACGTAGTCCATGTTAGAAATTATGCAGGTGCCACCTCAACAGGGCTCAACCCTAGATTCCTGCTCAAAGGAGACAAGTCACTAATCCACTGACTAAATAAGTGGTTTATTTATCTGACATGCAGAGCAGCTTGAGCTGGGTGTCTCCAAGGAGGGACCCCATTGCAGATAATGCACTCCAATTATACCCTTACAGACAGATTTCCTGGAACGTACCAGCCATTACCCAATCCCCAAGTCCAATCACTTAATTCCAGTTGGTGGTGTCTTGATTCCTTACCAGTTTTCTTGGTCGCTGGGCTGGCTGACTTCTGAAGTTACCACATTTTTTCGGAATTGTTTCCTTGGTCCTATCTTCTTCATTCTGCTTGTGTCTACCAGTTTCAGATAGTTTTGTGGTTGCAACACTAGCTTTATCAAAAAGTTTACTCCCAGGCAGCTCTTGCGGCCTATGACTTCAAGTACTTTAGCTTCAAGTGCTAAGCAAGGCTATTAACCCTAACAATTCTCAACAACTGGAAATCTACAGATTATAATTTCTTTAGGGAATGGAGCATCAAATCCAGTAATGGAAAATATCAGTCTATAAATTTTATTCACAGCTGACAACAGAAAAGAACTCCCATGGGAGCGCTGGAAAATTCATGTGTTCAGATCTCATGCTTCTACAGTTTCTCAGGAATCACATATAGGGCCCTTTTATGAAGGTGTTGTACAGAGAAACTGACTGCCCAGAGGGACAGAGCAGGACATTCTGTTTCCAGCATAGCAAATTTCGGTAAAATATAGCTTACCTATTGAAAAATTTTCAGCTGATCCCAGCTAGCAGAGCAACCGTGCTATAAAAAAGGAACTCACAATAACAGATAATGTACAGTGAAAGTGTAACTGAAAGAAAATTCAGAAATAACAAAACTAATGCCCATTTTACATAAATTAGACAAAATGTCATAAAGAAAGAAATATGGGGAAATAATGAGTAGATGTTGAAAGCTTGATGATAAAGAAGGAACAAAGTAAAGACAAGAGGCTAATGCTGTACATATGAATAACATCAAAAGGGACCTTAGGTTCATGGTCCTAGGATGGAATGAATTTGTTTACATGTGTTGGAAAAAAGTGTTGATACTGAATTCTTTTTTCCTCCTGTCTACAAGTAGCAATACCAGACAATATAGCATGAAATGATGTTAGCTATATATGTTATACCAACAGCCCTGAAGCCTGCAATGTCAGCAGAAAGCAAATAGGAAGCTTAGCACCAGACTACCAGTTTATGTAACAACAGACGGCAAAACACTGTCACTGTAAAAACATTATAACTAAATCAAAGATGCTGCTCATGTGATATAGGATCACGTGAGTTTAATCATTTATAGTGGAAATTAAATACTTGTTTATCTAGCAAAACATGAACATGAGAGACTATAAAACATTTTATTGTGGAATTGTTCCTCGTAGCTATAAGAACAGGCCACCTTCAACAAAGGGATGAGGGAGAAATGAAACGAACTTAAATGGAAAAGTTGGGCTATGAAATAGTTGATAGATGATATAAAGTCAAAGGAAGAGCTTGAGCAGAGCATTGCAGATACACAGCCTGCAGTCCTTGCAGAAGAAGCCTGCACTTAGATCACCCTAAAGCAATTATGAGATGAGGCTTGAAATTCCTGAAACATTTCAAAACTGTAAAGGAGAAATGAAACCAACTCAGACGTTAGTTCATTCCTGGTATATACATACATATATGTATATGTCTGCATGTACATATATATATGTATGTATTTATTTATTTATTTATATATATATACATAATATTGGTATTGATTTATTTTTATTTTGGGAGAGGGAACTTTCTAAGACAATAGATACTTTTCATAAATAAAATTTAGAAATACTTGGAAGGCTGAAGTTTGTCTAATTTGTTAGGGTCTTAGGAGGAACTTAACTGATTCTTCTTATGTTTAAAATACTGGCTTTGCCAGGCCACGCCAGGCTGATCTTTCATCACTCCTGCCAAAGCAGCCAGCAAGAGAAGGAGTAATTCATTCCCCTGACAGACATGTTAACGCCAGGCCTGCTTCTCACCTCTTCAGTGCAACCAGCAAGTCACACTTTTTAGATGGATTGGGGTAACAAAAAATAATCTAAGTGGTTCCACTGGGTTTACTTGGCAAGGTTGGGGGGTATAGGGTGGGGGCTGCAGGGTGGGCTCTGACAGAAGAGGCCAGGAGATGCCTCGTGCTGGACACAGACGACTCCCAAAGCTGAGCCCATCAGAGACGCTGGTGGCACTTCTGTGATGACATATTTAAGAAAGGGTAAAAACCACTGCACAGCAGCTGCGAGAGAAGACGAGTGAGAAAAACATGGGAGTAACAGCTGTGCAGACACCAAGGCTGAAGGGGGAGGAGGTGCTCCAGGTGCCGGAGCAGAGACTCCCCTGCAGTCTGTGGAGAATACCACGGTGAGACAGGTTGTCCCCCTGCAGCCCATGGATGACCACAGTGGAGCAGATACCCACCCTGCAGCCTGTGGAAGACCCCATGCCACCAGAGGTGGATGTGCCCTGAAGGAAGCTGCAGCCTGTGGAGAGCCTATGCAGGAGCAGACTCCTGGCAGGAGCTGCAGCCCAGGGGGAGAACCCACACTGGAGCAGTTTGTGAAGGACTCTGCCTCATGGAGGGACTCATGCTGGAGCAGGGGAACAGCGTGAGGAGGAACAAGCAGCAGAGGAGCTGTTGTGGACTGACCACAACCCCCATTCCTCATCCCCCTGCGCCACTCAGGGGGGAGAAGGTAGAAGAGTCAGAAACCGAGGAGTGAAGTTGAGCCTGGGAAGAAGCCAGAGGGGCTAGGGGGAAGGTGATTTTAGTTTTGTCCTTGTTTCTCACCATTTTACTCTATTTTTAATTGGCAGTACATTAAAGCAATCTTTCCCAGGTTGAGTCTGTTTTGACCATGATGGTAATTGGTAAGCAATCTCGCTGTCTTTACTCCAAGCCATGAGCTTGTCCATCTTATTGTCTCCCCCCGTCCTGTTGAGGAGGCAGAGTGAAAGAGCGGCTGGGTAGGCTTCTGGCAGCAAGCCAAGGTCAAACCCACCATGGTGGTGCAATGGAAGGCCCCTAATTTACCCAGTATATGTTTTACAGTTAATTTTGGCAACTCAAGGCTGCAATCCACTCCACTCTATTTTCAATTCTGTAATTAGTACTAACTTCCAGCCACTGTCTTGGAAGAAGTTTGTCCCAGGATGGCCTTGATTATGCAGTACTGACATAGTTTATTCATATTCAACTTATTTTAAACTTACCTGAAAAATTTTCCTCTCAGAAAGTATGATGATTTTGTGTAAACACACAACTGGTAAAATGAAGGAGTATTTCTAATATGTATTACATATATTCTGAGGAAGAAAACATGACCTTCCCATATTAACTTCAGGCATGAGCCATGTTCATTCCTACAAATGAATACCCACCCATATCAGAACACACTTTATTCCAAGGAGGAGTATGCTACAATGTGCTTCAGATATATTTTCTTCTTCCTTCTGTCAGACAATATTTTGTGTTAAAGTGGTTTTGGCACCTGTGATCCTCCTCTTCAGACCTTTTTTTTCCTGCATAGTCTTTGCATTTCTGGCACCCCTTCTCTGACTTATGCTGAGGCTCAGCTTTCAAGAGTTCATCTGTAAATTGAAGAGTAGAATTATTTTTTCTGTATCCAGGCACAGAGCAAGCAGTGGGGGGAATCTAGGCAAGAACGTTAAGTCTCATAAACTTTACAACACAGGGAAATGTTACTAGGAATGCTTACAGAAAAGATAATACAAATTTCTGAATTGTAGCCACTCTTTCCTTAGAGAAGGATAATGTAGTAAAGGCACAGCCTCCATATTAAGAAACCTTCAAGCCCTAGCAGGATTCAAAACTGGGGTTAGGATCATGTGTCTACCTGAGGTTAGATATTAGGAGCATATTCCTAATGTTAGGTCTGAACTATCACAAGAAACAGATATTGGTGTTACACTTACTAGACACAAAACCTCAGAGAGGTGATCTTTTGAAAAGGTTTGCAGAGAAGCTATTAAAATTAGAAAATGCTAGACCATGGTCTGGTTTTTCAGAAAAACAAAACTTTTACTTCTTTAAAACTGGTAAAATTGAGAAGACACAAGAATGAGCAGTAAGCATTAGGCTTAAAAAAACCTTTGCAGCTCAAACATTTAACAGAGCATAAAAAGCTAAGGTCTTTAAAAATGTTCTATATTCTTTAGGTTTCCCGAGAAAAAGCCTAAAAGCCTGGATGCAACTGTCAAATGACAAATGAGATGCTGATATCAGTTTAGAGCAAGCATACCTATAAGACAGATGTCCTCCTAGTGAAAATATATTTAATCTGTATTCTCCTGCACCATAACTACGTAAGTTTAGTGATACACAGAAAACCATTCTTGAAACTGTCTCAGTGATGTTGTTTGTATGCCTTGTTGTCACTGGATTGTTGGTCTTACCATGGCTATCAAATATTCATGTAAAAATTGATTTCACGCAAAGCGGTCAAGATTTACAAGAAAATCAATTCTGTATTTTACATTTCCCATATTTGTGACTTGCTTTTTGTTCACTTTTTTCTATGTTTTGTCTCTAAGTTCCACTTTTTCCATTGCTTTATTTAATTCCTCTGTCAGTTCTTCCAAAATTGTGAATGACATCTCTTTTTTCTTTTTTATTTTATTTGTTTCACAGCTGCCATACAGTCACATCACTCACTGGTCTATCTTGAAGCCAAATATTCTCATTTTCATATTAGCTTTCAGCCCCTTGATCCTGCTTAATCTGCAGGTGCATGAACCTCCACTGGGAGCTCACAACTAGGATGAGGAAAGGACAGGAGAGTCCTTTAGATGTGCTTTGATCTGTCAAACCATACTGCACGCCAGATAATGCTGATGTGCAGGGGTTCTTGGGGAACGCTGCAAGCGCTGTTCAAGCTGCTGCAGGCTGCAGCATTTGGGCTTTTTTAATGAGGAAGATGCTTTCTTTGAACTTCCTATTTCTGTGGAATTTATTTTTCTGTTTTCAAGTACTTTCACAACATACTAAGAAGCTGCCTGCCCCTAAGCTCCACCTTCATGTTTCACAGCTCTCCAAACCCTGTTGAGTATGTTTATCGTCGGGCAGACATTTGATGGGATAAAGTGAACAACAAACCAAAGTCTTCCTCAGATTCTCTCTACACGCTTTTCTTTTCACTGCTGCAAGTTTTGTACCCAGCTGCCCAGCCAGGTCCGGTCCCTTCCCTTCCCTTCCCTTCCCTTCCCTTCCCTTCCCTTCCCTTCCCACGCCCCTCTTCCGCCTCTCGATTTTTCCACCCGCTGACCCATTTAAAACACGTCTGTCCGCAAAAGGCCAGGTCTGACAGCCCGGCGGCGTGGTGCCGGCTGGGCGCTGCACACCCACGCCTGCGGGAGCCCCGGACCCGCCGGGTGCCCGCTCACAAACGCGCGGCTGCCACCACCGAACCAAGCCCTTTCAGCGCCGTCGCGGTGACTTTCCCCGTCGCCGCCCGGGTGCCACCCAAGGCGGGCTGCCACGCCGCACACCCGCCGTGGGTTTCTGGCCGTTTTGGGCTATGCCCTGCCGATGCTGCCTCCTCCTGACGGGCCAGGCCGTCCCCCGGGGTGGCCTGGGGAACCGTGAGAAACCCCTTTGTTGCCACGAGCCGCAGAGGAGTTGCCCCCGCTCCCCCCTGCGTGGGTTTCAACGTTACCGGCACTGCCAGGGGAAGCCTTAAGAAAAGAGGAAAAAGGCTAAAGAAGGGCCGCTGCAAGAGCGTCTGGCGACAGCTCGGCACTGTCGGAGGGAGGGAGGGGGCGGGCGGCAGTGAGGAGAGGCAGGGGCGGGACGCGCCCCAACGGCGACGGGCGCCGCGGAGCCACGGGCCGGGCCGGGCCGGTGAGTGGGTGGGTGGTGCCGGGGGAGGCGCGGGGCCGGGCGGGGGCCGGGAGCCCAGGCCGGGCCGCGCTGATAGGGGACGCGCAGCTCCACGCTGCCGGGGCGCCCTGCTTGCCCTGCCTGCCCCGGGGCGCCGCCGCGCCGCGCCGCCACACGCCGAGCCCCGCCAGAGCGGCCGCGGCCCCGCAGGTGGGTGCTGCGGGTGGGCCGGGAGCGGAGCGGCCCCGGAGCCGGGGGTCGGCTCGGGCCGAGCTGTGAGCATCGTTCCTCCCGGGGGCCTCCGCCGTGCCGTGCCGAGCGGCGCAGCGCTCCCCCGGGAGCCGCGGGATCGCCGGGCAGGTGCCGCACCAGAGAGCATGGGAGGCACAGCTGCTGTGCGACTCTCCTGTCTGCTCCTCTTTACTTTTTTCCCCTCTTTCTCTCCTTCCCCCCTTTCCTTTCTTCCTCTCCCCTCTTTCTTTTATTTTTCTTTCTCTTTCTCAGTTTATCTCCCCTCCTTCTCTCTCTTTCCTTCTGTTCTTTCCTTCTGTTCTTTCCTTCTGTTCTTTCCTTCTGTTCTTTCCTTCTGTTCTTTCCTTCTGTTCTTTCTTTTCGTTCTTTCTTTCTTTCCTTTGCCCTTCCTTTTCCTTTCCCCCCTTTTCCTTTTCCCTTATCCCCTTTTTCTCCTCTCCTCTCCTCTCCTCTCCTCTCCTCTCCTCTCCTCTCCTCTCCTTCTCGGTCTTCCCTTTCTCCTCTTCTCCCCTTTCTCCCCTCCCCCCCCTTCTGTCTGCCTTTCTTCCCTTTCTCCCTTTGCCTTTTCCCGCGGCATTGCATGCAGGGGAGCCCAGGGCAGACTGTTGGCCTCGGGGTGCTGGGCTGGTGTGAAATCTGTTAGCGAGCACAGGGTTCAGGGGACATGCGATGCTTCTGAGGTATTGCGCCTTTTTTTTTTTTTTCTTTGTTAAACTTGCTAGAACTGGGAAGATCCTGAAGACACCTCCTTTTTTTTCAGAACAGCAAAGCTGTGTAGAAGGTTGTAAATAGTTTTCTGTGACCCAGGTTGGGTGGGAGCACTCAGAAGCCTGACAGGAGGCTGAGTTACGCTCTGGCACTTTGCCGCCTTTCAAGGTTGCTCAGAAAAGTAGATTTCTTTGTTGGAAAGAGGAGGAGTGGCATCAGGAGGGAATTGCCGTTTTGGAGCCTGCAATTTTAAATTCCTTTTTTAACGGAATATGAGGTGGGCGACCTCAGAGCTGGCAAGAATGAGAGAGTCAGAAGTGGCAGTAAGAGAAGCGGGGACAAATGTAGCATTTCAGTCTATCGACTTCAGCTTGAAAATTCTTGTGAGAAATAATGCAGTATCTGGAGCTCAAGTTGGAGCTCAGTTACAATGGTATGTTGCTTTTGAAAGTAGGTGTATGCAAAAGAAAATACTAGTTTTATTTTCTCTCCTCAGTGATTGCCTATACTCTGCCTATAGTAATCATCAGTTATCAACATCATCTCTTTCCTATGAACCTGAATTGTCTGGGGTAATGCTTCTTTCCTGAAGCCCGAAGAGCCAAAAGTTGCTTAAAAACCCCAATGAATAACTTTGGCAAGCCTGTTCTCTTTTTTCTAACTTAAGTGAAATGCACTGGGGAACATACAAGCTGAAGATTTAGTCTGCTGTGCTGAGAATATGGTGATTTACTTAGCAAAATCCTGCTCTCAAAATTTGTTGCCACAGTAGAAAACCCACTGCTAGTCTTATGAAAATATTTAATTTTGTTTTTCTAATAATTTCCTCCTGGTTTTCCTTTGGATTCCAACATAATCCAAAAGTTCTGCATTTACTTTGGTTCATATGCTCCTGAAACTTGAAAATACCTAACTTTATCAACCTACAATTCTGTCTTAGGAAAGGTGAAAAAAGGTAATTCCACAGGAATGTAGCACGCCCAGCTAGTACAACCAAAATAACTTGTGCTATTAGGTTTACTTCATAGCTCCAGGGAAACCACTTCTTGCACTGTGAAGCATTATTATATGCAGGATACTTGTGAGGCTAGTAGAGAAGCTTAATAAAACCAACAGAAACCTCATCACATCTCAGAAGACTGTGACACTTTTTCTCGGAAAGCTGCTTGCACCCACCAGACAAGAACATTGTAAATCAGAACAAAACCTGTGTGTTTGGTAACTGTGTTACCAAAATGTTCCCGGGTGTGGATTCTCCTATCATAATCATATATATTGTTCTTGGTTAGATTTTAAAGCCATCTTTTGTTCACCTTTTTGAGGAGTGGAAGGATTAAGCTGTTCTCCTACTGAAAAGTCCTGTGAGGAAGGAAATAAGAGGTGGCAGTTCTCACCCAGTACAAAGTTTCTGTGATGACAGTGGAAGTTACCCATTGCTGATGATACATATAGCACTATAAACTATAATATGGGGTGGGGTTGTCTGTCTTTTTGTGTATTTTCCAATGGAACCTACTTTCCAGGTAGTATCTGCTCATTAGACAATAAAAAGTTGTATTTTTCAACTGTATTTCTATGTGCAGTTGTCTTGCAGGTCAGATTAAACTCATTTTACCTGAAGTGAACAGTGAAAAAACAAAAAAAATATCATATAGCACCTCTTAAGCTGTAGATTAAAAGTAGGAAGTATTATTTTATTGACTTGCACAATAGAGTTAAACCTGCGCACCTAAGCATGATCCTGATCCTTGTTAGTCCTGTAACTACAAGAGACACTGGTTCTTTTCAGAGGAGATTATTGCTGCTGGTACTATTTGTCCTTCAGCTCACTGATGAACTGTAACTGTAGGCATGGCTTTAAAACACTGACTTCTACATAGGGCTAAAAAAAGTGTCCGTAGAACAATATTTTAAATGTTGTGCTTGAAGAGGGATCCAAGTAGTCAAAAATTTACAGCCTCTTTCTTCCCCCATGAGATTTATTTAGTTGTGGTTTAATAGATACTACCTTTCCTGTAACAGAGTCTGCCAGTGTGTCCCACTCTGCAATACAGCATTGTTGCAAGGCAGCAGTTGGCAAAATTCCGTAGGTGGGCATGAGGAGTGCAGCGACTGCTCCATTGTTGGTGAAATTATAGTTCCTACTTTAGAATAATGTGAAAAAATAGATATGCATTTTACTTTGAAGCAGCCAATGTGTACGAATTATCTTGATGAACACCAGGCAGTTGTACTGGGTGTTAAATTGGACAACATTACTTTAAAGATTTTGTGGGTTTTTGTTTTGGGATTTGTGAGTGTACTTTCAGTGTTAGTTACTTTGAGGTAAAACGTATCTTTTGTCAGTACTAAGAGTCACAGGCTTCTTGAGGTAGGAACTGGTCGCTGAATGACTTTGCCATAGTGGCTTTACTTTCCTTAGTTGAAATTTCTTATTGTTACAGGTCTGCCTGTGGGACCTCTACGGACAGACATTAATGAAGGCAAATGGGAATCAGGCTTTCAACTGTTCTGAGGAAGATTTACTTGATACAGTAGTACAAGAAAGCATTAGAAAAGCTACAAAAATTCACATTTTTTTCAGTTCCATTTTACACACTGAGTGTATGTTCATGTGGGTTTTACTCGGTTTTTAAAAGGCCAAGATTTTAGTATGTCAGGTTCCTGACACTTGAGCATAAGATCTCCAGATAACCCAGGGGTTTGAATTTATTTTCATACTTCCCCTCCGCCCCTGTCCCCCCAAAAAAACCCCTCAGAAACAAAAAACCCCAATCAGCTATCTACTTTTAGCTACTCTCACTAATCTCCATGTAGTGGTAGGTGTAGCAGTACTAATTGTTTGTGGAGTTTTGTTTAAAGCTGCCTTCTAAGCTAACAAGGGACTAGAAATGTGTTATTTTTTTCTCTAAAAAGGAAGGCTCTTTTTTATGGTTGGTTTTTTTTAAGCAGCTCTGAAGGAAAAGCCCTGCTCTTGCAGAGTGTTGTCAATGAGCAGACAACTGCACCCACGTGGAACCCTGCTGCTGCCTCTGAATGACTTTCAGAATTAAGATCTTAGCCCCGTAAAGTCTAATGGTAACCCAAATACTCAGCTTATGACCAATTCTTACTTTCAGTAAGGCTGAAGACTACCTAACGGAACAAACATGAGTACTTTCATTCAGTTACAAGCGTATCTACTTTCAAGATCGTGCTGCTTGGTATCATGGAAATGCTGAGTAAATGTGTCTCTGCTCTGTGTCTGGCAGATCTCTGCAGATAACCCTGCGTCTGTGTGGTTGTGCTGTTTGTGTTTATGCAAGCTGCTTACGGCTGTAAAAATCACTTCCTCATCAGAATGAATGCTCTGCATATCTGAACCTGAATGGAAGCCGGTTACTTGTAATAATTGCTCGCAGGTCATGTATGCTTTTAAGCATCGTGGATATGACCTGGTAAAACTCAAGGACTTTACAGCAAATCCACCCTCGGTGGAGGGCCGCCTTCTGAAGTGCTGAGGAAAAGTTTTGTATCTGAGGTGGAATTTGTGAATGGGGAAAGAGAACAGCAAGGGTCTGTTCAACACCTCCTCCCTTACCATTCTTAGGGGTAGCTGAAGTTTCCTTGTATCTTCCCTCCCTCCGAGGCAAGAAAAGGGAAAAATAAGTCAGTTCTGACTCTCACTCCCCACCCATCAAAACAATTACTTGTCTCCTGGCCCACCCAAACTACCACTTCAGAGGTGGGTGTACTCAGCACTACAGTTTCCACTTGGCTTTTCTTCAATGCATTTCTGTAAAAACAAAAATCTCAGGTTGTCATGAATGGATGTAGGATATTAGTGCAGCTGCCAGGAAGTTTTCAAATACCTGTTGTAAAGCTTTGATTAAAAGCTAATGTGTCTGCAGACATATAATAAGAGACCTGCATAATCTTCATGTTGCTGGGGACCTCTCCACAGTAGCTGTATGCTAAAAGTCACCAAAGCAACTACAAGAGAGCAAACATCACTGTCTGCTTCTCTGATATTTGTCAGGGGAAGCAGAATAGGAGGGAAAATGAAGGGAAGGAGCTGGGTGCACATTAGGTCAGCAGCCCAAAAGGCTGAGAGAGTCGTGACACCAGAACATTGCAGCTAAGCCTGCAAGACCTATCAGATCTTCCCCACTCTTGTTGTAACTCATTTTGACCTCCTGACAGCCTCCATGATGCTACCTAACTCTAAACTCTTTCCTGCCTGTCAGTGTTTCACAAGATTTACAGGCTGCTGAAGTACCTTCAAGTACTTTTTTACCCTCTGCCTACCCCTCTGCCTATCCCCTTCTGAACTTCTGGTGCTGATGCTGACCCATGGTGTATTTTGGAGGCTACACTGCTTTGTTTTGGATGCTGAATCAGTGTTTATCATCTTGCCTCAACAATTTTTCCATTGATGTGTGAAAAGACTGAAGTGCCAAAATCATGAGGTTTAACAAGGCCAAGTGCCGGGTCCTGCACTTGGGTCACAACAACCCCAGGCAACACTACAGGCTTGGGGAGGAGTGGCTGGAAAGCTGCCTGGCAGAAAAGGATCTGGGGGTCCTGGTGGGCAGCCGGCTGAACATAAGCCAGCAGTGTGCCCAGGTAGCCAAGAAGGCCAATGGCATCTTGGCCTGTATCAAGAACAGTGTGGCCAGCAGGAGTAGGGAAGTGACCGTGCCCCTGTACTCAGCGCTGGTGAGGCCGCAGCTTGAGTACTGTGTTCAGTTTTGGGCACTACAGTATAGGAGGGACATTGAGGTGCTGGAGCGTGTCCAGAGAAGGGCAATGAAGCTGATGAGGGGTCTGGAGAACATGTCTTATGAGGAGCAGCTGAAGGAATTAGGATTGTTTAGTCTGGAGAAGAGAAGGTTGAGGGGAGACCTTATTGCTCTCTACAGCTACCTGAAAGGAGGTTGTAGTGAGATGGGAGCTGGTCTCTTCTCCCAAGTAACTAGTGATAGGAAAAAAGGAAATGGGTTCAAGTTGCGCCCGGGGAGGTTTAGGCTGGACATTAGGAAAAAAAATTTTCACTGGAAGAGTTATCAAACATTGGAACAGGCTGCCCAGGGAGGTGGTTGAGTCACCATCCCTAGATGTGTTTAAAAGTCGTGTAGATGTGGTGCTTAGAGACATGGTTTAGTGGCAGACCTGGTAGAGCAGGGTCAATGGTTGGACTAGATGATCTTAAAGGTCTTTTGCAACCTAAACAATTCTATGATTCTATGAAAAGACACCTGATTTTTTTTTTCCTGTGCCGCCAGCTCCCAATGATACTCATCACAAGATGGGTCTATGTACCATTTCACTGCAAGCCCTAAATGCTTTTTCCAAGGAAAAAGATATATTTAGCATAAAAATGTATGGATATTGCTTAAATAGAAAAAATATCTACTTAGCTTACAGTTTCACTCTGGTCTCTAAACTACTTCCGACAGGACAGAGGAGGGCAACGCCTTTTACGCGAGCTGGCACGTAGGAGGCCCTGCGACGCCTGAGGGCTGGGAATCCTGTTTTCCCAACCCTGACAGGGTGATTCAGGCAAAATGAGCAGTCCCAGAGAGCAGTGCCACCCTAGTGTAACACTGATTAGAGGCTGCCACTGCTTTTAACCTCATTTAGGAAAAGACGCATCTCTCCCTCTCAACTGTATCAGTCCCAACAGGAGCGTAAAAGCCAGAGGCCGGGTTTGCTGGGCTGCGGCATGGTGACGGGAGATTTCCAGGGCACCACAGGGCCAGGGCCTGCCTATGGTGGGTCTGTCAGGGCAGGGTCTGGCAGCCAGGAGTGGGGCAACGGGGGGGAAGGGGACAGGACATGGGGGCAGCTCTGGTATTGGGCACCTCCCTGGGGACGGGGACAGGCTGAGGTTGGGCTTGGACTTGGGTCCAGCTTGTCAGGGCCCATGGCCAGGCTGTAGGGGCTGGAGATGGGCCCTGCTTATCGCATCACTGGGGCAGGGCCTGACAGTCCCGGGAGGCTCAAGTGGGGCCACGGGTGAGCTCGGAGGGGGCTAGTTGGAGCCATCAAGACCTATTAGTGCCTTTGGGGCCCTGACAGTGGCCATGAGAGCTGAACGCAGAGAGCTCCCCAGAGGCTGGCTAGTTGGATCTGCTGCCGTACCCCTCCTCACCCAATGCGCAGCCAGCAGAGATGGGATCGGGGCTGCTCTGTCCACCAGCAGCACGTTGTGGTATCGGACCAGTCGCACCGTGAAACTGCAGCTGAAGAGGTCTGCTGTGCCGGCAGCCAAAGGCTGGTTTCTTCTTCCTGGGCTGACACATGTGCCCTTCGTCAGGGCTGGTGTAGAAGCACTCTGCCAGCTCTGCACCCTCACAAACATCCTCTTTTTTAGGACCAGCCCTGTGGTGTGGATGTAAGGGTCCTTGCTAATAGCACTGCCATTACGTGCTGCAGCCCTGGTCCAGCTTGTCTGTATAGAACCACCACGTGAACTTTGGTCTCCCTCCGAGCTGTGGTATAAACTTGTAAAAGGGTTTATTTGTTTCTTTCTCTGAGAACTTAGGTTTCTTTTGGGATTTTCTGTTTATTTTTAAGGATGGGTGAAGCCAAACTTATCTAAAATCACATGTTCAGCTGGGCCCAGAGGGTGTTGCTCCCTCCTGTCAGTGGTTGCAGCCTTTCTTTGATGAAGGTTATTCCCCTTCAGCTTCTTTGGCATAAGTACCCACGTAGTCTATTGATGACTGGTTTCAGTCAGTGCCATGGGTCAGATTAATAATTTAGCACGTAGGGTTAACACAAGTTTATGTAGCTGGTTTATATGAGCTGTTTTACAGTAGCACCTTTACAGTAATACAAAAGTTAAATCAGAACCTGACTTTTACCAAGACATCTCCCAAGCTGCCAAGTAACAAGTACTTGTTTCACAGATGAATAAACGAAGAGGCAGGTGATCCAAGTGATTTGCCCTCTGACACAGAAAAGGTGCCAGAAATGGAGATTTAAACTAGGTATAGTACTCCTTTGTTCCATAAGGTCCATTTAAATGGAGAACACTAGTCTCTAGTAGAGATCAAGTTGCAATTACCTTGTTTTTGTGTTTAATCATACCATACAGTTTGTATACAGCAATGAAGAATAATTTTGACAGGAAAGATGGAAGAGGGTGGCTAACTCAACCTTTGTACTAACTCTTCCAAATACCAGCAGCTGCTAGAAGTTTCCCCTTTTAATGACTACTGCATCAGAAATACAGACTCTGACTTGAGCAGGAGGCAGTAAAAGAAGGAAGTGCATAAAGTACGTAACTTCTGCAGCTGAACTTCAGTTGGGAGCAAGATCAAGGCTGCAGCATAAAGTCTTTTAGCTGTGGCTTTGCAAACCTCTCCTGCTCTCCCACAGTGCAAAGTGCTGCCTCACACCGTATTCTCTAGTGTGCACGCTAAAGCTACACAGAGCTTGAGAAAAAGATGTTAAGAGCTTTACTGAATGCAGCCTGAAGCTATGTTAATGAGTATTCTAGACTCATAAAACTTTCTAAAACAAAACCCAGGTGTATTATTAGATGAAAGATACCAAATCTTTCCTTATCCTGTAAAGGTCAGCTTTTACCAAGAATGGGGTATGATCAAGTTTTAGGACTTCTTAGAAAAGGAAGTGCAAGCATAAACAAGTAGTAACTTATTAAGACTGTCCAGAGGACATGTCAGTGAGAGAAATCTGATTGTGGGGAAAAACCTACACCTAAAGATAAGAGCTATGTTAACGTGTAAATGTTTGCAGGTCTCTCATTTTGGTATAATGGAAATGCAGGGTCTGATTATGCTAAGCTCAAAACAATAGAGGAGTTGCACCCAGCTGGGTATACAAGGCCTTTGTGAAAGAGGTTCTTTATCCCACTTTCAACGAAGTTTTATGCTAGAACCGAAGCAGGAAAGACTTCTTAGCAAGCTTTATTCTTCTGAAATTGTAGAAGGTGAAGGCTGCAATGATAGCTTTCGATTAAGGCTCTGCGTGGCTGCATTGTAAAAGACAGGGAGAGGGTAGCAATCCTCTTGAAGTGTGTGTTACTCCACAATGCTAGTGCTCCTATAAAAAATGAGAATAAGATAAAATTGCAGTGCTAACTCTGGTCCTAAAGAAAGAAGGATTCCACCTTCTGTCAGCTGAAGCTTCACAAATGTAAGTGTAGCCTTCACTTCCAAGTTGGTAGGCAGAAAACAGTACTTTAAGGGTAACCAGTATCGCAAGCTTCATCCTATGGAAATACATACTCAGTAGATATTACGGAGACTATCACATAGCAAGTATCCTTTCTTTGTTATTTTCATATGTGATGGATATATTTTTGTTGGATCAGATCTACTAGTCAAAACTAGCAGGATGTCAAGTAAGCAAGCGTGTGATAAATTATAAAGCATGTAAAAACTTGCTCTAAATTATGTCATTGTGTTTGATGCCACATTGCCAACTAAAAGTGGTAACTGTGGAATTTCCCTTTTTAATTTTTTTTAATTCAAATTAAAGTGTGAGATGTGATACTTAAAAGGTACCTCTCTATGCTTTCAGCTGGAATTGCACACTAGTTCAACCTGGCTACTTACCTTAACAGTTAAAATTTTAGTTCTTCCAGTTTGACTTCGTTATACACCTAAATCAGACTTGGAACAAATGTCCACCTCCCTAAGATAAATTAGAAATGTAGGATAAAATAATTACGGGTCTAACTCTCAAAACAAAGTACACTTTATAGTAAATAAGGTGTTTATATAATGCTGTTAGTCACAAATAGTTTGTGGTCTCTGCCTGTTGCTGGCTTGAATTACAAAATATTTGGTTACTGTACTTCCTTAAAATACTGCTGATCCTTACAGGTGTGCTAGACCTTTGTGCAGTGATCTGCACCTTTCCCCCACCTACTACATGTGGATCAATTCCCCCAGTCAGTTTGCAATGCTGTGGGCACAGTGGTGGACCCAATGTGTAGTGCATCCTGGTAGCATTACTACTAAAAAACTCTGTGACCTCAATTTCTTGCATGCATCTGTTCTGAGATTTGCAAGTAGCAGGTTAAAAGCCACAGTTTGAGAATTAAAAGCTAAAATGATACTGGGGTAGCTTAAAGAAAAGAGGGGGGAAAAAAAGAAAAACCTCATGCTGAACAGCCTACAGCAAAACCCAGAAGTGAACACAGCACACACTTTTTCTTAAACAAATTTTCTTACCAGTTTTTTATGGTAGCAGTTATTCTCAGAGCTGTTCAGAAAGTTATTCAGAGGCATTTAATTTTTTTGAAAGTAGTAAAAATGAAATGAGCTGTATATCTCTCAAATACTTCAATATTTCATTAACCTTTTAACTTATAAATTAAAATTTTGGGAGACATTCTCTATAAACTGTATTGGCTTTTGCAGTTAGAGGTTGGTTTGAAATTAAAACCTGCACTGAATTATTAGGCAAGGAATTTGTGAGTACAAATGGCATTTGAGTGGCAATGTAAGTTGTTTAAGGATATCCTGTTCTTGATCAGTTTACCTGCATGAAATAGTACTTACAAAAAAAGACACCCAATTCTGTAATCCATTTCTAGACTGCAGTTTTCTCAACAGCTACAGCTGTAGCAGCTGCATAACTGCAGCGATCCCTTCTCAGAGTACTGAAACAGAAAGAAGGTACTTAAGGGGGAATAGGACTAACAAACAAAAATAATGTCATGCCTGTGAAATAAAGATGAAAATAAAATTGGCATATTATAAATCTTGTTGCAACTCAACCTTGCAGCATATTTCCACTTCAAAGCAATTGTTGAGTCATAAAACCAAGTGTGTTTAAACGATGGTAACACAACACTGCTGTGCTCTTAGATTTGTGCATTTGCAGTGACTTAACACAAATCAGCTTTAGAGATAGGCCGTAAGTATTGCCTTTTACCTTTAAAAGGTACTTCAGCAATTCAGTCACAGCTGTTCTCAGAACGTTAAGGAGCTATGCTGTACCAGTTTCTTTCTCCCCTTCTCATCAGCTCTTTCCTGATGGTATTTCTAAGCTTGTCTGCAGGATGTTGAAGAGACTGATCTCCCACAGAAACCTTGAAAGGCTTCAGGGGCTGCTTTCCTAGTGAGAAGATAAAGCATGACTAGCATCCAGGAAGTGAGTGGTAAGTTATAATTATAATGAAAACTATGTCACTGCTGAAGTGAGTATAAAACATTCTTGTCAAACTCTAAAGTGTGAATTAACATCACGTACTTGCTTCTCAGTAAGGTATGTGACTTACTGGCTTTAATTTTGTCAGATGCTGCTGAATCTGCTCTGTTTTCTTACTGAAGTTTGGTTTGTAGTCTTAGTACTATGGAAATAGTGTCTCATGAAAACAATCTACCTGTCCCAGTCTTTTTCTAGAAAAATAATTTTATTCATTAATTTCTAATTTTCAACAGAGTATTTTTGTCTGAAGCGTTTCACTGTCACTAAATAACAATGTAATTATTAACTTTTTTTTAAAGAAACCTTTTGGTCTTTGAATGACAGTCATATTTCATTTTATTTTAGGATTTTTGCTTCCATCTCCCTGACAAACTCACCAGATTCCTGAGAAACACAAACTGTTTTTTCTGAAGTTTTTGAAGCTGATATGAGCAGAGTGGAGGGCATTTTTTTTAGCCCTGCAAAGCTACATGGTATTTGAAATGCTGAAGAGGAAATTACGGTTTTGCCACAACTCACGCTTTAGGCTTTTATTGGGTCTAACTCTTATTTTAGTAATCATTTCCGTTTTAAAAGTTAACCAGAAACAAGACTTCCTAAATCGGAGACATCTAGAGCTGACAAAAGAAGATCCTATTGCCAATGTTAACTGCACCAAGATTATAGAGGGGGATATAGAAGAAATTCAAAAGGTAAAGCTTGAGACGTTGTTAGTGTCATTTAAGAAACGCCCCAGACTAACAACAAATGATTATATTAACATGACAGCAGACTGTGCCTCCTTTACCAAGACTAGGAAATATATTATGGAACCTCTCAGCAATGAAGAAGCAGAATTTCCAATTGCTTACTCAATAGTGGTTTATCACAAAATTGAGATGCTTGATCGACTTCTAAGATCAATCTATGCCCCTCAGAATTTTTACTGCATTCATGTTGACAAAAAGTCTCCAGAATCTTTTTTTGCTGCTGTGAAGGGAATAGTCTCATGTTTCGATAATGTCTTTATTTCCAGCCAGTTAGAGAGTGTTGTATATGCTTCATGGAGCAGGGTGCAGGCAGACATTAACTGCATGAAAGATCTCTACAGAAGAAGTTCAAACTGGAAATACCTAATAAACCTCTGTGGCATGGACTTTCCTATAAAGACCAACCAGGAAATAGTAGAGAAATTAAAAGCCCTTAAAGGTGAAAATAGCTTGGAAACGGAAAAAATGCCTGTTTATAAAGAAGTACGGTGGAAAAAACACCATGAGATTATTGATGGTAAAATAAAGAACACAGGTGTAGACAAAGAACTACCACCTCTCAGTACTCCAATTTTTTCTGGTAGTGCCTATTTTGTAGTTAGCAGAAGATTTGTAGAATACATACTAGAAAGCAGTAAAATACTTAAGTTCATCGAGTGGGCGAAAGACACTTACAGCCCAGATGAGTACCTGTGGGCAACAATTCAGAGAATCCCTGAAGTCCCAGGTGCATTTTCTTCTAGTGACAAGTACGACGTTTCTGACATGAATGCATTGGCCAGGTTTGTCAAGTGGCAGTACTTTGAAGGTGACATATCCAAAGGTGCACCCTACCCACCTTGCAGTGGAGTTCATGTTCGCTCTGTCTGTGTTTTTGGGGTAGGAGACCTGAACTGGATGCTACGAAACCACCACTTCTTTGCCAATAAGTTTGACACTGATGTTGATCCTTTTGCAGTGAAATGTTTGGAAGAGTATTTGCGACACAAAGCTTTGTATCTGCAAAAGACCTGAAATACTGTGTGCTCCTTTTACAAAACATAAGTACAAATAGTATACAGCTATGTACTTTAACATGTAACACTGATGTTGGTGATGCTGATGATGGGTATAATGATTCTCACCATGTTGCTATGGTGGTGACGACGCCCTCCCTGCCTTGTCCACGGGCAAGGGGGAGAGAAGACATATTTCAAGTGAAGACGGGGATACCTTGTGTTGCACATTAAGGCTTGGAACTTTGCATACAAAATTGAAGACAGCAATTTTTGGAAGGCCAACTACTTGGAATATTTATTATCTAAAAGGTGTAATAAATTGTAATAGTTTGGTTAAAATATTTGTTTTAGGGCTTGGAAAATGCATATTGTTCATGGTTATTCCTCATTTCCCCCCCCCCCCGTGAATGTAATGCTATCTGGAAGGGAAAGATGAAGGGCAGAGGGGGAAGAAAAAAGCAGCTGGACTGCACAGACTTCATACTGAGTACTGAAAGATCTCAGGAAAATAACATTAGAATTGATCTGAAAACTATACAAAAGGGAATATACCAAAGCCAGCTGTCATCATTTGACTTAAATCTGATTGCTGTAGTTCTGTAATATGTAATTCTTAATTCTCCTGAAAATTTCATCTTCAGCATGGAGTATTAAGGACTTGTGTTTAAATTTTTGTAGCCAAATCTTGCTTTTTGTACTCCTAAACTCCCCTGATAATGTGATATAAAGTTTATACGCTAGTTTGTAATTACATCTTCTCAGGGAAATCTCAGTTTTGTGCCTGATGAGAGTTAGACTTGTAATTTTACACTTCTTACTGTATCAGGAGTCTTGCTTTTGGATCCAAAATGACACAAATTTTTCAAAAACCTAAAAGAACTGCAGTAGTGTCTAAATGTCACTAATGGAACTGCTGGTTTCTGCTTTCTGTCAAGCTCAATTTGCATTCCAGATTCTTTTAACACTGAATATGCAAAAATAAAGTTATTTTTCTAAATGATACTGCCTCTTCCTACAATTAGAGTCCTTCTAAAAGCACCACCAAAAAATCCTAGTGATGAATACCTAAAATGGTTTTACTGTATGTTGCCATATATGACTGAAGCTTGCAGCTGAGACAAGTCCTACCTTTCTTCCATGTGTTCATCCATGCATGTGTCTATGCTTGTTTACAAGCTGCATTTGCCTGGTGCAGCTGATTTTTATTTATGTGCTGCTTTTGGTGGAAGGGAAGGTAGGAAATGTGCATGGGTTTTGTTCCGGGTTACATCCCTGCTTAGTTTAGCTGCAACTGAGGGCACAGAGAAAAAGAAGCTCTCTTCTTCAGTATCTCCAGTCTCAAGGGCTTTCCACTTCCTCAGCAAACAAGACTTTTCCCACCCTTGCCTCCTTGGTTCTTCCTGCCTCCTTTTCTCCTCCTGCCATGATTTGTTGGGAAGAGAGGGGACATCTGAAAGAAACGCCAACAGACCTTACCAAACATTTCTTAAGGTGGCCAAGGTACAAGAGAAGTGGAGTTTCAGTAAAACTGTTCTCAGAGGCAGGTACAGATCCTACTCAGGGCAAGGGTATTTAATTGCTTTGGTTCTGAAGGCTGTCTTCCCCGCCCCTAGCTTCCCTTTCCCTAGGTCCCAGTGGTATCTAGACTGAAAATACAGTGCAAGTCCCCTCTAACTATGTATGTAGCCAGGAGAATCCTTTGGTGGATTATCTGTTCAGCTTTATTCTGCAGTCTATGCTGAATCTGAAAATCTTTCTAAAATGATACAATGTTTATATATTCAGATACCCAGGGAAAATAAATGACGTGTCTCTCAGCAGCTGAAATGTTTCTACATACTTCCTAATCAGTAAAATTTGTAAGCACACACTTTTTTCCTTTTTGAATTACAATTCAAAATAAGAGCTACTACATATATCACATTTACAATTTTGCTACATTTTCTTAAGTGTAAGAGTGTGGACTGACATTCAGGATAAAATAGACATTTGAGTCATGAATGTAGGTTAAATTCCATTTAGAAATAGTTTTCACTATTTTAACACAACACTTAAAACATATATCTTAGGTTCTATAGGACTCTTCATAAAAAGCTATCAAACAGATGTTTTAAATCCAGTACAGTCAGTTCTGCACTGTTGTATAACTGAGAGGCATACTCATTTATTTATTTATTTCGGGAAAGGATGAGCAGAATAATTTCTTCCATACTTCAGAATAGCTCTAGGCTTCAAAACCTCTGTGGAAGGGGATCAACTAGTGAAGAGAAAGTGGGACCTAGAGAATGGAATAGATCTTGTATGTAAGGAGTGACTTTGTTTCTCAATTTGGTAGCTATTTCTTAGCTTATTTTTTAAGTAAATTCAGAATATCAAATCCTTTTAAGTATAATTGCTTATGCATGGCTGCCATTTATTTGGCAGAGAATAATTAAAAATGTCCAGGGTTTTCTTTTAAATGAACCATCAGCTGCAACTGTCGAGTTCAGTTGTCATCAGAATTCTTAAAATATCTACTCTGGGAAAGAGGAGTCATTCCTAAATGTCTCTGATCTATCTTTGTGGGGTTGTAGTCCCAAAAAACCTCAAAGCTCACACAAGCTCAATATTTTTCAGGTCTGACTAAAACAGTATTGAGCTATACACCACCAGGGTTTTGTGTATTTTTGAAGTCACATTTCTTTTACCTGTGAATGTATCAAAATCTGCAGTCAACATAGTGGACTTTCACCCTTCTTGACCTTTGAAGGCTGAATTTTTACTAGCAGTCTGAAGAACAATCAGAAAATATTCAGCCTGCTAGACTGGCAGCTCAGCTGTGTAATCCATATACTTCAGTTAATTTGCATGAAACTATGAGAAATTTCCACCAACTAGCATTAAAAATAGTCACACGTGGAAATTTTTTAAATGAGAGGGAAAATCCTCCACAAGGCTACCTTTCATCATCTGAAGATGAATGACACAGACTGGAACAGCCTCTCAGAAAATTAAAAGTACATTAAGAGCAGAAAACACTGGAAAGTGACAGTGATGGTGGAACAGAATGACAATCATAGTGGAACAGAATGACAATCAACATACCAAAATATTTCACATAGCTGTCTGAGATACCATAGATAGTGGTTCAGCACTAGTCACCAGTTGCTTTCAGCCAGTGGCAGTTAAACAGCATATTTGGACCAGCTGCTGGACGGAGGGCAGTGATTTAATGACAGAGGCTGAGGTATTTGTTGGCTTTCAAGTGAGCCCTCAACCTACCCACACCCCTGAGACCAGTTGGGCTGCACTCAAGGGCGCTGAGGGAGCTATCTGATGTCCTCACAAGGCTGCTCTCCAGTTCTCACAGGTCATGGAGACTGGATGAGGCCCTCAATGACCAAAGCAAAGCAAATGTTGCACCTGTCTTAAGAGAAGGACAAATGGAACAATCTGGGGAACTACAAGCTGGTTGGCCTCATTTTTGGTCCCTGGGAAAATGACGGGTGGAGAAAGAACTCTTGGGCATGTACAAGCACATGAAGGAGACGACAGAGACTGGGAATAGTTATCAAGGATTAAACAAGACTAAATGACGCCTGACCCGCTGGATAGTCATCTGTGATAAAATGACTGGATTTGTGGATGAGGGGAGAGCAGTAGATGTTTTTGGCCTGGATGTACATAAGCAAGGCTTCAACAGACACTGTGAGGAGAGGCAGCAAGAACTGGAAAGGAGAAGGGCAGCTTCAAGGTGCCCGCTCTACCTACAAGGAGGTTACCAGGGGCAGGCTTTTTGCCAATGGTTGCCATAAATGGAAACAGGAGAGTTTCCAACTAGAGAAAGCTGGGATGGGGAATTTCCACAGCAGGATAACTAAGTACTAGGACAGGCTGCCTGTAGAGGCTGTGTCATCTCTGTCCTTGGTAGATTTCAAGCCCTGGCCACATAAAGCCCTGAGCAACCATGTCTGACCCCACAGCTGAGCCTGCCTTGGGCAGCGGGTTAGACTGGGGACCTCCTGCAGTCCACACCAGCCCTGTATTCCTCCAGCAGTTATACAGTTACAAAACCACTCCAAAGGAATGAAAGCTGAAGAAAAATATATCCAGAGCCAGATAACCAATTTCTTATGAACTGAATGTCTTAAATAATATGTAATACCTCAGGCTTGCTGTAACTAATTTTCCCATGTTGCACATATCCACTTTGTCACGCCCACAAATATCAGTCCCCACAAAGCCCCAACAGATTGTTCCCTTTTTTTTCACCTGTTCTTTATTTTTAACTTCGTATTCTTTTCACAAGAATACTGCCACATCTGTCTGGGATTAAATTTGGTCAAATGGTTGCTTACGTTAATGACAGAATTACACTCTTAGGTGGGCAGGCTGATTACTACATGTAATGTAGACATATCTGGCTATTACTGGCAGTTGTATTTCAGAGGATCAATTAGTCCAGATGAAGCTGGGAATAGTGATTTAAAAAAAAAAAAAAAAGGCTGGGAAACAATGAAGACACTTAGCACTTTCCAGTACTGTTGTGACCACCATTTGGCTCTGCTCACATCCTCAAATGAAATCACAAACTAATCCATTTGTGTGACACAACTGTGGGATGGTCGGAGATGGTTCCCCACTTTTTCTTGGAGTGCAGTCAGAAGGAAAATGAGTCTGTGCTTGCACAATTCCCTCTTTGGCCACAAAAAGGAGTCAGCACAATCAGGCCAATCTTCTATGTGCTTCTCTAATTGGGGTTTGGGCCATTTAAAGATTGTTGTACAGGCAGCTATAATGATGAACTGGAGGAAGAAAATCTGGTTTGTGTGATTATTTTCATGTGTGCTCTCTCTTGCCTAGGAAGCTCTGTATGTCTGGACTTATATGTTACTTTTAAAACTACTGTAAAAAAGGCTAGATGCATGTGTCTTTGTGTAGCTTGTCATCTCTTTGGACGGAAGCAGGTACTTAGAGTAGTTTAGACTGAGAAACCACATTATGCAGGCCTTTGATGGGAACTTCATACCTAATATGTAGTCTAACAATCCCATGGAAAAGCTTGTCTTAGAATTGGTATATCAGAATATACCAACAGAAGTATGATTCTTTATATATAGGCATTGGGGTTATAGTAGCATAAATGATTTTTGGCAGAAGGCAGTATTTGGTTAATGTTTGTTAAGTGCTACTCTCTTTAATTGCTGGAAAAGAGAAGGAAAAATAATTCCACCAAAATGATTTCACATTCTGCTGAGTGCTCTGTGTCATTCATTGGCAAAGGTAATGGAAGGAAAAATACAAGCAACAAAAAGTGACCATGAAATGGTTTTTTTACGTTAACAGCACTGGCTCCAATTTCCTTTCCCATATTTGGTATTGCCTAAACTGCAGTAAATGACTATGACACAATTCGTATTTCAAGCTGCTAGCCTTGGCAAATTTTCAAAAAGAACTGAATGCACCTAATGTGGGAACTTGGACAGTTATGTCCAAAATTTACATCCCTGCCCCACTGCACCTGAAGTTAGAGGCAACTTCTTTCCATCATATTCTTATCTTTGGTCTTTCATGCTTTACCTAAACATGTGAATCTCTACGTCTCCTTCCACCTGGCCTGGCCCATGAGGCATAGCTCAGCAACTAGTTCGTTTTTAAGTCTGCACAAACATATACTGCTGTAGGCACACTCTGAAAGCTTCCCTTCCCTTCCCTTCCCTTCCCTTCCCTTCCCTTCCCTTCCCTTCCCTTCCTTCCGTCTTAGAAGAGCAGCACACCCTCAGTTTTTTAAAAGAATAGGAAAGACGTGTCTGTCTACACAGGAATTTGGTCTCTTCTCTAAAGAAGTCACCAGCTCTATAGAAACAAGTGGTTTAAAGGCAAACCCTTCTCCATACTATTGCTTTGGCCAGCACCATGCAGCTGATAATTCCCTGTGCCAGTTGTTCACACTCTCTATGGAGCCTGGCACTTAAGCCCAGAATAGGGAATCAGGCAAATACTTCCAACATCCCTCTGGAAAAATACTTTAAATGCTGTCTGTAAATGCAGCACAATGCATACATATTCACTGACGTTTGCAGATCTCTGTGCATATATTGCGTGCTATTCACACTTTGTAACTCCAAAGGAGGAAATACCACTCCATTTGTCTGATGTCAGGTTTCTTGTGTCTTCCTCTGAGGTTATGGCACAAACCAATCAGTACCAGAGGCACACCAGCAGACTGGGAGGGTGGCTTAGACCCAGGGTAAGTCTCAACATCTGAAAAATGCCATGCAGGAGAAGTCAGGAAAACACAACAAAGCAATACACGTTACAGTAGCCTGGACTCTGCATAGTTTCAGAAGGAAAAGTTTATCAACCTCAAAATTCTTGTGCAAATGAACCTAAGCTTGGAAAAAAAACCCCTCACTACCCTGCCTTTTAAATATCTCGTCTTTTACCAGATAGAAGATTCTCTGCCTTTGTTAAAAAATTACAGGTAGAATAAAATGTCAGCCTGAGCATTAAGTGGCAATCTGCAGAAAAGGATTAGGCTGTTGGATAAAACACTGTCAAATAATATTTAAGTATATTTCAAGAGGCCATTGGCATTTTTTTCTCACTGAATCAGTTCCTGCGCTGCAGTTCAACATGCAAATCCTGGCTTCAGAGCGGCTCAGCCCCTATTTGATCACATTCCTGCCATAAGGAGTCCAGCGGCTGGGTAGCTTTGAGGCTCTCTGATGCAATTTCAGTGCTCTACAGTGCCTTATAAGAGGGTTCACACAGTAGATTTTTTGTTAGACAAAGAACATCAGCAGAGGTTTAGCACAGTGACTTTTAGGCAAATTGAAACTGTCTGCATTAACTTAGAGGAAAAAGAAAAAAGTCTTAAAAATGAGCTGTGAAAAGCAGAACCAGTGATGAGACTCTGCTTAGCACAAGCACTTCCTTTTTTCACAGAGTAGGGAGATGCTAAGAAGGAACAGAGCTTTCAGTGTCAGATGTGAAGAAGTGAAGTGGCTAGGGAAGCCCATGTAAATCTTGGGAATGCAGTAGTATAGAAAAGAAAATGGCACGGATCCATTAACTTTTTCTGGAGTCCTGGACTCAGTGGACACAGACTGTGGGGAAAAAAGAAGGAAAAAAAAAAAAAGAAAAAAATATTAGCCACAGTATGGCTTTGACTAGAGTTAAATATTAACTTGTCCAGAGGAAATGAAAGGCAGGAAAGTATCACAAGGTTATTGATTTCATTGTAACTTTATCCAAATGCCCTACTGTGGCAAGTACTATGTAAATAAATAGGAAGACAGACCACCTTCTCCAAAGAACCTATATCACAAAAATCACAGGGCAATGCACTGAAAAGCAAGTGAGCTGAAGAATATATTTTGTTATACTAAGAAAAATAGAATGAGAAAATAATGAGGAATAAAACAGATTGGAACTAGAAAAGTGGGGAAAAAACCAGGAAAACAGGCAGGATGACAAAAGAAGAAAGAGCAGAAAGGGAGGACTAGAAAAAATAGCAAAAGGTAATGACAGTAAAATGACAGGAGATGGTGGAAGAAACTGTTGTAACGAAGTTTTGACATTTTAAAAAGTCCATTCTGTCTGCTCATCTCTATCCATCCTGTCCACCAGTGTCGTGCTGAAGTATTATAAATGACTTAAAGTTTTACTTGTGGAAAACGACAAGTTTCTGGCAAACAGAGGCTGTAGCGATGCTGACCAGGAGACCACTGTACATTTAGGAGCCAGTGACCCACACCGCAGCTAGCCTGGGCAGGTGTGGCATGCCCAGCCTGGCCTTCAGGCTGTGCTGTGCCATGCTGTGCCATACACCTTCCTCCGCTGCAGCCTATGCATGGTGCCGGAGGAGCCTCTGGGCAGCTCCCGCTCAGCACTGGTGAGAAAGCCTTGTCTTTAACAGTGCAACAAGAAACTCTCTGCAGAATGTCTTTCCTTTTCGACAGTAGAAATGATGAATAGAGTCGCTTTCTTGCTAGGAAATTGTGCAACAGCTTGAGTGACTGGCAGGGGTGACTCTCGGCCATGAACAGGGTCTGCAAGGCGCCTTGCGCTTGGATGGGAGTCCTGTTCGATGCCTGGGGCTCCCAGCACCTAAAGGGGTGTAAGAGTATCTGTGCTTTTCTCTCCTTATTGTGTTATCTCTAATAGCTAGCATTGTGAGTGATAGCTTACACACAATGTATCTGAGCACTTTTCTTACTGGGATGGCCACGGATCAGCGCTTTCTGGGGCAGACCCAGAAGCCTAAACGAGTATCACTCTAAGGGGCTAAAAAGAGCACCTAGTAATAAAACTAAAACATAATAAAGCTAAAAACTTTACACTATTCTCCCAAGAACAAATGACATAATATCATCCTACTTGCAAAGTAGTATGTCTGCATTCAGTATGAATGACATCAGGCAGCACTAGAAGATTTGACAGCAAATGGAAATAAAACCCTTTCACAGAGACTCCTAGGGCTTTTCCTCCCTGGAAAGTTGAATTGCTGCCTTACCTAAAATGGAACAACAAATATCTCCTTTCGGAAAATTAGTTCAACATAATAATGCCTTTATCTTTTTTTTCATCTTACTTGACCTAAATGGGAACAATGCAAATACTATTCTGAAACAAGGTCATTCACCTTTACTAAACAGAAGTCTGAGATAACTCCACAAGCAGAAAAATGCAGATCAGGAGGCTCACTTCCACTTGAAAGTTGAAAGAAAGGAAGTTAAGCATCACACACCCATCATCTTAAACAATGGGACAAATCTCTTGCCCCTGTATGCAGTCATATCCTGGTGTTTTCTCACAATACATCCACAACCTTGGTGAAATCATAACAGGAAGCCATCTAGTACTCACTGCGTAACACATTTTCCTCTAGTCTGTGTAGGCTGTTCTTTAGGCCTATAAGTGAAATAAATCGAGTTTTTAGGTTTATTACTACCAGACAGCTAAGACTGCTTTTCTTCCTTTGGGAGCACACACCCTGCTTACTATAGTGATTTATGAGATACTGTAATCCAGACGTTTTTGTCATGAGTAGTACAGTCACTATAATTAGTATTAGAATATATTCCAGACACTTCATGTGCACTAAATGGAGATCAAACTACATGATGTGCTTATATTGCAAGAAAACTATATCAATTCTGTGCATCCTCAGCATCCAGGTGATTGCAAGATGTCAATCTAAGGTTAATGAATTACAAGAACACAAACCCAGCATCAACAAAGACCTAAATTAATGCAGGAGGGCTGGGTCTCAAAATCCCTTTCTATTGCATATAGATAAGAAAATGCACCATCATAGCAAAGCAGGACTGAGGGAAAGTCAGGGTGATGGGCAATGCTGCCCTAGCCTTTCTGCGACTGCCAGCCCTGCAGATTTCATCTCAGGTGGCTTCGGATGACAGGGCTGCTCCCCAGCATGACGGTCTCCTGGGGCTGCACACAAGAATTGGCAGTGGCTGCTCAGGGCTGGCGAGCACTGGAGAAACACGCAGTGGCCTTGGCCCAGGGGGCATGCGGAGGGGAGAGCGAACAGGGGACATGTGGTGCGTCCTGCAGCTCGGCTGAGGCAGGAGGGCACTGCTTCGGGTGAAGATGGTGCTTGGTGTTTCTTCTGCCTCAATGCTGAGTTACCCTCGGTGTGACGGTTAAGTTCAGCTTCCCCCACCTCCACTCGAAAAACGCCATGTACCTTGCCAGATTTAAAAATCAGAGAATCCTAGATGTCTTGAGAATTAGTGTAACCGTTAATTTTTATTCACCAGAAACGGAAAAGGTTGACAGTAGGGATTGGTTACAGACAGCTACTGCTGGCAAGCTAAACCACCAAACACGTATTTTAGTTTATGTATCAAAATGTTACCTTACTCCAGCTAGGCTGCTCATCTTTAACAGTAGCATTGCCACAAAGATAGCACAATATTTGTTCTTAGTCCTGTCACCACAATTAAGGCAATGTTAAAACCTGCAGAACATTTCTTTAGAGATGGTGTCGACTGACTTCAATAGAGCCAAATAAAGTGTGTGTCTTAACAGTAACAAACAACCTCTAAACAGAAGCCTTTTAGCTAACGGTAACCACCTGCCTCAATTTCACTATCCTTTCACCACTAAATTTTTCTTAAATTCCTCCATTGTATCTTTGTACCAGTCCTCCCAGGATCATGTAGAGTCACATGTGGACATGCGCAATTTTTGCAATGTCAGCCATCTATAAAAATTTAAAGTTGGGCATTTAAAAATATAATAGTACATTATTCTCATTAGATACTTGAAAACAATGAATATAATTTTATGCCTTCATTCAGCGTGGAACTTTATGCAATTAATTTTAAAAAATCATGCACTTTTAGATGAAAACTTATTATTTAGACTATCATTACAAATTAAACTATTAAATAGCTCTACTGTTTTCATGACAGAGAAATGGAAGAGAAGTACAGCAATGTACATTTGTGTTTAGTTAGATAGTGCATGCCTGTGTAAATAAAAAAAAAATTAAAAAGGCACGATGTCTTGGCAATAAAGAGAGGTTCCATTACAATGTATAAGACATAATTTTTCAAATGTCAGTGATGGTCATGCTACTTATTAAGAAAGCTTGGAAAGAATAAAACAATAGGAAGAAGAGAAAACCTTTCCCCCATGCCCCTGCACTGCTTTTTGTGGAGAACATGTTTTATGAGGAGCGGCTGAGGGAATTAGGATTGTTTAGTCTGGAGAAGAGAAGGTTGAGGGGAGACCTTATTGCTCTCTACAACTACCTGAAAGGAGGTTGTAGTGAGACGGGAGCTGATCTCTTCTCCTAAGTAACTAGCAATAGGACAAGAGGAAACAGGTTCAAGTTGCACCCGGGGAGGTTTAGGCTGGACATTAGGAAATTTTTCACTGGAAGAGTTATCAAACATTGGAACAGGCTGCCCAGGGAGGTGGTTGAGTCACCATCCCTAGATGTGTTTAAAAGTCGTGTAGATGTGGTGCTTAGAGACATGGTTTAGTGGCAGACCTGGTAGAGTAGGGTCAATGGTTGGACTAGGTGATCTTACAGGTCTTTTCCAATCTAAACGATTCTATGATTATTTCACGTGTAATACCTGATTTCACATACAAGACTGACAGAAGAGCACCCCTGCACCTAAGCTTTTCCCAATGGTGAGGACACTTTCCAGGGAAGAGGGCATATGAAGTTGAATGCTCAAAGCCTAAGAAGGACATTTGTAGGTGAATATCCCCTTCACAGAGCAGACATCAAAGCTTGCATATTAAGGGGGTCCAGCTGCATCAAGGCAAAAGAAAATCTCCTTTAGCTCCATCCCTAGGGATTTTCTTGTCCCCCCTGTATCTAGATCCCGGCTGGACTGAAGCAACAGATAGGTATTGAGCAGCTCAGGCTCAGCTACTTTTACGTAGCAACTGAGTAGCGGGTTTTATTTTTGAGACCAGGTTGTGGAAAGAAACAAATTGTAGTTTGGGGCTCATCCAACGACAAAGTGCCTGAATCCTACCTTACCTGTGCATGTCACTTAGCAGATCTAATTTAAGGTTAAACAGACAGTCCTCTGAAGAATCATGATCCCAAACCCACCAGCATGTCACGTCCTTTTTCCCTAGTTTACTTTGAATCAACCAGTGTCATCTACTTCAGTCAAACATGTTTTCCTTTCACGCTTCTCCAGTCGTCTGTTTATTAGCCTTGTTCTGAACAAGGAACACACTGTCTGGAACAAATCGGTCTCAGAAACCATCTCACCCGTCACCTCATCAGGACTGTTGAGGCCACCTGAGATGCCTTTTTGGCTCCAAAAGTCACAGTGCTTGGCTCTAGTGTGGCGCACATGAGGACTTTATGCCAGCCTGGTCACCTAGGTGCTACTCCAGCGCTAACTATAACTCCACATCGTTCAGCTGGTCTTCAGCTTTGTGCCTTCCTATTTGTCTTTGCAACAGCAGACTGGCAGCCTCAGAGAACACTACATGGCTTAATTTCATTTTTCACAGAGTTGTACATTTGCTTATTTCCAGCTCCCTTTCTCTCTCCATCTGGTAATAAACGATGGGAAGTCATGTCAGCATTTGCAATACCTTTGGGAAGTTTGGTGCCTATAATTGCTGTCATGTATATTATCCACTTGTAATTTGTTATGATGACTGATGACTTGTTCAAAGACCTTCTAGGCTCAACACTGAATCTCACACTCACAGGAGCAGAGTGAACAGAGTAAGGATTCACCTCATCTCCTGGGCAGGTATATTAGGTAATCCCAATCTTGTTTATAAATTCTGGGCAAAGAAAGACACCTGCAGCTGTATCCTACAGCAAATGAGATCAATACTTTGACTAGCTCCAGCTGGGTAGCAGTACTTTGTACTCTCTAGGGTTTGTTCTGTTCAAAGACAGAAAGAATTACTCACAGAGAAAAATTAAAAACAAAAAAAACCCCAAGACAGAACTGAACATGATGGCAGAAAGTAACTATGAATATTTTGGAAATAAGTGAATTGAAAAAAAAAAAATCAAGGGAAATCACAATGTGGAAGTTTGTTAGCTAAACCAACTCAGAGGTAAATTCTTGTTGCTTTCCTCTTAATTTTTCCATCACTTTGTATCTGGAATTTCATCATCAGTAGATCAGGAAAAATTCTTTGTAGTATAAAAAGAATCTTGATAAAGCAGTGGTCAAAAAGAGCTTTGTATCATGAAAGGTGGCTTACTTCTCATCTATATGAGTTTTTATTGGGGTATCTGACTTTCATTTAGCACTTTACAAGATTTATCCCAGATCTCTCTTGAAATCAATCCCATGCTATTTTTTTTTTTTTTCCTATTGGTGGTTTAATTTTAAATGGCAACTACCTCTGCAGCAAGCCCTGATGTACAACTACACTACTGACTTACCCATATGCAGAAAAGGACCTGTCCATACAAATACCTGCATGTAACCTCATTAATGAAAGCCAAGATACAATTGTTTTTCTTGGCTGGACATTTGGTTACTAGTTTAGTCCACGCAGTATAAAGCACGTTTGCTTAAGGCTCATAGGAGAGTAGAGGTCAGAAAAGAAAGCCAAGAATTCATATACACTTAAAAAAAAATCTTTTAAAAGTTTACAGTAATTGTTATGTCGATAACGTTTTGAAAAAGAAAGAAAACCTGTTTGGTAAGTTTCAGTTTGATACAAGCCAAGAGTCACCAGGAAATTCCAGTCCCACAGATGTTCTACCAGTACCAGAAGGGTCACTATTTGCTTTAACTTCCTTGGCTTTAAAAGGGATATAGTAGCTTTTTACATTTATTAACCAACATTTACATTTAACTTTCTTAAAAGCAATGGGGAAATGCTAAGGAAATGTGTATACTTTCTTAAACATTTTATTGATCTAGTTTCCTAGGGAGCACCCTGTCTTTCTAGGATATTTTTTTTTCAATCTAAAATTAGTCATATATTGCTATGGACAATGAATTTGCTTTAATCATAAACTCAGTCTCAGTGCTGGCCAGCTGTAATAGATCATTTCACTCCTTAGTTAGACACTTCAGTCAGTGTTTCTGAATGCTGCTAAACATGCTGACTGCAGAATAACAACAGATACACCGATTTGGCCAGGTGTTAAATTTCAAACCACTACAAGTTACTTTATTGGCCTGATTACAAGCTGGCTCTTTTTCTGTATACAAAAGGAAAAAAAAAACCCAACCCTCACCCCAAATGGTCACTTAATGGTAATACTGTAACGTGTCACTTCAGCAGACAGCCACAAAACCGTGAAATGACCCCTGGTTATCCAACCCTCTATAGCTGTCCAGAAAGCTGTGTGGCCGTGGGACAGACCTGACTGCTCTGAGGCTCGTCCCGACACTCCTGCTGCCACAGCTGCTGGCACTGCTGCCATTGCCACATCTCTTCCCGCTCCATCCTCAGCAGGGGCAGCAAGGCCCGGCATGCTGGAGGGGTAGCGAGAGCAGCGGCACTGGTGATGCTGGCAACAGCAGGAAAATCATGGACACCACCACAGCTGAGGATTGGAGCAGCAGCAGAGGTGCCCAGAAAGGAATGAAACTGCACCTGAGTATGCAATCAAATGATGAGTCAGCTTATGATCAGAATAATGCAGGTACCACACATTAAAATTAATAGCACATAACAGAACATATTACAATATTGGTTTCAAATATGGTTGTTTATAGCAAATGGGCCACTATTTCTGTCACAACTATGGTAAACAAAAGGCAAGCATTGTGCTCTGCAAGGAAGGGTACCTACCGTGAACCCTCCCAGTTCTCTGGGTTACTCACTAACACCATGGAGTCACTGGAGTTTTCTGTATCTAGATTTGAAACTTTGTTTCCTAGCTTTCTTAAAAATTGAACCTCTGTCTCTGCAGACACTTTCCTGTGTATGTTATTTTACTTTTAGGTCTAAGCCATAGGCTGCCCGTTACTTTGTCAGGTCTATTCTCAATGAACTGTAACTCCCTAGAGGAAAAATATGGTTTTATTATGGACTATTTCCCCTGTAAGGGATTAGTCAAAGAAAAGACGGGTAGCAGCTGTATCCTTTTTAATCATTTTGGCATCCCATCAGAGTCATCCAGCTGTATTTATTTCCAGCACGGTGTCATGCTAGGCCATTCTGGGCACAGCACGGCAAACATCTGTCACATGTTGTGATTGTGAACCCTTCAAGGAAACAGGTGAGCCAAACAGATAGGGACTACTGTTTGGATGGAGGAAATACCATTTAGTTAACTTTTCTTTAGTTAACTTTCTTTTCTTCTCTGTCTTTGGTGGAATACCCTCCATGGCCCACCCCCTCAGGATGCAAAAGAACCTTATCTTGGAAGCACCACACACTTCACAGCGAGCCTAGCCACCTGAATTAGAGCAGGTAACCCTCAGGAAATGCTTATTGCATTGAACAGGGAATTTTCGTTACTGTTTATTGTCTGTTTTCATGGAACAGATACGCTTCTACAGCTCTCTCTTTAAATACGTTTAACATCTGTAAATACCCTGGCTCTTCCAAGTCTGAGACTGCAGCCCAGCCAGCTCACTTCTGTATCCATCCAAAGGGAATTCACTGAATGTAAAGGGTGTCCCAGCTGAGTATGATTTGGTCTCAAAGTCACTTTTGTTCACTTTAATATGGGAATGAGGATTCAAAGCAAAATAGTTATATAGGCCTGACTACAATGACACAGACTTTCCTCCTCTCTAAGTTAACGTGAACATGAGTAAAACTGCAGAAAAATAACAGTTCTGTTGAAAAGTCCTGAGCACATACTCGTGGAAACTTTTAAGAGGCTAATAAATAAGACCATTTGAGTGAATGAGGCTTTTATTCTCAGCTTGAGACTGCAGCGGCTGAAACTGATATGCAGCCAAATTATTATTAGGCACTTTCAGCAGAACTGAACTCTTATTAAGTAGTAGTTACTCCCATTCTGAAGTAAAAGCTTTAGCTAGTCTGTAATTAACATTGTATATTAGTTTGGTGTGAGGGCAATGAAAGAGGATTTCTAAAGTAATTGTATCTGCCAGTTTGAAGAAATACTTTCCAAATTTGATGAACAGACCAGCAAACAAGACAGTAAGTTTCTGAAGAGAAAACTGGCTCAAATGTGTGGAAATATATGCATACCGAGGATGTCTGGAGGCAGGTACTGAGACAAGTAAGCCAGCTGAGGTTGCCTTTATGCTAATGAGCAGCACTCAGTGGGCTCCCCCTCCTGCCACAGCCTCCAAGCCAGTGCAGGCACCTTTTAAAATATCATTGATTTTTAAAAACAAATTTATAGTACATCATAATGTGAGGATATTAATACTTTGCCAACACATGGCACCTCCCCTCAGAAAATCTGCGTGGCACTTTTTACACTGGTTAGTGCTTACAAAAGAAATCTCCTATGACTGCAAAGAAACCCCAACTGGACTGTGTAATTCTGTTTTGACACTACTGATGTTACTCCCTATTTACACCAAAGACCAAAAGCACAGGTATGACTTCCTGAAACCGAAATCCATACAGATACATTTAAATTTTCACTTGTATTCCCTGGTATTTAGGAACCTTCAAAAGGTGTTACCTGTACATTTCAGTACTATTGAAATTAAATTCATGACCAGTGTGCTCACAAATTAAATTTAATTCATTATTTGGTCAAAGCCACAAGAAAGAAGCAGATCCACAAATGTAATCCATATATCATGTGAAGCAAAGTTTCATCTTAGCATTCACATGGCTTCTGCTCACCAATGTAAGTGTTCACATTTTAGGAAATGGGAGAGGTTAGCTGGTTGTTTTTAGCTGCACGCATTTGCATTGACTCATTCTGGAAAGTTTTTGTCAAGATGAGTACCCACATACTAACTTACTATGTATCAGGGTACTCCCCACCTACCAGTAGTAGAAATACTGGCAAAACACTTAATGGCATGTTAACTCTGCTAATAACAATAATAATAGATGGTTCACCCCCATCCTTGAAATGGAGGATTAATAATAAAAATAATGAGTAAACTTTTAGGGGATTGCAGTGGGACTAGAAGGAAAACATAAAAATAACAATGTGATTCACCTTTTAGAGTCTGAGTGCACTGTTCCAGTTTAGCAATTTCTTCTTTAAAAAACACCAAAAGAAGTAATCAAATTAGAAAGCAATTTGAAATACAGTATATTTGTTTATCTAGACTACATTTACTCCGGTGCTAAGCACAAAGTGTGTTACTTAATTCACCTTTGCTCCTAAGTATAGGCAACGAGAGTATGTGTTCAGGACTGGAACATGGTGTTGTGCTGGGGAGCACCAAAGGTAAGTACAGCCAGTACTGCTGCTTATAAACTTAGTAAAGCATATGAATGACCATATTGCTAAGAAAAGTAATAAGCTTTTTTTTTTAATGCATTCTTCTGTTGCTTAGCTCTATTTTCTACCTGAACTTTCTCTCCCACATTGTTAGAGTGTTACCTTAAGGAAAAGAGGGTGAGTCCATCTTCCTGAAGGTCTAAGACCCAGGCAAGTGGATGGGCATTCTGCTTTGTATGGTCTTGTAAGATCTTTGCACAGTCGTGTTTGTAAGGTCTTGGCTTAAGCTATGCTATTCCATTTGCTACAGCACTACATTAAATACACCTCTCACTTAGAATAGCTAAAAACCTACTTAACACATGAAGATCTTTTAAAAATAATAAACCTAATGTTTATCAAACACTGAGGTCTTCAGAGGCTGAGTACTGCCAATGGGTTTGGGGCCTATTTCCCCAAACTTTCCTCTCCCCAGAAGTAAAAAACCCATGAAAGGTCATTCAACGGGAAGGGTAAGAAAGCAAAAGTGAAGGTAATGCATAGAATAATTGGAAAACTATGTAGCCAGTATCGAGATGTGAGAAGTCTGAAACCAAGAAAGGTCTCTTTGGGAAAAATTTGCAACCAGACTTTTCCTGGGGGATTCATATAGCTGTAGAAATTGAGCCAAATAGTCTGAATTCAACAGTGTTTCCAGTAGCTACCACAGATCTGTTACTCACTGTATTTTCCCCACCTCATAATGACCTGCTTGTCCTAGACAGAAATACAGTTCAGCAAAACTGCAAGCTGAGAGGAGCTTAGTTAGTTTTATTAAAACTATTTCCTGAGCTAAATAAAAGAGTTGATAGATACTGGGTAATGTTTCAAACGAAGGTGTGTAAGAAAGCCTCATAATTAAGTATTGCAATAATACTGTCATCAGGTAGCAGACTAATCCTATATCATCCAAATCAGTCCAGAACTAGTTTCTATCTGGTAGCAGTTTTCTCCTTAAGGAGCACCACAATAATACGTAAAAACAGTTTTTCCTAGATTTTACTATAGTTACCGTGGACTATTGCATTGTTAATAGAATACCCAGAGAATGTAGTTATGTAAGTACACCAGCCCTACACCATTTTTTTACCTCTGCAAATAGTTACAACCTATTACATACACTCTCAGAAACGCAATAACACAGAGGAAGAGAAGGGTAATCCAGAAGGCTAGAGGAGAGCTCAGGGAGGGGTGTGTGGTGGGAGGGCAGCAGCCAGACAGTGTACGGCCAGAGGCAGGAGTAGGTCTGGCAGCTGGTAAAGAAGGTGCTCAGATAAAATGTTTACTCTGAGCAACAGCCGCAGGTTACCCTGGGAAGCAGAAATAGCCCAAGCCTGGCTTACACGAAGCAGTCGTAAGGGGAAGGCATTGTTTACTTACTGCCTGTAAGTTGTAAGCAGAGCAAGGGAGGCTTCTGGCTCTCTGAACCACTGCAGGGTCTTGAGGGCCAATTCTTCTTAAGAACAGAAAAAAAAAATTTAATACATGTTTTTACTTTTAAACTGTGATCTGGCTTTGCGTGAAGAAGCTACCAGCAGAGAGATGTGGTCAGGTTTTAATTTTTCTTGTTAACGTACTCAGGAAAAATCTCAGCTTTGCAACCTGGATCACCAAATGTCTATTTTATATTTTGGATTTTAGAGTTTCTAACTCTTGAGTGAGCTTTGAATAGCTGACAGAGAAATCCTCCTAAGATGAATCTGTTTGCTGATGACCACAGCTACGCTACATTCAAACACTTGTTTCCCAAGCGGAGGCACTGAACGGACACCTGTGACTTCTGCATGTTCAAAGAAATATGCAGTCAAATTCTATTCAACTTCTTGGGCAGAGCTTAATAAAAATTAAAAAAAAACACTGGAGACTCACAGAAGTTCAAAGTTACTCATATTGAATACTGAACTCAGGAAGGACATTTAAATAATCTGGGGTTTTCTTTTCTAAATCCATTAAAAATATTTTCTGGTTTGCCCCTTCTTTATCAAGCAATTAGACTTGTTTGCTCTCTTCTCCTCTTTCCTCCCTATCAGACGTTGTCGGGGCTACTTGTGTTTACTTCCTTATTTGCATTTCTTTAATGGAGACAAAATGTCCAGGCACCCAACAGACTCAGCAATTTACCAAAACAAAGTCCTTGGTAAAAGCAGCACAACATTACTCAAGATGTTCTCTCTCACACACTTGCACATCTCTATTTGTCTTCAGCTGAGCAGTTATAACCCACTGGACGAAGCACTATTCTGTTTGATCATAAACCCTACGAACCAGAGAGTCATAGGGAGACTTGTCTACCGGCTGAATAGGCCAGCTCCAAAACTAAAGCAGCAGTTCTTCCCATCATTTAGGACTCAACTATTCCATACAAAGAGGAATAACCTCAAAACTTGTTTTATTTATTGAGGTCCCAACGGAGCAAAAAAACCCCTTAAACAAATTGGGGTTTTTTTCTCTATCATCAATAGTATATAACGAAAGAACATACATAGTAGCAGAGCTAGTAGTTGTTATACTTTATTTTATCTCTAAATATTCTTAATTCTCATCTATGCAGGGAATATCCCTCTCATAGACCTTGGGTCCTCCACAATATTATGTACAACATATCTGATTTTGGAAAGACAGACTGAGAACGAATTTAGCTAAAATACATAGTTTAATAAAATTCTGAAGTGACGGGAATAATAATGACAGCATGATGTTGCTGCCCAGGGTGACAAGCTGCAGCTCACCTTCTGGATTAGGAGGCCAGCCAGAAGAGTTCAGGATTATGTGGGCCTGTGGAAGGGCAGAAGAGCCTGTGGAAAATTTGAAGGAATATTCTCTTGTTTCGCCTCAACAATAACTCTGAGGGGCTGTCACACATCTGCTCAATCCGTGTATGCTATGTGGATTAGTGGCATGAAAAGTCAAGTTGGTTGAACCAGATGCCAGTATATGAGGTAGGTTTCTTGTGGCATCCATGATAACAGTCCCCTGGAAATCATGGGGGCAGCTGTGAGCGCTAGCAGAAGCCGGGCAGCCTCCATGCTGCCCCTCCCATAAGAAAGGTGCTGAGACCAAATGGACACCTCATAGACATCAGATCTGGATGTGTGCCAGTGCAAAGAAACTAAACCAGGCAGTCCCTCCAGAGGGTTTTTTCCCCCCTTCATTTAAAAAATCTGCCTACAATTCACACTAAGAAGTGCGGGGAGGGGGAAGAGACAGGAAGTAGCAGTGAGATGTTGCGTTTCCAGATGGTGAATTACCACTGAAACACAGTTGGAACTAAAACTACAGAATCTGCAGTTTTGCAGTATACCTAAAGAAATTTATAGTTTTATCCTGTTGGGCATAAGGGTGGTCAACATCATGCTTTTCTGGCAGAGCTCAACTGAGGTAGCTCTGTTGAGGCGAGAGCAGCCACAGAGCAAGTCTGTGTTTGCACTGCACTTTGCTGTCAGGGCTGTTTGGGCTTCCTGTAATAAATCCCCAAATTATAAGCCCTGCCATACACAGAGGCAGACGCTGGATCCTTTACCAAGGCATCCTGGAAGAAGATGTCTGCCCTTTTGGACAGAAGGGGAAAGACTTGTGGGAAGACACTGAAGAATTCATGTCACGGCAGTTGTCCTATCCTGTGGCTGCACCTTGGAGCCATCCTGTTAGCAACTGGTAAGTTGTGCTGACCTAAGGTTTAACTAGCCCAATCTTGGGCCACTTGTAGAGGGTGGTATTACCGCAACTAAGGAGAAGGTTGTGCGTATGGATAGAAATCACTCTGGAATAACATAAAAGTTTAATGCTTGAATTAATCTTGCAAAGAAGGCAAGCCGTGATAACTCACAGTAGGGCCTAGGAGTCAGAATTATATGCAGACCACATCTTTTTTTTTCAAGCAAATAAAGACTGGAACACACTCAGGAAAATCTGAATAATATTAAGATGTCAAAATCTTGATGTTACCCATTTCATTATGACATGATTTGACACTGTAACATCAAAGGATGAGCCTTTCAACTCACTGATGCTATTGCTATCTCCACACTAGAAAAAAATTCATTTGTTGTACAAGAAAGCAGTTTAGACCAGTTGATCCTTTAACTGTTGTATGGCTGGAACAGCTAACTTACATCCAGCATAGGCAGAAGAGCAACAGCTGCAGATATTTCCTTAAAGCTTGAATGTAACATAGAAGCTTGAATGCAATATAATCTTCCCCAACTCTGACTTTGCTCATATATTCACGCATCTATGTGTGTGTGTGTGTATATACATGCTCATATATATAGGTATACCTGATGCATCACATCACATCTGCCCAACTAGGTGAGTTGTCACCACCCTGTTTCACAGTGAGCTAGTCCAGGAGCTTCAGGTCAATAAAGGTCCTGAGGAACCTTCTTGTGCTCTCCTTCAGATTCCCATTGCACAACATTCCTGCTTCCAAAGAAAGCAATTAACAAAATAGTGCTGTTTGAATTATAAACATGAAAAGACTAAGCCTTTCATCCATAGTGATTATTTGTTTGAAGTTGGGGTAAAGTTAGGAAGCTGATCAATGGAAGAAGTGCTACTGAATGGTAACACAGAAGTAACAACACCTAATATGGAGTAGTCATAATAAACAAAAAAAGAACTTATCAGGCTCAACAAACCAGAGACAAAACCCAAAAGTAAGCAAGCAGGGATGAGAAATGGAGTGTCTCTTCTGTATTCTGTGCAGCATTCACAAAAAAAGCCCTACTCTGGATCTCATCCCGCTCTCTTTCCTGTGCTCACAGCTTCTGCTTACAAGAGAGGGGAATGAAGTACTAGCTTTGCAGGAAGTGCACCAGCTGAAATCACACAGGAAAACGAAGGGTGTCTAAACAGCCTGAGGAGGGTGATTCTGAGGGCACTTTACCCTGATTTGTTCCCGTCTGATTTGCTTTGGGGGAAAAGTTTCTTTCCAGGACTTGTTAGAAGAGACCTGGCAAACGAGTTAACTGAATTGGTGATGTCATTGCCTGTGTGGGTTCACGTCGCTAGTCTCATCCACTTTTACTCACATCATAATCCCAGCAATTGAGAAAGTAGCAGGTACTGAACCTGCCCGACAATCCTCCCATGAACTAGAGATGTCTACCAGCACCAATAGCATTTAGACCAGTGTCTAGCTGATCACTGCTCCATGTAAGGCAGAACACTTCAATCTAAAGATGCCCGAAATCAGGTTTGGTAGGCCAAAATTATGCTTATTAACAGCAGCCTGGGTTTTGATCTTCTGGTGTACTAGTATACGCTGGGACATAGTTAATAGCAGCTTAGATTTGCAATGAAAACAGTGTTGATAACACAGGGATGTTTTAGCTATTGCTGAGCAGTGCTTGCACAGACTCGAGTCCTTTTCTGCTCCTCAAACCACCCTGTCAGCAAGTGGGCTGTTGGTGCACAAGAAGCTGAGAGGGGACACAGGCGGGACAGCTGACCCCAAATGACCAGGGGGTTATTCCATACCATACAGCATCATGCTCAGCCATAAAAGCTGGGGAGAAGGGGGAGCAAGGGGAGATGTTCATGGTTATGGTGTTTGTCTTCCCAGCTAACCGTTATGCATGATGGAGCTCTGCTTTCCTGGAGATGGCTGAACACCCGCCTGCTGACAGGAAGCAGTGAATGAATTCCTTATTTTGCTTTGCTTGCATATGCAGCTTTTGCTTTGTCGGCTAAACTGTCTTTATTTCAACCCACAAGTTTTCTCACTTGTACCCTTCCAAATCTTTTCACCATCCTGTTGCAGGGAGTGAGCGAGTTGTTGTGGCGGTATTAGCCGTCTACCAGGGTTAACACAAAACATCCGTGAGATGAGTAAGAAAAGCAGAAAGTTCTCTATCCGATAGCAGCTGTGAATGAGAGACTTCTCACAGATAATTCCAGGCTGACAGACAGAATAGAGATTCCAAATCCACAACTACTGAAAACTGAAGAAAATATTATTTGAAAGAAAATTTTTCCAAAGAAAATTGTTTTCAGAGAAAATAGCAGCAGCCAGGACCTATGAATTTTTCCTCCTGGGAGTACAAGGACCACTTGAATAGTGCTACTTTGCTGGTGGACTGGGTTCTGGGAATGCTGTGTGTTCAGGAAGTATGCTCATATCAATGATGGAATTCTGTAAAAACAGCCAAACTCAACTCTTCTAGTTAAGGAATATTAGACCAGCTTTAGTGGATCAGCAAGGTCTCACTAATTTTGGTGTTTGCTCCCAAAATCTGCAGAGTGTTAAATCCACCTGCTTTCCCCACATCGATTTTCTTTGCTCTTCTAGTGGTGATGGGGTAGAAAGTAGATGAAGGAGTAACTTGAGTTCTTTTAGTGCTGTATGCATCTATGCCATCATACACCACTGAGACACCTTCAGGAGATGGCAGCTTCTCCACTGCTATTGAATCATTAAATAGCACAGGAATCCTCTCCTGAGGCAATTAGCATTTATTTTTTTTACTTTGCATTTCTAGTCTCTGTTTATCCTCTTTGGCATAGCTCATCTCCTATTCTGTCATTTCTCTCCTGCAGCTATTTTCCTCTGTGAAACGCTTCTTTCCATATGCCCCCCTATTGCATCTTGCTCTTTCCTTTCTATACTTAATTTGTTTCCTTATTCACACCTATGATGTCTCCTGACTCATGCTTATTCTGTGCAAGTCACTGGGAAATCTGAATTTTTTTTTTTCTAAATTAATGCCATGTTTCCCATTTTTTCCAGCTTCCTTTTCTGCACTGTCTACACAAGGGCTGAGAGGGGTTTATTCCACACTGAGTGAAAGCCAGATTAAGGTACTTGTCTTTAGGGATTCCATCATTTCTTTAAATGAGGAAAAAAGAAGATTTGGAACACAGCTGACTTGCGCTTCTTTTGAGTCAAGGCTCCAGGCAAACAGGGCCTGCTGTGTTTCAGATGCCCTCCCCAAGGAGAATCAGAATTTGGAAAAAGGCTGGAGCCCCAAGCAGAAAGATGTCTGTAACACTACCTTCCTCCTAGTCATTTCCCTGACCTGTCCTTCCTTCCCCTATTTTTCCTTTCCCAGATGTAATTTTAGCTGTGTTCCTTTTCCTTTTTTTCTTTTATAAAGCCCAGATCTCACATTAATATTCTCTGTGTTCTTTAAGTTGACTGTTTAATGCAACGTTACTTATACTTCAAAGGGATGAAGACAGAGATGAAGTTTTACAGTCTTGATGGCTTAACACAGGTCTGTCATAGATAGCCTACACTTCATTTTCTGAGTCACTCACAGAGGGAGTCTGCTTTACATATCAGGCCTCAGGGAGCGGTGTGGGAAGTATTCTGTGGATTATTGTCCTGCTATTGCTGGAGGCCGCTTTGGTTGCTGCCTATTGAAGTACATAATAGAGAAGCAAGCAGATAAGGTTCTGACATTCCTGATTTGAATTTTCTTTTAACTGCCTCTGTTTTTGTAGTAAGTTGTGACTTGGCTAAACAGATAATGCTGGGAAGCAAGCTTATGCTTTTTATTTCTTCACCTGAATTTAATTCCTTTGAACAGTGTGGCTTGGCAATCCTGGCGTTCAATAGATTTTCTGACAGACTAGATACTGTATGGGAGACACAGTGTACTTTTTTTTCTGCAGCAGCCCACTGCTGAGGTCACAGCTGGTTATGTCCAGCTATCTCCAACACAAAACAAACCTCATTCTCTAGAGTTGTCATTTACTTCCAAGACTGTTCATAGATTACTAGCTAATGTTAGGACAGAGACTTGGGTCTACTGGTTTGTGGCCTCAAGGCATTTAAAATTCATTCAGAAATAGTGCTGCACTGGCTTCAAATTACTTGTTCATAATATAGAAATATTGGCTTCAAATGTCATTGCCTCTAACTTTATAATCCAAATATGATGCAAACTATAGTGATAACACAGTACAGTGCATTCTCATGTGTAACATAATTCTGGATTTAAGACCAAAATCTTAGTCCACTGATGCTAACAAACACCTTGCTAACAATACTACTGTGTGCATGCTTTAGCACATGAAATTAGTTTTTTCTAATAATATTTATGAAATTACTGTTTTAACTTCTTTCTTCAGAAACAGATGAAATCTGATAATAGTATTCAGTTCTCTAAAAAAACCCAAATCCTAATTTTGCCTTGTTATTCCTGTCTTGCCTAAAAGACCAAGACACTGGGTTTTCCATAAAGGGGCAAAAATGAGGAGATTGCAAGTGTACTTGTAGAATCAGTCATATGCGTTTTTCCTTAACAATAATTATCGCTACAGGAACAGCCAGCAAAGATACAGCAAAAAGCCTATACCAGTCCACATGTTTAAACGTACTATTATGTACTATAAGCCTTGAGAGGTGTTATGCCTTACTTCCACAAAGCCATGTTGAGTAGAGTTGTCTTAAACTGAGGAAAGCAAAGAGGAAGAAAAAAGAGGCAGCAGGCTCAGGCTGCATTTCATTTCAGGTTCTTGAATTTGGCGGAGCAGTAACTTCCGAACTACCATGGGACTCATAACAATATGGAACTATATTTCCCAACTCTGTATTTGTACTTAACACTTGAAGAATCTTTAATGCTTTATTTCACTAAGAAAATCAGTTTTCCTTTATTTTTTTCTGTAGTTGTTCTAACGCACAGTGATGAGTCCCAACAGCTCTGCCAACAGCACTTTCCTGACTTACCAGCCACAGCATAACCACAGTTCTCTGTCCCGATAAGCTGTAGAAATTTGTAACAGAACAAATGAGATCGGTATGAATGCTGTATGAAAGGAAACAGGCATGTGTGTGAATGCAGTGGGAAACACAGCAGAAGAGGGGTTAAAAGAACAGCAGAGATCAGCAAGAAAGAGCACCCTTCCAGGACACACCTCCCAGGACACTGCTCCCAGCAGTAAAATCGCGGAATCTGTTTTTTATGTCAGGACCATAAGACCTGCATGCTGGGAAGACCAGAGGTTGTCAGTGGAAGACCCTGCCACCTAACACCAGCAAGGTGGCAAAAAGGTTACAGTATATCACATACAGGATGCATGTGATAACTTGCCAAGAGAACAAACATATGCTTCAAACAAAGGAAAAAAAAGTGGCCTCAGATTTATCAGACTGAAGGCAGCACAACTCTAAAGCAAAGGCCTCACTCAACAATAGCTGCTGACTCCTAAACTGTACGAAGGACTCAAAATCCCCACACCCCAAAACTAGTTTGCTGTCTGCAGTAAAAAAGACCGGAAACATGAGGAGGACTTGGCAGCCAGCAGCTCTTGTCCTTTGTGCGGCCAACTCCTGCTCACATTCAGGCCACCCTGGGAACACGTGTCCTGGTACTTAGAAGCATGTGGGTGTGACATTGTGAGTGAATGAAGCCTGTGAGAGGAGGAGTGTGAGCAGGTGGGATCAACTTACTTCAAGATTTTGTAAATAAATATGGTCTCCTTTCATAATACCTCGCATTCAGCTTGTTAAACTAGTTCTCCCATACAGAAAACAATCCAGGTCATCAATTTCTGCTTTAGCTCTAAAGACTGAGCTAAGAGGAATATAGATCCTGGAGAAGCAGGGAGGCAGAAAATTAACACAGTTGGGAAATGAGTGGTAATGTTAACTTACTGTATGGCAGTGGATTTCTGTTTCAGCCGATACACTTTATTTTACACCACTGAACTGTGCTGAAAACTTACTTCCCGACAGCCCTTCACTGAAAATCCACGAGAAAAGAAAATATCTTTTTTTTTCCACTCCTGAAGAAACAGAACATGAGCAGAACATACAGTTTAAGTACTTTTACACCTTTTTACACCTTTTTTTGTGAGAAAAGTGTTAAGATGTCCCAAATGTTCACAACACGGACTACTTAGAGACTATTAGAGAACAGGAAGATGTCAACAGTTAATATACTAGGATTTGCCTTTTTGAAAATAAAGTTTCTGTGTTACTACTTAACTGCATTTTCAGCTTCTCCTTGTATAAATAGCTGTGTCTATTGCACCAGCGTTCCCTGCTACAAAAGCCATTAATCAGCACTCTGAAAACATTAGTCAAATTACCAGAAGACATAAATTGCCAGGTGGTGAGGCACAGAGAAGGTACAGAAGAGAAAATATCTGAGCTCTTATTACAACAATGGAGGGTACTAGGATGACCCACAGCTCTCTCAGCTACAGCCTTATAGCTGGACGTAAGCGTAGCCATTCCAACCCCCACAATTTAGGGTATAAACAATCCCATATCACTGCACACCAGAGATCAACTGCCAACAAAACTTTTAAACTGTAATTAAATCATATTGGAAGGACCTGGAGAAACATAATCAAAACCAAAACACAACTTAAGATTCCTGAAATCTACCAACACTTCTTTTGTATGACAGGGCCATAATTACGTCTGCTTCTGAGGCTCAATTTAAGCCCTAAATTATCAACCCTTAAGATCTGATAAATCTCTAAACTTATCGAAAGTCAAGAAGATAATTTTCAACAAGCATGAAAGGTTAGTTTAATCCAACTTCCTCGACTTTGCACTGAAAATGTCTAGGAGCACTCACAGAGCTGCTTGCAGGTGGGAGGCAATCAAAAAGACAGGCTATTCCCTTTTAGATCATATCTGGTGCCTCACTGGCCAATGCTCCAGGTTAGCTCTCCAAAAGTCAGCCAGGTTTACTTAAAGTAGTGGCAGTATAAATTGACCCATTTGACACAGACGTAGACTGGGACAGGAGCGGGCACGTGGTAGCAGGTAGGTGAGAGGACTGAACATTCACCAGCTCCGACTCCTTCCTCCACTGCAGTCAGTAAGGTTGTTGTTAAACTGCCCAGGGTGGTTTCACAGGCAGTCTGTCTCTGCCCCGTAACTTCTGTTCTCTGCCTACCATATGAGATGGAGTGAGACTATCTATGCATTTGATTTCTAGATAACAGCATAGACACAAATTAGAGAGCCATTTGAAGAGCTTCTCCTGCTTTCTTTCGGGAACGACATTGCTACTATCAGCAAAGCATGGGTTTGAATACATAGAGGTGGAGAGTAACATCATGAGACACAGAATTGACTCAGTTTCAATTTTTGGAAAGACAGGTAGGGAATGGAAAGAAAAAAATATTTATAACTATGCGAAGAACTGTGATTTGAAACGGTCGAGTGTTTCCACGCACCCAGGGAATAAAGAAAAAAAACTTGGAGCTGAAAGGAAATACTTCCAATAGTGGGTTGCAGTTCTTTATTTCTGATTCATAGGTATATATACGCATACAATGATATTAGATATCCTTGTATTGCTTTATCTATAATTTAAGTCAACATAGGCCTTTTAACAAAACAAAAAAAAATCACAACTATTAATTTATATTTTATCTGAGCACTCTGATACACAGTAGAAAAAATCCATATATAAAAGATTATATTTGTGCAATTATACGTACTATAATCCTCTTTTCAACAAACTACTGATTTATTAATGTTGATACGTTATTGTTAGTATAATATAGAATTGCCATAACATTAAAAAACTTTTCAAAATATATTAATAAGCAGAGATAACCACACCTTGATCTTGCAATCATTTTTGCACCCTCACATTGATGCCCCATTTTGTTTTAATGTGACATTTGGCTCAAACAAATCCCTTCTGTCTCAGGTTGCCACTATTAGTTCACCCACATTTATCATATTAATTTGTGTATAGCTTTGCTGTTTAGTAATTTCATACAAAGCCTTTAGAATTAAACTCATCTCTGAGCTGACATCCGCCACGAGGACCACAAATCTCGTAGAACCCACTTAGGTCTCAAACAGCGCATAAAGATTTGCGCTGAACCTCGGCTCTGTGGTGAACTTCTCTCTTAGTGAACACTTCTCTCACCTATAGCATAACACAAATCATCTGGCTCATTCTAAGTGGCTTAAACTACAGGTCTACAGAAGATGTAACTTCATGCTACTAAATGCTTTTAATAGTTTAGATCTAGGTGAAGCTTAATTAGCATCTGGAAGTTAATACAAATATTAACCTGTACATAAAACATTATCCCCAATAGACTATGTGACAGCACTTTTATAAGGCAGACACAAGCCAAGATTCAAATATCTGAGAAATGGTGGAAACTACCAGATCCTAATATAGGGCGAGGTTATAGAGCAGCAACACTGGTCAGCAGGATTAGACCCTTCCTCTGTGAAAATTAACAGGAACTGGCAGAAAGATGCAATACAGCAGGCTAGCTAGTATGACAGAGATACAATGCACCACCTTGTCAGTACAGAGCAAGGACTGCAGAGGTGCAGATAGTTCAGTTTTGATGCTGGCAGGTAAGAAAGCATTTGGCAAGTTCTTGCCTTTCTGACAATTTTGTCAATCTTCATTACAGTAGCTGAACAACTGTGCACACAGTGATGGATGGTTGCTCACTTGCCTGCAGACTACCTTGCAAATACAAGATAAAAATTGACAGAGATGGAGATGTGCAAACCACAGAACAAAAATATCAATCTTTTAAACGAAGGACAAAATATAATTTTCACTCTCAGTTTAGATTCTACTGAAAAAACAAGGCTCATGCTGTCCTGCCTTTTGCTTAAGCTTTATTCCCAAGGAAAACTTTTGCTTGTCTTCTCTTTAATTAATAATTCTGGACTGGAAGCAGGACTGGAGTTAGTGTACACATAAAAAGAAGGTGCAAATTATCTTGAACTGTTATGTCTAAGGACTTATTTACAGACAAAGTAGAGAATCCACAGATGTAATTCTAGGGCGTATGAGAATCTCTTGAAGATAAGAGTAGTATTTCAGAGAGTGGCTAACACTGTTACTTCTGTTAGGATATGCCCTACGGCAGGTGACTCAGCACGTGCGTGTTCATTAGGGGAAGAGATAGCATTAGTCATATTCTTGACTCTTGTCTTTTTAAAGCAGACAAGTGGAATTCACTCGACAATTAATTTGCACTCTCTTGCCAAAGAATGGCCTGAGAGACTGTAGTTTTTTTGGAGCAAATATATGGACTTAGGCCGCAATGTCTTTTGTACCGGAACACAGGACAGCAGCAAACAAGAAATGCTTAGGGTTTTTTTTCCCTTTTAATGTTTTTACTGCTGTGTTCTATGACACAAACAGTGAACTACATTGTAATACTTTTTTTTTTTAGTATTGGATACACTTGGAATAATACTTTGACATCTGTTCCTAAAATGAGTGTGACTCCCAACTGTAGCTTTATACATTTGACCTTCAGTTATTAGTAGGAAATGCTAAGTATTTGTTTCATATTCATAGCATGAATAGCCTTTATGATTGGAGTTAGGATGCCATTTTAAGACTCATAACTTAAACAAGAAGTTCTGGAAAAAAAGATTTAAAAAACAACAATAACAAATTAATGCTCCAAAGCTTTTAGAATATATGACAATAATTTACAGGATTAGCTGCTTCTATAAAAACTATCCCTAAAATAAAGACACTAAACTAAATTATTAAAATAAAATTAATTTCAGTTACTGATTTGTCCTTTGGGAAGTCTGTTTGATAATTATTATTTTTTTAGTGCATCAGTGTTTTCTGTGTCTGAATAAAAAAGTTATTAGGGGTAAATGAACACGGACAGACTTTTCAGACAGCGAGGAAGAGACAAATTCAAGAAAGTCCTGCATCATTTCTAGAATTACTTTTAAACAATAAAGTTGCTGCTGCTCTGTGACACAACCAAGCTAATGTTTATTGTAACAATAACTATTCGGTTCAGCTATGCATAAACATTAATATTGTGAAGACAAAAATAAAACAAAAATCCACATCCTCATTGACTTGTTCATGAGGCACACTGTTGGTAAAATGGTATCCTTTTAAAAAGAACTTGCATACACACATAGAAACCAATGCTAGATGATATAGCTTTCCTAATGAAAACTCTATTGCTGAAAACACAAAAAATAACCAGCCCCAAAATTCTGCTGTTTCCATGGCAGCAGGGTTGGCCCTTTTGGTCTTCTTGAATTCCTGAATGACACAAAAAAATCATAAACCCAAAAAAAAATTAACCCAAATTGCCTATTGTACACCATGGTCATGGGTGTCTGGGTGATGAAAATCCAAGCGAATCCCCTTCTTCAAATGCCTGGTAGTGATGATTTTTATTTCAGGGTCATGTCAATGCTATATATTAAAGACAAAAAAACAAACACAAAAGAACAACAAAGAAAAGAAATCAGTGCTATGAAACAGGTGCCTAGTCATTTTTGCGATCTTGAGCTGCCCCAAAAGTATTGAGCATCCTCATCATTTAGTTAAATGCATTTGTGTCAAATAATTTACACATATCCTATCTCGTATATACAGAAAACACAAACATTAATAAGATCTGTTACTGTTTTACTGAAATTAATAACTACATTCCCAGCAATTCCACTCTGAAGTAGACATCAGATGTGCAAAGATCCACTGTTGGAATGACACCACAGTGTGGCAAGGTATGGGTGCCCCTAAAAATGTTTCCAGAAGTTCGGTTTTGCCATTTAGTGCAAAGCACGTGTCATCAAATACTTTAGAAGTATTCTTTAGAATAAGAAGTTGTCATTGTAAACATTGCATCAAAATACATTTTTCCTCACAGAATACGTAACTATTTAAAGCACCCTCAATATTTATGAACTATTACAGAACACATAGGGTTCTTCACTGTGAATTATTTCACAATGAATTTTTTTTTTAAAGTCAAGAGGAAGTGCAAGAAGTTGAATAAAATAGAATGCAAGAGAGCATGACAATAGACAAAAGCCTTTGGCACAGATATGAAAATGACAACAGAAGCAAACTAAGAGCTGGGCAGACTCCAGAGATGTTTCAGCAGAAAGTGTAGAGAAGAAAAGTCTGTGTAAAACTGCCATTATTATTGTGGAAGCATTTACATCGGAAGTCCTATTTCCTGAAGAAATGACACCAGAAATGACCACAGTAAAATTATTGCCACTTCTGAAGACAGATTCATATTTATGCAGAGAAAATAAATAGAAGAAATTAGCATTCATTTGGCCACAACTATATTTATTTAAGCTAAATAAAAATTCTCTTCTCATATTGCTTTTTGCTATCCAGCTTCTCTTTTGAGAAAAACATGAAAATTGTTCAAGCCACAAAAAGCCAAAATCACAAATATAACATGTTATTTATTTTCTGTTCTTGTACTTTATGAAAACAGTTCTCATATTGACTCATTACAGAATAAAGAGTGTCTGAGAAAAAAAAAAAAAAGATGCTTAGAGATTTTATGTCAACTGCTCTAGGAATGAGGAATTTGGCTTACGGTTCTAACCTTTGTACAAGCTCCATTTTACTTATGCATCTGTTTGCTACGCGCATTTCTAATTATTTGCCTGCTTGTTAATACTCGTATTATTGATGGAATCTTTTACCGAGGAGTCAGGTTTACTACAAGCTATTTCCTGAACAATATCCCAGTGTGAGTGAGACACCAGTGTATTTCTTCATACCAATCAGATGGGGAGGGACAGCAAAGTCCTCGTCCCCAGTCACTCCTCCCCGGTACACCCTGCCTGGGAATACACACACTGCTGCAGTGGCTCGTCCTCCTGACATGCTATTTTAGCAATGAACTGTTAGTGCTTGCGTGATACACTGCAGCTACAAGCACCCTCCCCGACGCACAGTAGGAGCAGTGCAGGGTTTTCCATTCACATGCTTCAGTTACGGTGTCAGGAGGAGGAACAGCATGCCAGAGGACTGACACATTCCCTTTTCCAAGGGAACCGGTCCAGCTTTGAAAGGAAGAGACACAAAGATACTGGAGATTTAGTCAGGGAAATAACTACGAAAGAAGTCGAGAAGCACAAAAAGCAAAGAGAAGGAAAACATCAAGAACACGACCCAGAAATCTAAGCAAAATATAAGACTTTTTAAACTCTGAATAAAAATGGCAGGTTTACCACTTTTAATTGAGGACAATGTGTGGGACCATCTTCACTCTGATCGTGTTGCGCTTTTTCTATCTGTTTTTCACGTAATTTAAACTGAATATCCTCAGGCTAAGAATCCTATCTGTCTCTGCTTGGAAATGGTCAAGGACATTGTAAACACATCTGCAATGCAAATATAATAAATCCTAACTTCAGTGCTTTTTCTGCTTGCATATGTTGAATCAAGTTCCTGAGAGTAACGATAAAAGCATTTAGGTCTCCAAAAAGCTTTATGGAGTCTACCCAGCCTCAGTTTCTAGCAGCGTGGCTGTAAAAGAATGTTAAAATGTAATGACAGTATTAGGCATAAATTCTTACTCCTGCTCCACTGAAGTCATTTCTGGATCATTTGAGAGGCAGCTAGTTCTGGGTACAAGGAAAAAGAGGTAGTAGTGAGCATTTCTTCTGTGTTTATTTCTCTCCCTTTTTAAATATGACATCAAATTTGGGGGATGTAATAACTAACTGTAGTGAGTATCTTTGATGGCACAAACACACAAAAGTTACTTATAGGAATGTAGTGATGTTAGTGCCTGCAACACAAATTAGTTTGAGTAATAAATTTTTAAACTATTTCTTTAAGTTAGGGAAGGGAAATGCACTACAGTGACTTCATACATCCAACAACAACAATAATCAGTGATGCCTCATATGAATATTTAGTTCCCCTTTCACTTGCTATGCTGCAGTCTGCACTCTTTTAAATGAAAGTAACAAGAAAGCAGCTTTCTTCCACGGAGTTTTCATTGTCATATACTACAATGTGCTTGAAAACGTTTCAGTAGAAGGGATAGAAGTTGCATTTCAAGGTTGGACGGGCCTCTTTTGTTTAACAAAATGGTCAGGTGGTATCAGATAACTACTTATGTAAAGTTATTGCTTCTGAGGCAGTTTAACTGCTAGAATCAAAAGGCAGTGGCCACTGTTTTAGGTATTTCTCTGAGGCTGTTTTAAAAGCTAATCTCGGGAGAACCGGAGGAAAATGTGCATCGCAAAAGAAGAAACTTCAGAAAAAATACAACAAAGAAGAAGTAGTAAGATGAAAATTCTGAAGTGCTAAAGGAAAAAGACTGAAAACAATCTTCAAAAACTCAAAATCTTTTATTATAAAAACTGCAGGAAAAATGTCATACTAGAACTGACAGACACAGCTCCTTTCTCCGGAATCTTGCGTGACACACGTGAAAAAAGTGCACCGGATACTTTCTAAGCTCTGCTCAGTCAGTCAAGGATTGTGTCCTTCCAGTTAAGCATTTCTATGGTACTTTACATCATACAGCCTCAGCATGTTAAAGCCAAAGCACAGAGTTACAATTTTAAAGTATCTGATAATCAGCTGACGCTGATTTATTAACTGACCACAAACAACATAATATTATAAAGTATTAATCCATCAGCCCATCCAAGCAACACTGGAAAGACAGGAAAAGTTACCTACCTACCTACCCTAACTGAGAAGGAGGTAAAATAGCTATCCCTAACTTAGTAAATTGTAAAAAAATAATTTTTAAAATGAACTTTATGAATCATCTGACATAATGGGTGAAGTGTAGAAAATGTTTAATGAACCATTTTAATGGAGTAAAAAAGTGATTTCAGTCGTTCCCATGACTATAGAAACAATCATCAAAAAATAGCAAAAATGTTTTTTATAGTGCAAGGGTATAATTATTTCTTACTGAGACCCAACGGTACAAAAGCAGGCTGCTTATAGTGAGAGGGGAAGTCAATTCACAAATGGGGCAACTTACATAGTAAGTGAAACTACGAGCTGGTTGCTGTACCAAATACATAACGTACTACTGCATTCAATCCATTCCTGTGAACCAAGTAAATACAATGCCAGCATTGAGGTGAAAGCTATCTTACTTAGCTGTTTCTGAAGTTTCCCTCAGCTCTTCATCCAGTCTGCATGAGTAAAAGTTATTGACATAAAGAAACAAAGAAGCAAGCAGAGCATAAGAGAGAAGCAGAGCAATAGCAGAGCAAAGAACCAATACAGTACATGCTTCTAAAATAGGCACCCAGAATTATGCACTGACCCTAAAGCTCTTCAGTTCAGTATGATACCATTTATCCTTGTGCTCAACCCACCTTTAATTGTAACTCCTTATTTAGCTCATGTGGAGGCAGAAACGTAAAAGCAGCAGGGATCTGAGGCATGCCCAGTGGACAGAGCTGAAAGCGTTCAGTTGCTGTATCAGATAGTATTAAACTAGCTGCAGCCTGGGCCAAGTCAAGGACGTTTACAGTTGAGTTAAGTTTTTATTTACAAGTGAGGCTGATCTCAACAGCTTGAAGGGGAAAGTTAAGATTCCACATCATTGCAAGTCCTCTCTCATTCAGCTGTTGAGGTCGCCTGCAGGTGAAAGGCTGTCACACAGATTCACTCCATTATGAGCAGCAGCATGGGCTAGAAAGCAAGTTTTACCTCATTCTTCTCTTAATACACTTCTCTTCATCATACCTTACAAGGTAAGAGTGGGTGAAGGAAAAGAAAAGATGTACAAGTTCATATGATACAACAGGCACACTGTATCCCACTTCCATGAAAACTACCAAACAACCACACAACCCAAATCCTGACATAACCCTACGTACTTCCTACAGATGGGATTCCTCATGACCAGAGCAGTATTTGTGTTCTTGCCAGGAGAGCAACTATGAAGCTGAAAGCTGAATTTTACTTTATTTTGCTACAGGAACCCTTCTCAATTTGCAGCAGAAGGGAAGCTATCCGCTGAACACTGCTCTTCTCCCTGTAGCATGGGAATAACATGCCTTGAAGGCACACACCCACTAAATATTTGTATCACAACATCTTGCAAATGGTTGCCACCAATGGGCACACTTGTCACCTTTCGATTTTTTTCTTCAGCAAAATCATGATTTCTCATCTGGCTGCTGATGACGTGAAGTAGGCAGTTCCCTAAAATTTCTTAACATTCTGGGCATCTCTTTATCAGGTGACTAATGACCTCTGTGTTCCACATTCCTAGCATCACTCCACCTCTAAAGTTACAGCAGCAAATAAATTCGAGTTAAAGTCCCTGTGATCCCTGATTTCACAACTGTAATTTACTATTTTTACAAGTGCCACTGCAAGAATTGAGCTTCCCACTTGCTCCCTGGAATTACACCACAAGTATCAGAGCAACCACCAGCTCGATGAAGGAAATTATGCTGCTTTGACAACTACTGCCTGTTCAAAACCTAAGACATTTGATAAAAAGAATAATTTAAAAAGTGTGTTCCTTAACAGCATTACCTTTTGAATAATGACCTACATGAAAACCACGATTGATTTCCAAGGTTTTCAGTGTTGGTATACCATTTCAGTTTTTTGTTTTCAGGTCTGAAAAAAATCCAGTTGAGGCAAACAATTCAAATCAACTTCCTACAATTTTTTAGCAGATGTCTTTCCTTTAGGAGTACCTGCATTTAAAAAACCTTTACACATAAGAAGCAAGAACTGAGAACCACTGTCCTTCAGTTATATAGTCACAGGGTCGATGGAGGGACTGTGAGCCTGAAAGTTTTTCTTCATTTTACCAGCAATATCATTTGGTCCGGTACAAAACCTTCCTTTTCCTATAAACACTGGTTCCCCTAGTAGTATATACTTCATTGTGTTTTGTGTTTCAATTACACAGTGTTTTCCTGCTTCTGAGTTTGACAGGGGAATTTTTGTGGAGTAACACACAAGCATTTGTAACAATGTCAAAAAGAGGCTTTCTGCTTTTCTTACAGACTCTGAAACAGTATTATTAGTTTGTGGAAATAGTTGCCACTAGAACAAGTACACGCTTACTGTACATCACTTACTTGACAATACTATCTGGTATGTGCACATATTCCATTGGAATCATCTCACGGAGCTCTGCCAACGTGTTGACGTACTGTATCTTACTGCTGAACTTAGAGCTGAGACACAGAAACAACATGTTAATTGACTTTCCCCAAAAATCTTTTATGATATATTAAAAAAAGAGAAGGCAGGAACTTAATGTATTCAATAATTAAGCATTTTGTTATTTGCGTTTCAATTACAGAGTTCAGCTGATCATGACCATACCTGAGTTGTAGTGACACTGAAATCAAGTCTAGACCTTTTGCTGTTCCTTGCTTAGGCTGAATTACAGTATTTAGGACAACATTATAAATTGTAATGCCTACATACTAGGCAATGCAATTAGTTTTACAGCTCGGAGATGTATTAAAATTCTGAAAAGAATCAAACCCCCTTCAGCACACTTACATGTAAAAAGAAACGGGAAGCATTCTCTTAACGGGGTCATGATGAATTAGTATCGAGTGATCATGATGAATTAGCATTTATATTTAACACTGATTCTCAAACAAACATAATAAAACTAAACTTCCTCATTTGTTTAGATGAGTACATATCTGATTTTGTATGTGCATGTCTATTCTTACTGCAGGGCCTTATTATGAGGAAATACTTCCCTTGTTTATTTCAGCTGTGCTACATGATCCTTTACTGTGTTTGAGAAATGATCACTCAGAAAAAGGCAAAGTTTTTCAGAAAACGCACTTAAAAAATAAGGCTATTCACTTGTCTAACCTGAATCATTTGATATGTATCAGTTTATGAGAAATCTGTCTTTCACATTTGACTCATAAAGCAATTTTCCAAATTTAGCTGTGGTTGTACTTAGATAGTCTTTTAACATCAGTAAGAGTGACGAATGCACATCAACCGTAAATGTTCTTAAGTGTAGGCCATGAAAAACAGAACATATTCTTCCTATTTACTGCTGATTTGGGGGTGCGACCAGACGAAGCCTCTGAAATAGCTCTGACCAGAAGGTTACTGCCCCTCCCCTTACCATTGCTAATAAGTGAGACAACTGAAACAGGAATATATGAAGGTACTGTAAATAGTTGTTTAAGCTTATCCATTTTAATGTGTCTCTGTACCAGATTCGCATCACTAGGCACATACAACGGAGCGGGCCAATGGTCCTGTTTTAAGATGCATGAATCACTCACAATTGTCCAGTCAAAGCTATGATAACATACTGATAATTCTTAGCATTTTATCAAAGATGTTAATCATAGTCTGCATCATCTGAACTGCCGCTAAACTAACTTGGCAAGCAGCGAGCCAATCAGAAGCTTCTAAAGCCTGGGGTGGGGGGAAGAAAAAAAATTAAAATCTCTTTCAAGGGCTAATTTTTCCACTTGAGGCTTCTCCTGGGTCCACTAATTCCACCACAGTGATTGACTTCCGAGTAATTGCTTTACGTGCGAATCTGTGTACATGTACCCCAAATACATGACCAAAATAAGAAGTACTTGTTTCTTTCAGACTTTAGGGGAGGCATCCTGCCAATAGTGGTAAAATTCCTATTCTTTAAATATTTCCATCAAATGCCAAATATCTTTTGCAGACACTTGTTTTATTAGAAATCTAATTTCTTACCTAACACAGCTAAGATGATCTCTAGTGTGAACGTCTGGTTCATAAAGAGTATCTAGGATCTGTCTCTGCAGCCACTAGCTCTTTCTTCCTGTGTATTCAGACAACTGTTTAGTGTTTGTCAGTCAAGACAAGTCCCAGACTCCACTGAATGACCTTGCCAGTTTCTGAGGCACAATTAACTGTAGTACACTCTCAGTGATTTAACTGTCCCTTGCCATTCTGTTGTCTTTCAGTTTCTTGATTCCTACTGTTTTGTCCTGTATATCAGCTGAAACAGAATTTAAATTATGTTGCTCATGTTTAGCTATGTATCTCAGTGAAATCTCTGCTTGCCTTGGGAGCAATTCATTTCTGACTCTAAAATCCCCACCGTGCATGTCAGTGGTTTGGTGAACAGCTTGGGGCTAGCAAACTAAGCTACAGTGATTGGCCTTCAATCTAATCAAGTTTCTATCTCCTTACATTGCTTTTTACTGAATTGACTCTCTCTTTTCATGACTCCTGGAGTTTTTTCTCAGCTTTCTCATAGTGCTCTTCTGTCCTTGGTGAGGGTTCGAATATCTTGTCATCTTACACAAAAGTCACATTGGCCGTGTGTCCTGCCCACCTTTTTTCAGCTCCCATTTGCACTTCACTTTCTTCTTGCACAGAGACTCAATCTACTTGGCAGAAATGTATAGTTTTAACTGGTCTCTATCGTGTCTAAGTTTTGTACTGCTCATTTGCTTTGCCAAACTATTTAGATCAAATCTTTCCTCCCGTTTGGGAATGCAAAACCTCTAGTTGCTGTTGCTCAGTATGGTCATTCTGAATAAATGACTAATGAATTGAAACAGACATGGCATAGTTGGTTTTTTTTTTAATTTTACTGCCTACCTTTCCTCTGGGAGCAAGTAAGGTGCCAACAAAAACACCTCAGACACCAAATGCAACTCAGTGAATCCCCATCATTACTGTTGATAATTCCAAGTATTGTTTCCCTGTTACTCTGATATTTTTAATTGTCGCTTTCTACATGGTGTTAAAGACACCACATCTGAAAGAAGAAGCTCCGTTATGACACTCTGCCTGTCGCACTTTGGCAGTGATGGGAGAACTCATGTGCTTCCCCATCCCAATGTCACCCTGCCAGGACAGAGCACCTTGCAACAGACACCTCCGCTGTCCTCAGCAGCAGCCGGGGGGCAGATGTCTCTGAGGTCTGCCATGGCCTATGCTATTTGCTGTGTGGCTTCTGTAGTCGATGCTACTTCTCTTGCCTGAAGCAACTCTCTCACACTTGTCAGTCTGCTCTCCTCGACCTCAGGATTTCAACTGCACAGTTGCCCATCTTCTTCAACAACTTGTGAGGTCCTCAGGGTCTGTAACATTTCTTTGTTTTTTTACTAATGAAAGTGTTATTTTTGGTGGCATAAAACCTTTGTTGGAACTGGGAACTGGAACTGCATTGAAACAGCTCAGTGTGCTGGCAGTCCTCTTGCATGAGCAGCAGCTGATTTTTTTTAAACCCAGAATTGTAACTTAATCTTGCCCTGTAGCCAGGATTTTTTTATGAGGTGGTTATCATTACCTGCAGACCACTTTTCTACATGTCTTTTACCTAGGCTTGGAACAAAGACAATTTTAAGGGACTGAATTACCAGTTCTGCATAGACATACAGGTTTACCATATCATGCCTGTGATGTCTGCAACTAAATACTCATACAAATCATGGGTTTTTTTCCACTCGCTTTTCAAAAGTCAACTTCAACTGTCAAAATCCCAACGTGAACTGTAAAATGAGTACTCTTCAATGAAAGATTAACATCCATGTTCGATGATTTAGGGTGCTTCTGTATTCTTAGGGAAATAGAAGATCACTGGTCTTCACTACATACCTTATAAAAGGCCGTGTCACAGCCAGAACGGTCCTGATAAACCATGATGGATGAACAATTATAAAAGATTTCAAATTCTTCCGTAATCTAAGTAAAAAGAAATGGTTTCTTAAAAAAAATAAAAAACCACAAAACATACAGAAAGATCATATACAGTGAACACTGTCATACAGGGGAGTAATAGAAATGGACAGTGTTTAAAATAGTGGCTGCAGATCAGAAAGGAAAACACTACTCACCGTCGATCAATCATTTGGTAACATTTTTTCATCCAACCCAGTCCAGGCATCCTCCTTCTTGGTGTTGCTCCGTTCAAGTAGACAATCATATAGTCTTCAGCTACCATCAGCTCCAAGGTACTGATTACATAGCTGATAAAAGTACACAAGTAAGTGAGCACATACTTTACATTATCCACTTACGCCCAAACTAAATCAGTCTACTAGGAATAAATCAAGGGAGAGTAAGCAAGACAAGACAGTGTTTTCTTTTTCTTTAAACCAGTGCAAACATTTAGCACTAGTTGCCATGCTACCTGTAGATGTATAAGTAGAAAACCACAATCTTATCTGCATCTTCCAAAATATGTGATTTCCCTACAAAGACAGAGTTTCATGGTGAGTTTTCAAATCTCACAGGTGACTTTGTTTTTTCTTAAAAGGGCATGAAATCATGAGGTTTTGCAAGGGACAGCATGGCAGCACCACGTGAAGTTCTAGGAACTTCTGAGATCAAATGTTGAGAAACTTCTCTTCACTATTAATTGCCATGTTTGTTCAATGCAAAAAATACCAGTCAGGAGAAGACACTTTCTTGTGACCTCATAGTACTGCTACTGAGTCTGTTGCTGCCAACTACAAACACTTTGAATCTCAAGGCTAGTAAAACTTGTCCATCAGCCTGGTTTCTGATGGGACAGAGCACTCCATGGCATCACTTCATTTTGCGAGCAAAATACTCCCAACACTCATTAAATTCCTCAGCTCGGCAATGATAATTCAGACAGAACAGTGCTCTTGGGGCCAAACTCACCCTACCTAGAAGAGCACAGTACTCAGTCACGTGAAAAGGTAGCTTTAAATCCTTGTCCGGGACCATATATGCAGATGCTCCGCTCAGTTTCAGTAGTCCCTACCTCACCTGGGAGTTGTTCATCGCAGGAATGTTCAAATTGTTCTCCCTACTATCCAGCCCCAGGGCATGTGTATGTAAAAACTACAGTGAAAAATCACGAGTCACACCTTAAAAACCTGAATGCCTGGGTGCTCACTACGAAGGGCAGCTCTACCCCTCAGCATAATGGCCCCTTTCACAGGTGTGTGAGAATGACTCACGATCTAATCTGACCCTTAAATTCCTTAAGAAGCAGTTTCTTTAAAAGAAGAGTAGGAAATCTAGTTCTCACCAAGCGTGATATTCTACCTGGGCATAAAGTAGGCAACCATTAACAGACCAGTTCCATGCACTTGATAAATCCCATCTAAATCACTACTCACTCAATGCTTTTCACTGCTCTCTTTCTCACCTTGCAGTTGCACATTCCTTGCTTTTGCCTGATATTTGTAAAGGCACACATCTAACAGTGAAATATCAAAGCAAGGGATTGTATGGACATTCTGACACAAAAAGCTTAATCTAACTGAACCTACTGACTATTTGACAGGTTATAAATTAGCCCCTGCCATAGAGCATAACATCTAGTCCTTTAAAGGCATTTAGACACTGAAACATACAGAAAAATGTCTGTAAGTACTTCTGAAAACACTACAAGCCTTTCAGTTATAGAAACAGAGACAGTCTGAAAAATGGCTATGTTTGCCTTGGTGCAAAGGGAATTGCGAATATTACGAACAATCACTTAGACTAGAACAATTCTCTCACTCTGAAAGCAAGAAGTGTTGGTTTTGAATTTCAAAGTATAGTTTTTCAAGTTGTGATTCTTCTAAAAAACCTTTAATCTCTATACTGTATCAGGTAGCCACAAATGAAACAACAGAATGTTCTGTGTGGATCTGCATCATGTAGAAGAAATTACCAGAAACATGCTGTACAAAAAATGAGAAGAGATTTAGTGACTGGCAGGTCTCTCCAGGCCCCTCTATAATTCAATAGTAAAGAATTCACCAATATTTAACTATATCAGTTATTGGATATGTTGTAAACTGTCGCACTACCTCTATTTCAATGCAATTAATAGGACTACAACTGAAAGAAAGGGGTGATCTGATTCGCCCTTTTCTTCTTGTCTTACAGAAAACCAAGAGTCTATAAGCCTTAAAATAAGCTGAAGGTTCACAGCCAGCCTGAAGTCTCTCTTATACTACTACCCCAGAAACAGACAGTGAGTTGTAAAATGGACTTTGGCAATATCATCAAGTGATATGGAAAAGTCTCTTAAGGCTTGAAAAGGCTTTCCCTGCAAAGTCCGTTTACCACCAGCTCTATCTATGAACAAGGGTCTTGGGTGAAGTCAAAGAACAACTATTTAATGTCAGTTGCAGTTACTCTCAGCTTTGTTCCCTAGTTACCAAGTTAAAACCACTGTAGTAATTCCTCCCCTCTAAATCACTGGGCATTGTGTAAATCAGTTACTGCAGATGACACAGGGGTCTTCAAGGCTCTACCAGACAAATGCTAGCAGTTGGTCTGACCTGAAACTAAAGCACTTGATCTTGTTTCTCAAATGTAGACACAATGCAGAAGGCATTGGCTGTCACCACGTGCATTTTTAAGAAATGGAGTTTTAAGGAGACTGGGTCTGTGCTCTTGGTGCCTTGTAAGCTGTAAATGGCAAAGGCCAGGCTGGCTTTAGAAATTACTCACTGGGTTTTAGTGTAGAAAACGCTGGAATGATTGATTTTTCAACAGCTATAAGTGGAAGTAGCTGGAGGCACTTCAGGGGAGTGCTGCCTTCACAATTTTTGGCTGCCAAACCACGTTGCTATTAGGAGTAATTTTCCTGTGATAAATTTGGGTTCATGTGGTCAAATTTGTGTCCTGCCCAACTTGCCCCTGCCACTTATAACTGTATCAGAAGCAGCTGGAGTCAGGAAAAATACTTAGAGCTGTTTTCGTCAGCAACTGTCATTTACCCTGTATTTTTAAATCAAGTGTCACGAAACGGTCCTGTGACTCCTAAACACAGCCACAGCATATATTAAGAATATGATATACATCATGATAATATATAATAAACAATGAACAGTGAAAACCAGTCTGGTGGCCTAAGTCCCTACTGATTGTTCTCAGCAAGGGCTGGAAATCACTAGTGAAACAGTGCAATGATTGTAGGCCCAGGAAGCTGAAGATACTACATTCCTTGACATTTAGGGAGATACTACAGTTAGATTTGGTCCTGACAAATATGCCTTAATTTGGGAGGGTGAGTAGGTAAAGAATGCCAAAATAATACTCCACTGAGCAGTTTATCTAAAATGGCTATTTTCCTTCCCTATCACTGCCCTTCTAATGATCAAAATTACCTTTTAATTAAAGACAGGTTATCTCTCACTATATAATTATGAGTACTAACTCAAAAGGCTCTGCCACATTCCTCCCATATCACTCACAGGAAAAGATTTTCCATGACATAGTTGTAATCAGTCCGACTGCTGTCTGGCAAGAAGCATGCCGCAAACACAATGATAGCATTCAGACCATCACCATAGTATCCTGGGGAAAAAACAAAAAGGCATTTTTATCTTTGTCAAAGGCTTTTAACAAGATAGATTTAAAAAGAAATCTCAAAGTCCTGGAACAGAATGATTATGTCTACTGCTGAAGATGACCGAAAATGTAAACGCTATCATCAAGTGATAAGGAAGTAGGATAGTCAGCTATGTTGAAATCCTGAAAAACACACGTAGCACAACTGTTAGTAAACTTTTTATAGAGACCAGCAAAAAAACCTTATTCTACTTTGTAAGTAATACAATCTTATCTGAACTCCTGGTTCATTCCTTCTCTACAGCAATCATGTGCTGAATGCTCACCTTAGACTGAGGAATAAGGGGCTAAAGAAAATAGTCTACATTTGTTACCCTGCATCTTTTGAATGATGTTTCACAAAGTCTCACAATCCAATCTCAGTTGGCTTGTGCAGCTCCAGTGGCCTCAGGATATTACAATTACCTCTGCACCCCATTATACCTTAAAAGCTCCTGGGGATTGGTTAAATCCTTTGCTGCAAGTTTTTTATAGAATACTTTTTTACCTTGGACACTGCAGTTGTCCAATACTGGCCTTCTCTGGGCTGCACCACGTCCTAACAATAGCTGTAAACCCTCAAAGTTGGAGTACTACCATTCTGGGGTCCAGGACCGTTGCTTGTTACCCAAATGAAAATACTTTTTTTTCATGATGGACTAATGCTGGCTAATCTTCCCCACAATCTTTTGCAGATGCTACAGATTTCTGTATTATTAATAATAAATACAAAATATTCCTGCATTTCAATTGAAAGCTTTGTTTAAAAGATACATGCTATCAGGAGGCAGTTTATAAAGATCCTTTAGAAATGGCTGTAGGTAGATAGCACCAATGACACACAGAAATAGAAGCTGGATATACTTAGATAATGACTTGAAAGCCTTTCAAAAGAGGCTTGGAGAAACTAACCATGAGGGAAAGATGATAATGCTTGGGAACGAAACCCTGAATCTCCCTCGGAGACAGGAAAACATTCCCGACAAAATTAAAGGATAATACTGGCACCTCCACAACACTTTCATAAGGAGATTTTAAGATCTTTATAGTGCTTTTTGGATACTAGAGAGCAGTATCCAAGCCTAACTCAAGTGCTCGTAGAACTTCTTGCATTGTAGCCAGTCAAGGAAAGCAAAATTCTCTACGGAAAGACAAAGATAATACACAATCCATGTGTGCTAACCAGGGAAGAGTGAAAGACAAGTTTATTTTCTCCTTTCTCAGTCAACACCTAAGCCGAGTCTCAGCTAGCTGAAACAAGGACAAGATGTTTATGTCAAGGAAGCAATTTCTTACATGGCTTTGTAGAGGTCTTCAAGGAATCCAGAATCCCTGACCAAATGGGTGCTTCGGTACTTGCCCATGAAGTCCTCCATACCAAGAAGAACCACAGCTGATTTATCTCAATGCTATCCCAGTTATAAGGACACGCACAGAGGTGCTCTTCTTTCCAGGCTCTCAGCTGTTTCTTAAAGGACAGGAATACACCACTGCTTCCCAGTTACAAAGGGGAGCCAAAGAAGGATAAGGCTTTGAGAGAAAAATGTGCATTTCAGAAGTAAGTCTTCTGACTCGAGCCATATTGTTTCAAATCAAGGCTTGGCAAACCAGTCTGCGGAAGGATTATGTTGGACTTTCTTCTTTCTGAATTTAATTTGGTAGATTTGACAAAATATAATGCCCTGGATAAGATGATAATACATGTTGCTGATGGTAACACCAACATTGAGTAGAGAATGCTAGCTAGCCTAGACCTCATCCACTGAAGAATCATTTGGACACCGCAAGGAAGCCTTCTACCCTTCCGTGATCCTGGCATCTCTTGTCTTCCCTGCACTGGGAAGTAGCTTTTTTTTCTGGGTTTCAAAGGACAAAGGCCAGCTAATCTACAGCTGGGCTTTCAGATCTAGAGAAGCCACTGCACAACAGCTGCTTAGCATACATCCTCTGTCTTGTCCAGTCCCACAGTGCTGTGTCGCTCTCCATCCTGTTGGAGGACATGGACAGGCACAAGAGCTCAGGATTAGGGTTTGAGTTCAAGCCGAAGGGCAATGTGGATATAAGCACTTTAAACCATGTGACATGGCATGGTGTGTCATAGCTCCAGCTCATGTTAGGATCCAGTACACACGAACAGCATATCTATAGTTATAGATACAGGTATGGGTGATCGATTTTGGTGTCCCAGTGAAGATGTCAAGGTCAAATTCAAAGAATAGCATTGCATTCTCTAGCAAGGATATACTCAGGGAGGGGGAAGAAACTCCAGTCCTGTTTTCACCACTTACACCTTGTAAGAGTTTGACATGAAGGAATATATCAATCTTCTCAAAAGGAACAAAGAGAAAAGAACTCCACCTCCCGCACTCATCACATAATACTACTCTGTTATGTTTCCATCTTCTCAATAGACCCACATACTTTCAAAGAGACAGTACTCATTTCATCTATCCCATCCTAGCTCATTCCTCAGCTAAACCATTGTGGAATATAGCAGTACTTTTCCCCCCTCAGCTTTACAAATAGGGAGGATATTTTCTTCTTTCCATAAATTTAAAAATCCTTAAAAGACAGGGCAATTTATATCATGCTGCCATAAAGCAATCTGTCCAGCTGGCTCAGGAGTTTGGCAGTGAGAGCACATTGTGGCAGGTGCGTCCACTAAATTACACAGCACTGTTTTCAGTTCATGTAAAGCAAAATCATTATGTGCAGATGCCACCTAAGAGCACACAGAAGAAAAACCCACTGATAAATCTAAGCCACTTTTTCTTATACATGCTTGTAGACAAGGAATGTTCACCCAAGAGACAGTGCTTTTTAATTCATCACTAGAAGTCAGTAAAAGCCACTTGCCCAAATTCTCTGTCAGCCTATGCAGAGACTGATCTCTAAGAAATTTCTCCATCAACACGTGTTAGGCAATCTTACACCTACACTGCCAAGTCTACTCTCCTCTTTCCTATTTTGCAGCTACCATCTAGATTTTGCATTTGGTGTTATCTGTCATTTAGCAGGGAGGAACGTTCAGTAGATCGCTGAATCATCAAGAGCTGCTTAACCTGTCTTGTAATTAACTAATTTTAGGCAGAATCCGTTCTCAATCTTGAGGTTAAAGGAAAGATTCCTGGCCCTCTAAAGCACTCCAGGTATTGCCAAAGGGAACTTCATACAGAACAGGCCTAGCCACCATACTGTAGAAACTGTTAAAGCTTTCCAACGTTTTCCTATGACCCATGCATCAAAATGATTTTGTTTCACATCTTCAGTCTGCCACTTCATAAACACAGAATGTAATCCAGTCCTTAACTCATTTTGATATGGCTAGATTTCAGGCAAAATTTCTGATTTAGCCAGCAGTGGGCTGCAACTTATCGTTACATCTCACACCATTTCTTTTACAACGGCTACATTACTGACCAGCACCCATTCAAAAGTAAAGGAAACACAATGTTCTTTATCGTAGATTTGAGTGAGCTAACAAAATAAGATGTCAGGCATGGAAAATTTGAATCCTGATTATTCCACACTGGGAACCAAGCTGAATGACCTAGACCTCCATCAATGTGTACATTATTATGTGCTTCATAGCTGCCATCAGAGATGTCTGCCACTGGAATCAGTCCTTGTTCAAGAGTAAAGCAATGCTCAATTAGGAGCTACTTCTCCACTCACCAAAATGGACTAGTATTTATTTTTCATAAAAGCTGGTATAAATGTATACATCAGCATCTAGTAGGAACTGTACATGACAGTTTTCACCACAAATGTACCTATAAGAGTTTACAGCATATAAAAACCATATAAATAAACACCATTAGCAAGGCCTCAAAATATTTTATGTTTGTTTCCTAAATTATGCCATCTGTGTCTGTTTGCTAAACTGTGTCTGAGGTGTCATCACATTCATAAATCTTGGATGGTGTTGTTACAGTGGGAAAACGCTTGGAGGTTTAAACGTCTTTATTAATTCCAACTAAACATTCTGCACACTGGCCACTGTGAACATCTGTAGGCTAGCATTTAGCTGCTTTTAATGTAAATGTGCAAATTTGAGGACTACATTCTCAAGTAATATAATTAAGCATAATTTATTTATATCACTTTTACCAGATAGCAATTCAACACTGAACATACACTGGAAACAATAGTTTACCTTTAAGTGATGTTACGGATCAGCAACACTGTGACAGAAGCATCCTCATATAAACTCACAAATTTTACCTATGAGGTGCTAAGTTACCTGCCTCAGTTTTTGCAGGAACAGAACAACTCATCCTTACTTAATACCATGCTTAACAGCTGGCAAACAGTGTCCCCCAAACATATAGAATCCAAAGATAATCTAAACCTGAGACACCAAGGAAAAGGCACTTAAAAAGCTTTGTTTCATTTTCTTCCTTCAATATCTATAGTAATATTTATCCATTTGAATTAATTTATACAGAAGTGTGTTAGTAACACCACAACTACAAATTCTCTGAGGAGGTTAGGGAGCAGATGAGCAAAGGAGACAATACAGCAAGCACATGAGGTCATTTTCCTACTTTAAATGTTTTCTTTGATATGCTATTTGATAACTATTAACAAATTAAGTGGAAAAAAAAATTAAACAGTTGCTGGTGAAATGCTATCTGCTGACAACTATAAATGGCAGAGAAGTAACATAAGGAGCTTACCCAGACAAATGGAAGCCCTAGGGGAAACTGTATTTTTTTTCTTTTGCCACTCTACTTGTTTAGTTCTGTGCACCCACATACATCATTCAACAAATCACAGAGCACTATACTTCCTTGTGCAAAAGGTTTTGCCAAAATCCACAGAATAAAGTTTTCAAATATTTTTTTGTATAGGACAAAAGTTTTTTTCCTTGCTCTAAGACAGTTTTAGCCTACAATGGCCAGATTGTTCCTGACACACGTATGTCAGTTTATTTATTGCTCCTGAAATCGCTTAGTATTTAAAATACTCATTAGTCATTGCCACACTGAATTGGAAGCCGGGTTGATTTCACCCATGGCTGAAAAATAAACTCTCTCCCCTTGCCAGTATGATAACTGAACTAAAATAGAAATAAACCATGCTCAATAAAGTACAAATTTTTTAACATCGATCTAAAAAATGCATTCAGGGTTCTCCTACCTCCATGTGAAATGACCTTTTTGTAAGGTTCAATGACTTTCATATCAATTCTTTGTTCTTGTTCTCCAATAACCACTGTTCTCCATAACCTGTTGTCCTCTCGCTCCTCTTCAGCTGTGTACTCTGGAATCGATTCAGACTCTTCTTGGGAAGCATCCTTGGTAGCAGTCTGCTCTTCTGAAAAATAAAATCATATATATTACATCTTCCTGTAAAAGCTCTAAATGTTTTCTCTGTCACATACATTTGAACTGGATGACTGAACTGCATTTTTACAGCACTATTCTGGATCTGCACTGGTATAAATAAGAGCAGAATTTGACCATCAAACAGTCAGTAAATGAGAAGTTTCTGTTTTTTTAAAACTTTTGACATCATGAGCATAAAAAGAACAGCAGCAATTATCACTACGCAGAATACCACCAAGGGATTTTCGCATTTTTGCATCCCGTTAATAAAACTGACCAGCTGCTCACTAGAGGTACTGCACTGTAGATACGTAAAAGTCTTTGTGTTGCAGGTATGAGAACTATACTAAAAAGCAAAATAGGGAACTAAAAGTGAACACAGCGATGCCTCTTGTCTAGAGAGGAATTACCACAGAGCTACTACAGCTTCTCAACTTTTTCCCAGTTTGTCTCCAATCTCTTCACATCTGGCACCAGCAAATACGAACGCCCATCTTCCTCTGCTTCAGTCATGAGACAATGCTGACTTTTCGTATACCTTAAGCACAGTATTTGCCTCCCTCAGGGCCTTTCAGTTCAGGTTGAATACCAGTTCCCTCCCAGAAGTGAAGTACAGAGTAGCCGCACAATCTGGCCTGTTCATACCAGCACCCATGAGAGAACAGGTACATGTAGTCCACAGACACAACGATCACAGTAAATAAACTGCATGGCTGACAAGAGACTATGAAGTCTCATAGCACAGCCTCTCTGCTGGATACTCTTAGTTTCAGAAAAGCTGCGAAGTAATTAACAAAATCTACATTTCCATTGCACATTGACAAGATGGCTCTTAACAACAAATTTAACTGCATTCCAGTTCTTCAAACTTAATGGCTGCTCACAGAGAAATTGACATGAAAAGTGATTCTATCCAGAGCTGGAATTATTTAATCTCCTTCTTTAGTTATTGTTACGACATACTTTTTTTTTCATGGAAAAAGACCCAAACCTCTTTTGTACTATTATTCTTGCTGAAGCATCTTTGCCTTCTGGCTGTGTGCATATTATTAATTTATCTTCATAGTAAAGATTCTATACATTTTATGCATTACACATTTGACGTAAACAAATAAAATCAACTGTTCTTTTTAAAGTATTATTCTGGCTCTGCAGTTGTAAGTACGAGCAGAATTTGATCATGTAAGTCAATAAGCGAGGTAACAGTAAACAAAGATATAGTGAGATACATAATGAAATACCTGTGTGCACATAAAAAGATGATCAGACATCTTATTTGAAAATACCAAAGAGATCTACAAAAGTTAGGAATAAACTGAAAGAAGTTATTTTAATTGAGAAGAAGTAGTGAAGAACACAATGTTTCATAGAAGTCCTCACACCTTTCTATGTATTGGTTTATCTTGGGATGCCTCTTTGATTAATGCTGCTTCTTGAACTACTCATGCAAATGGAAGCATGTGAGCCTTAAAACACACCTGTTCACCATAAGAATGAAATCAATTATCTTTATAAAATCAGAAATAAGATAGTGTACTGTGTATATACCACATATATCTACACACACAGAACACACCAGCACATACAGACGCATGTACTGACTATTAATTTGTAAAACTGATTTCTGCATTAAAACCTATCAATAATTCCACCAAACTTGTGAGAAATATCAAGTTCCTCAAAACACAAAAAGAAGCTTTGAACTTTTTTTAAAAAAATATATATATTAGGTTGAGCACACATTTGTTGTTACAGTAGGACTAATGTCTGAATTTCTACTGCCGCCTGTCTTGTATTCTCTGTTCCTAAAACAGTGTTACTAGGGAATAATAGTGATGGAAGGTCCCCCTCTCCAAGGTAGATTCTCCCATGTGCAAGAAAAGCTGAGTCTATCACCAATTCTTTTCTTTACGTAATTCCTCCCTGCTGGAATCTTTAAAGAAAGCAGTAATATTTCACCTCCTACCTCACTGTCTAACCAGCCAATGAGTTAAAAACATATTCAAGTAAAATTGTATTAATGGTGGAAACAGGGATGGAAGATCAAGAAATACATACACGTGCATATATAATGTGACTACATAAGCCTTTTTTCCTTAGGAACTGCAAATAAAAGGAGTTTGAGGAGATCTAAGGCTGGGAAGAAGAACAGACTACAAAAGGTGATTTTTTTCAAGTATACTATTTCAAATTGGTTTACCAGTTGCTGCTCAGTAGGTTATATATTGTGGAACTGAAGTATGCACTCATGCCTTTTCAAGGTACAATGCTCATGATGTTTAATAATATACTTAGCATTCGGTTTTGAAATATCACATATTCCATGACATTGGGAACAAGCTTACAAAATGCATAACCCCGCTCCCTCCAAACCTAGGTATCTTAATGCAATTTTGTATGATGTTGATCTTGTAAAGGTGCCATGGGAAACAATATGAAAACTACATGCACGCAGTCAAGCTATGCAAACTTTGACAGTTCATCGCAAGGTGGTCCATTCCTTTAAGGATATAGAGTCCCCATGGGACACTATTACATAGCTCAGGTGCTTTCAAAATAGACAATGAGATTATCAGAACAGTCTAGGAAAACTGTCAGCTGGTTCCTCAGAGGGTGGAAAGAGCATAGCTGAGGGAGAGAACTACAGCTGGCGGAACAGTTTTAGTGGAAAGAGGCTGGGCTAAGTAACTGTCAGACTAACGCTGAAATTGTATTTGGGGTTTGACAATTTTATTTTTTGGTGGTGAAACTGCAAATTATGAAAAATGATGGAAAGAGACCCCGATAAAACTTACAATGCTGGAACTGGCCAAATGAATTATTTTTTATGGAAATGGTACTGGATCGCCTCCTCCTGAAAAAGTGACTATGCTTTACTGGGTGTTGTGTTGATTTTGCAGAGAAAGATGCACGAGTGTGAAATTCAGAAAGAAGATAAACATCTGCAGACAAAATAATAAACACTGTTTTACATTCCAAGTAACGCTGATGTGGGGGGAGGCCTTCACCTATATGCACGTATGGTTTTCAGAGGTGCAATTTTTGTTATCTAATGTAATAATCATAAAAAGCTCATTTCAGAAACAAGAGAAGGTTCTGAAAGAGAATGTTTAACTGCAAAGTATTAGTGACAGAAAAACCCCTGTGAAACTGATGATCAACCAATCCCTAAATAAGTTAGCTGCTAGTTTAAGGCAAGTACTTTAGTATTTCTGCTCTCATCTATCTTCTTGCACACTGCAGTTGTGATGATTCTTCTTCACCATTCTTTTAAAAAAATAGGTTTCAATATTTCTTGTACTACAGAGCTATCACTTTTCCAGCGATGAGGTGGACCCCTGAATCATGACAACAGTCTTGTTTTTCTCTGTTGGCCTTTTACAGTTTGAATGGACCTTCAGCATCACAGGCTAAAAATCACTGTTCTCTACAGTCTCAACATCTATGTCTTCCCACTATTTACTTCCCTTGGTTTGGCACAACAGTCTAGAAACACTGATCTGTGGGAGAGTACGAGTGCTGGCAACAGCAGAGCGCATACTTGTTAACAGTAGAGTGACAGAAGTACAAAGATAACAAAGGCTATTTACCATGCAAATAAACCATTCTGCACTAGTTCTTATGACTATACCCTTAGCTATCAGGTTCATGTAATAAATAGCTTACTTGTTTTATTGGTGGCCTATTTTGATAAAACGTGATTTTTTTTCCTCTTGTACTCTCTGTTCCTGGTTCATCTCAGTGGAGGACATTTTGCCGATTGAGTAAGCCTAAAATCAAACTAAACAACTGTAAAGGTGTCACCAAAACCACAGGCACCTTGAGTTCTTCTTCACTTAGGAGTTTGGGGAAACTGGTCCAACCATAGCAAATAAATGAGTCATCACATGCAGAAAGCAATAAAAAAAAACCTGGGGAGAAATGCTTGCTGTAAATACAACTGCCACCAAAATCACTGGAGCTGAATTTATTTACTTGAGGGCTTAAAGGCAAAATCCGTTCTACTGCAGACACAGATTTTTGGTCTCACACAGTGACCAGAACAGTCTAAAACTGCAAGCACACACTGCTTTCTATGTGTGTATATATGTGTGTCTGTGTTAGTTTTAACCTTTGCTACAAAATATTCTAACCATTAAGCAACTCATCACTATGCTCTGCACCTACCCATAAGGAAATCGGCCTTCTAATGAGAAGTGACATTAGAGACGCTCATGCATGATTGAGTACACAGTAACGCCTCTTCAGCAATATCACTTAAACTGATGCAACTGTTCTTGTATGCTCAAAAGAGCATACAATTTTAAAATTATAGTGACCTCACTAGCAATAGAGAATTAAAAGGCAAGGGAAAATTCCATTTAAATGGATCAATTTTCAAACTTCCCTTCTGTTGCAGACTGTAAAATGGTCATATTCATTTTCCCCTCCAATAGCTTATGATCTTTATGTATTTACATTAGTGAATACAGTTCTTAGATGGTTCTTAAGGTACTAGCAAGCAATAAGTGTTAACATCCTATTTGTACATCATGAGGGTAAGTGAGTGAGACAGTGCAAAACAATTTTACAGGAAGACTGAAGTATCCAGTGTGCACCTACACAGCATACAACTAGCCCTGCTGAGAGAGCACATTTCAACTGGTGGAATGAGGAATTGTGTTGTTCCACCACCTGAGCTAGGTTTATCGTGCCATGCACACAACCTGCCATGTTTCAGCTTTCCATGGATATAAAAAGACCCTTCTCACTAACAACAGACCTCTCCCACCACGCTGCATCTACTTAGTCTATACATTGCAAGCTCTTTGGTGCAGTTTATGTCAGCCAACATACTTTGAACAAGGTTATACCCCTAAGTACTACTGATGTAACTGTAATCTAGAGCTGGCCAGAGCTACAGAAATATGCGGCGAGCTATAACGTTCTCTACAACAGACAGCAACTGCTTTCTGCTTCTTGGACAACCCTTTTCAGGCAAGTCCTATGGTACTGGGCAAAGACAGGACTTTGAATTTGATTCTCTCTAGATAGCTCTTCTTATTTTATTTGATCAGCTGTACCATTTCTTTCAGCTCTCTGACTTTACACAGGGGAAGAAAGGTAATGGCAGACAGTAAAAATATCTGGACTCCTAGCATTAACTCTCAAATGCTTTAACCATATTCATAGCCTAACAGACATGAGACTGACCATGTAAGCAGTAAAGAGAGAAACAGAGATGAACTCTACATTTTCAACCTAGAACACTACCTTGTCCAGTGTACTCAAAAGAGTCTGCTTCATCAGGAGTGTCAAGGTCATCTACATTGATGTCAATTTCATCTGGAGTATCCAAATTATCATCAGAAAGTACAGACCCTTCACTCTGGTCCAATGAGAGATTGATATTTGGAGCAGTGAGCTTTATCCTTCTAGGATGGGAACCGTTAAGATCAAGAGAGTTGGGAGGTTCTGAAAAAAGAGGAAGGAAAAAAGAACTTAATCTCTTCTGCATACAATTTGCCTCCCAGATACTTAAGAATCACCTTCAAACACACCAGGACAGATCAATTTTAGTAACACCATGCCATTTAACACCACATAACATAAAACACAAATATCAACATTAATGTTTAAAGAAATAAAACAAGCATCTACAGCGATGGCAGATGCAGCTGCGAGCTCTTAAATTATGCAAAATCCAGATTCACTTTTTTGCAATCCACAGACAAAAATCAAGCCTTGGACATGCTCTGACCCACAATGTTTAAGAATTTAAAGAGCAATATACAAATAATTTTAGTTATGAACCAAGACATTGCTGAATCCTGGAAAAATTCAGATGAGTGAAAATGCCCTGTAAATACTTGTTTTCTTATGCATATGCTGCTATTTAAATGGTGCTGATCTACAAGTAGCTATGTCTTTAGTTTTAACTATACAATATCTTATTGAATACAGCAACAGAAATAGAAATAGAAATACCTTTGAGTCTCTTAATCGGTCCTAAATAAAAGCAATCTTCAACAAGACAAAAGATAGGTATGGCTTTGCCCCTTACCACTGCATTGTGTGGCACACTTCAAGCTGTTTGGTCTGAAGTATCCTAATGCTAACTTAGTTCACTTAGACAGTAGTCAAATATAAGATAAATAATAGTGACTACTTAATCTTCACAGGGACTAAATGAGCGATGACAAAAGTGCACAAGAAAAAACTGCACACTACAATTATCATTTCTCAAGTGAAGAAGAAAATTGACTACATAAAGCAAACTTCACACTTCTTTTTAACACTGAACTGATTCTTTACCAGCACAGAAACATCCTTCTCACTCCATAATTACATGCCAAGGGAATAAGATATAATTAAGAAAATGAGTAAGAGCTTCTCTCACCGGGTCTCATCTCTGTAGAACTGGGGCTTAATACACCCTCAGCAAAGGGGATGTCCATTCCCATATCCTCTTGTACCAACCTGAGAGGTAAAATACAAAGCAAAATCTTAAAGAGATGCAGAGGTTGACCTTGCTATCAATACAGCTCATGTGATCTCATATGGATGTTAAATTTTCCTGAACATAGCCAGCTCAGAAGTCTGATCACTAATTGGTGTGAGAAATGAACACAGCTGTTTTAATTCTACTGTGCAGTTCTTACCCCTTATTTATGCACATGTCTATACAGCCTTTGGAGACTATAGGTCACACATAGCCACTTTTACTTGGTTCAAGACATAGCACTGAATAATAACAGGCTAACAAACAGCAATGTTTCTCATTTTATACAAATGAAGTTGGTCTTTTGTCATCTGGCACACCAGACCCATCATTGCAGGGAGCTTCAGCTACTCTTTGTAAACAGCACACCACATTTAAGAGTCCCATAATAGTATTTTCATTGCTGTACATACAGTTACTGTATAGCAAAAATGAGATCATGAGTGAGTTTTTTCATTCTTTTGATATTGTTTGTACTTTAGAGCAATTCTGACCCAAATCAGTCATTTTGTAATACTGGAGCAGTTGATGTCCTGCATTGAAAGAGTAAAGGAAGCACAAAAGTGAGAACCAAAACTACATTAGAGAATTTCAAAGACTAAAATGTTGCAAAATATCCCACCTAGACTCCATTTTTAGGAAGATACTCAGAAATTACATTTAACGTACTTACATAAGACAAGTAAAAGGCATTAAGTGGTGAAAATAATAACAACGGGTTTTGAATGTTTAAAGCAAATTGACTCGAACTATTTTCATGTCTATTTTCTATTCAAGTATTTTACAAAATGCTTGCTGGGAGGACGGTTCAGTTACAGATAGGAAACAACATTTTACAGTTTCAGGACACTCTTGACAGCTTCCAAACTATTTGCACTAAAAATGTATGACTCCAAAAAAGCTTCATTTACTTTATCAGAATAATGGCAGCATTTTTTCCTACATTCCTGTCCCAAACTTTGTTTCTAAAAAATAATTTAGTTTTTCCACAAAAGCTGAAGAACAGACAGTTTTTACACTTTGATTAACAGAGCTGTTATTAGAGCAAAGAAGGTAACTTTCCCCTTCCACAGCTCCGCTAGCTCTGTTCCGAGTGATTCAGCTGAACGGGTCTGAATAGGCTTGGCCTGTTGTTCCTGTAGTTTCTTCCTACCCTCGCTTTCCCTCTGAGGACTACCCTCATTATTTTACTGTGTGCAGACAAGACCCTTCCGGCCATCAGAGTATGAGTATAGTTTCTGTGATTTCTTGTTAATTTCATATAGATAACACACAATGTGTACATGCAGGCCTGCCTGTAAGTGAGCCAAAGGCTTCACTGTGCTTAAAGTTGCGAAAGATCTTCACCTCAAGCCCCATACCATCAAATTCCCAGCACAGACAGGAAAGCTAATGAACTCCCAACTCTTCCATGAGGCCATAGAGAATACAGACAATATAAGGCTAGGGTCAAACATATTTGTGCTGTTCAACTCATGACTACGCCTTGTCTCTCAGTAAAAAGAGACACATATTAATCTTGCTAATTTTACTAGATTTATCTCCACATACTGTAGAGTACATCTTTCACAAATACAGAGATTAACTGCTTAATGATTTCTACAAAACACGCCAATTCTGGAATACGTTTAATTATTGTCAAGTAACACTTGAAATATTATTTCTCTTTGGGTACACAATAGAACAGTAAAGAAATTGGATCAAAGTATCCTGCTCATGAATAAAACGAATGGCAAAAACTGTCTGTAACGTACGATTTCCTTTTTTCTGCTCTGTAACATCACCTGTGTTCAGAAGCTGTACAGAAAACTGATACACAGAATATCACCACAATTTACTTAGAAAATGTAAATAAGTCATTAGAGTCTTTGGCTTTTTTCAGTGTCTGTTCAATTCATAGTGAATTATGTGTAATGAAGTCTAATTTATTCATCTGAACTTAGCAGACACAAATCTGAATTCTAATGAAGCGCTGTAAGTAGCAGCCAGGTAAGGTAAGAAACCACGGTGGTGGAAACAGCGTTGGAAGAGGGTGAAAACTTCTAATTCATTTTAAATTCAGAATAAGATTTTATTTGAGGCTTTTATTAACCCTTCCAAATACAAAACTACGAAAAGTTCTCCAATTAAAGCACCTCAGGACTACTCAGATGATGACTTATGGGTACTCAAGGGTGTATAGTTTGACTCGACAGAACAGGTTTTTATACTAATATATAAACCATTCGTTTACAAAATCTCTTACAGCCTTATCACATCAAATGACAATTCCTTACTGAACAAGGTTCAGAAATCTCTGCAGGAAATTATTTGAAAGCAAATGCTCTTCTTTCAAGTTGTGTGAAGAGTAAGCTACAGAAGGACAGTGAATTTTCAGGCTTTCTGTATTAAAAAGAGACAGTATTCTTTGCAGTAAGCCTGTAAAAATGTTTGAGCAGAATGAAGATCATCTTATCCTCTGTATGATAAGAGCATGACTCAGTTTTATATACAGGAACAGTGACAATTATCATCCAAAAAAAGCAATTTCCCACAAGTAATTAATTCAGAATTTTCAGAGTTGTCTAAAATTTTTGCAATGCCCAGGACAGAATTATCCTAAGTCATGACATTCCTAGGATTGCCCCAAGACTGTTTTTCTCCCTGTGGCATCTTTTTTTTTTTTTTTTTTTTTTTTAATGCGTATGTACTTGGAGCTGGCATTGCTGTTTTCTCTAGAATCTCTTACATTTTCATGTCATAAATATCACGTTTTTCTGCTTTCAGTGGGACCACTACAGCCGAGTTAAACCAGAATTTTACATTACAGTTGTGTTTACAAGAATGGTACATTTCCAGGGGACTGAAAGATAAATGTGTTTCATATCCTTTTATTTGAATTTCTACTGAAATACAGCTATTGCTACAGGCAAAATACTAAAAAAATTACCCCTTGCTTAGGGATTAACAAGTAAACAGCATCAGAACTTGTCTGAGAATCTCTGACTTTATTTTCATGGCACAGTGTTTTTAATGTCAATAATCCATATCATTCATGTTGGGATACTTGATTCGGGAAGCAAGAGTCTGCAGTCCTGAAAGATCTGGGCCGAGGCACAGTTAAAAATCAGTTCAAGCCCAGTTACCAAAAGCACTATTGACACAAGGTTATCCATTGTATTTTCAATCACATAAAAGATGAAATCACCTGTCAGAAATTTTTTAGCTGAGATTAGATTTCCTCTTTTTTTTTTTTTAATTATTTTTTTTTTTTAAATTGTGTCAGGTTCTTATTTACTGTCAAATAAACAGTCAACAGGCTTTTTGGAGAAGAGGGAGTCTGACTCTTGAGTTAGTCATATTTTTCCAGATCCCTTGTGCTTTACCCAAACAGATTAAAGATTCCTTGCCAGACATACATAATCTATGTTCAGTGAAAGTTCATATTTTTTAAAAGCCATAGTTAATATTTGTTCAGTCATAAATTAACAAGCAATACAGTCATCTTTCAAATCTGGTGGGTTTAGACATCCAGTCACAGAGCATGGTTTCTGTGACATTGTACCTCAACATATGGCTCCAGGCTCCCCATCAGTGTGAGAACAAGCAAGATATAGACAAAGTTTGTTTTTTACAGACATAGCTCCCCATTTTCTGATGGATTTTGAGAACATGCTATGCTGAGCAGCTCAACACCTTGCAGAATAATTTCTGGCTGTGCACATGCTCTCAACACGATCTCAGCAGGAACCCTAATAATAGAAGATGGACTCCAGAAACTTGAATTAAGCAACTACCTCCTGTTCCTTTCCCACAGACTACTTCACAAACTTCCAAAATTCTGGCTTACAAAATTCCTTGCCTTCCATACAGGTGCAACTGATGTGATGGACGATGTGGCCAAAAGTATTAGAAAAAGAAAACACTTTTTTTTTTTTCCTTTTTAATGAATGGTCCTTGTTGAAGAATTAAATTAAGTTACTTTCGAAAGCTCCATTCTAACCAAGTATGATTTACTGGATTGATAAAATAAAGGATCTTTCACTCGGAACACAGGTCAAAGTCAAATAAGCTTTCTGTGTCACAAATGACTTCTTTTATGTGGTACACAGACCAGTCATTTAAGGATCAGCTGCACCGGGAGTCAAGTTACTGCATATTTGCTTTGATAATTCAGGTCTACATACTTTTTCAGAAGTCACTAAAAAACCCCTATTTCTCAAAGGTGGATCAGAGACAAATATCAAATTCTTATGAAAGGAGCAGAGAGAGGCTGGAGGCTGAAATACTTTCCTTGCTCTTTCTTGGTTCAGACATTCTTGCAGCTCAATAAATTAATAATCTTTAAATAATTCTTAGTGTCTTCTCAAATCAGTATTTCTCAGAATAAAAGTTATCCTTCCTGACTTTTCTAGGTACAGCAGCATTCTGCTATTTTGGAAAGAGCAGCTCTGAATATTCACAGCAATATGTCATAATCCCTACAGGCTGTGCTGCCTCACCCTTGTGTCATATGTGATATATCACCAGTTTCCCAAGCTGCTCTGCAGCTATTACATATCATGAAGTTAATTTCTTTAGTCTAAAACAATCTCTCCAACGGATTGCTCTGAATGAACACCTACAACCTACAAAGGAGAGCAACATTAATCCAACGGTGACCATCACCTTTCTAAAGTGAATCCCTCCACTCCAACCCACAACTGGCTCACCAGCCGGACTTTAGATTGTATATACACATTTTCCAGACTTCTGTGTTCACCAGTGCAAAAGTTGAATCTGAAGTGGAGCCCACAACTGCCGAACACTTTTCCTAGATAAGGAAATCGCGTTTCTTCCATGCTGTTCCCTCTATACACAGAAATTCTTTTATACTTAAATTTTCATAAGATGTTGAAGGTTTTCATAAAGTTTCAAAGCATGATTAGTAAAAGGAATGACATGGGTGAAATCACCTGAGCTCATACTAATAGACGCTTGTTTTGGAAACTGAACGGGAGGAGGGGTGATGAAGTACAATGAAAAGGTGATTCAGAGATTAGAGATCTGGCTTTTATCACATTCTCAAATTCCACACATTACACAGGTACACCCTGGTCTTGGATGAAGTAAAAGTCCTCCTTACAGCCCACTGTCTCACTGGTTTGCAGTGAAAAACTGAGCTGTTTCAAGGAAGAATGCATGAACTGTGAAATTTTAGGTACAAAAACGAGGGAAGGGAATTCAGGTTCCTCCTTGAGAGGCTTTTGCAGAACATAGGCAGCACAAAGTACTTTTCCGTTGAACCCCTCCCATCCCCACCCTGTAACACCACCCTTATGCAAGCACAGATACCATGAAAGGATAAACAAGAACTTGAGGGATTGGACATGACGGTACAGTATTTTCCTCGGAAGGTATGAAAAAGCCCTTGGCGTTTACCCAGTAACGCCTGTCCACTGACTCTCAGCGCAGCTCCATCTGAAAGCGCCCTTATGATTAGGCAGGGTGAGGTGTTTTGCCAAACCAAGGCCAGAATATCTTGTGTAAGCCCATCTCTGGCCTTTCCACTGCCAGAGGCAACCTACTGATGGCTCTAACAGCGTGTTGATTGCTCCACCTGGAGGATGCCTAACCTCTTCTGGACAAAATGAGAATGCTCTTCTTGAATACTCAGAAGCAATAAAAAGCCTCTGAAGTGGAGTGTAAAGCAAATCTTTAAGCGCTCCACAAGTGGGAATTTACATCAAGGAAGAGTTGACATGAAGTGTTTTCTTAATTGCTATATTCCTCTTCAGTTTACAATTCTCTGCTACAGAAATCTATATGAATTTAAGGCCAAAATACTGCACCAGATAGCTGACTTAGAAGGGGTGTTTTGCTTTCAACCATCTCTGTAGCTACTTCAATATTCACCTCACCTCATATAAAAGAAGAGCAAAACCCATTCTATTATCACGATTAAACATTTGACACATTATTCCATTCTTTTTAGAACAGAAACTGTTTTGATGTTTTGCATTTCTATCCAAATAGAACATCTTTCCCTTTCTTTCATATGTTATGTATGTGTGCCCCAAGCTTGTGGCTTGTAATTGCCGTTCCATTTCTGTTCAGAAGAACCTAGAGAATAGAAGTTCGCAGATCCTTGCTACAGTAGTATGTTTTAAAATAACAGCAAGTATCTACTGTCTGAAATCACTAGTCTTACTTGGAGTCCTCAGAAAAGAGAGAATATATTAATTCCATCCTCTGTTTTCAGTAAAGGATGGCTCTTCTGGTTATAGATGCAACTCCATAAACTATGTTGTAACTGAGATGTGTTAAGAGACCTTTAATGCTAACAGACTTGTAACAAATCCTAATTTAATGTGCATGTGTTTGTGTTTTGATGCTTATCATCCATGTAAGATGTGTAGAAATGTTCCACAAAGTCAGAGAACTGTTGGATGTACTTCAATATCAACTGTGTCTATAGCCAAAAGAAGATGCTATGGGAAGTAAAGCGTTAGCACGTAAAGTTGAAAAATAAAACCTGACAAAATACGGGCTTTAGTCTGAAGAAAGTCTGATGAAAATACACAGAAAGACACAGAGAAAGAAGCCAGGAACATTAGTTCCCCCAAAAAACAACTGGATTGGGCACTAAGAGAAGCAGCAGCCCATTAGAAAATGCACCCACTAAAAACACACCCCAAAATTACTTCCTAAAACTAGTCCTTTGCTACAAAACTTTCAGAAAATGAACAAAAATTTCTACAGTTGTTTAGTCAGACATAAAGGAGATCACAGTGTGAATCTTTTAGCTTCAGCAGAATTAATGATCCCTGAACTGTAGTGGAGTATGCAACAAATCAAAGTGACATACACTGTGCAGGATTCGGTCAATATCAGTCACATACTATGCTTCAGCTACGTCCACATACCAAGAAAATGAGCATATTGGAAAGAATCCACTCCAGGATATCTGAGACTAGAAAAAAGTCATTACTTTTACTCACAGCTGTGTAAAATAATCATACTGCATACAGGTGACTTGTAAAAAACGGATTAATTTTATAACCTCCCAAGAGCTGCATTTAGCAACCATATGTTAGTATACTAAATTAACAGTGTTTCTATTGCTATTTATTTGGTAGCTCTTAATCAAAAATTAGTTCAGGAAAAATCTGTAGACTGAGCACTGGAATTTATGCATAGGATAAGACTTTTATTCCCATCTCCGGATGCAAACCAAAAACCCCCCAAAATTATCTGTGGTGCTTGTTTGAACCAAAAGCTTTATTAATCAAACATCAGTGCAAATGTTAACTAATCATTGTCACGCTGCTGCACAGTAAATAAACACATGCTGATATTCCCATTTTACAGAAAAGCATGTCACTTTCTCAATAGCCACAGAATAAACCATTGCAAAAGTTAGTAAAAGTCGTAACTTCCTAGCTTTTCGCACTTCACTCATCAGATTTAAAGCTTATTTTACTGATTATACTGTTACTTGATGTTTTCCATGTGCTGATTTCTTACTCAATTTTCAGCATCAAAGTTGGATGAAAAAGTTAGGCATGTCTGTAAGAGGTAATATTCTTTCTGTAGGAAAATCCTGTATTCTAGCCAGAAGATTTAAATCGTTTGCATTTCAGTATGTTAACTGAAAAAGTGTTAAAATTCTTGCTTTACTGTTTACTGTTTATCTAGACATCTTTTTCCTTGTTCCTCTTCTTAAATCCATACCGTAAGCCTCAATTTTTTTCCAGGTAGCCACTCATAGTGGTAGGCTCTCCTGTCTGCTCCTATCAGTTTAAGACTGTTAAAAAATAAAAGCTGCTGTTCTTAAGCAGATGCCGCTGCTTTCACTGCTGCTAGGCAGCCACAGGCTGTCTGTCCTGACTTCTTGCCAGCTCCCTCCCTGTGTCAGAGCACAAGAGAAGCAGGCAAAGCAGGGAGGGATGCAGGGAGCCATGGAGGCATGTATCTAAGTAAATAGATGCGTGATAATGGGATTCACTAGGCTATTTCAGCAACCTTATGCATATGCCCATGGATGAGGAAGGCTGATGGAAGGAATCCAGGGCTCCAGGCTTCTTCAATTCTCTGTCACTTCCAGCCACATGAAATAAAAAGGCATCTCAATATAGAATGAGGGAAACTGGATTTAAATGCCAAATCTAGATGTCTTGTAATGGGGTCTTAGGAACACAAGCCAGGCTGATACTGCCTGAAGCAGATTCCAGAGGCCCCCAAAGGCTCTTCCTAGAGGCCTGTCACCAGCAGATCAAGGCTTTCCACCAACAGGAAAGACAGTGCAACCGAATGAACAACTATTTAATACCTTATCTGGTCCTTTCTGCACGCCCAAGCATTATTAACTGTGCACCATTCAAACACTACTCTAGAGACAAGACAATTAGTCCTTTCTCCGGCTTTTCAGAGCTGCTAATCACCTGAATATTGGGCATTTCCAAACATTATTAACATACCTTGGACTACAGCTTCATGAGTTAACAATAAGGAATTCTTTACCATTACAGAAGAGAAACAAATTAACTTTGAGAGTGTCCATCAATTGTGAGTTGCTTATATGTGGTGCCTAATAACCTTTGGCTTTTTTTCTGAATACGTAGCGTTTTATAACATCTATATGCCACTACTGATGCTCATGACTAACTGCCACCAAAAAAGACTGGTATAGTCAGACCCCAGTGGCTTCACTTTGGCATCCAGAAAAAGAACAGATCAGACAGGGGTCAGAAGAGAAGGACATGTGTGATTCAAGCAGCTGCGGACTCCTAGTGACCTGCCCCGCACCATGTAACAACTCCATGGCATGGACACTGACAGGAGACCGTTCTTTAGGGCAGTTATCCGACTGTACCCATGAAATAGCACCGTCTCCAACTACGCCTCTTCCAGGGGAGTGCAGAGCCTGCTAGACATTTCCTACTATTACCATTTTAATAATATTCACTTAACTCAATATTTGTATGCAAAAGCAGGTAGAGAGTAACAAATTCTCAGGTAGAAATAACATGCCACTTGACATCTCTTACTGTGCTTTGGTGTGGCATTCACATACCACCGTATGGTCTTGCCCTCAGAGCAGGCGCTCTCCTCTGTTATGTGCCTAGCTCAGCGCTGCTTAATCTTTACTGAGCCAGTGGAAAATTACTGGAATTAACAACACAGAGTTGAGAAGCCTGTGTGATGGGTGCTCCTCCACCACCGTTGGAAGACCACACGGTCCGGACATGAGCTATGTAGGTTCAGAGCAGTATTACCATTTAGAAGGCTTGTTTAAACTTATCTGATCTCTCTACTCTTCGTAAATGTTGTTAATATTCTACAAGTAACATCTAGATGATCTGTTAATCAACAACCACCGTTGAACAAACACTACAAATGCACTGTAACAAAGTAATGCCAGCAGAGAAAGTAGGAGTTAAATCAATCTGATGTAAAAGATCCCTAAGTATAACCTGAAAATACATTTCGTTTGAAAACTATACTTCAAAAACTTTATTAAAATGTCAGGCCTAATCACAGATCTGGGACCTGATTCCCACCTTGCACTTTCATTGAGCAATTAATTACTCCTTTGGGAAACTCAGTTTTAGTTTTTCTCACTTTAAAACCAATTTTCCGTCCAGCATGTGTGGTTCACAGTGACCATTTTCCTGCCATATTGTGCTGTTGAGACCATTCATCAGCATACCTGCGGCTCCAAATGATGCAACTGGCACATGAACAACACTTGAAAAAGCAGTGTACACCTCATACAGCCATCTGCACTTTCAGGAAGTATGCTAATGGTTTGAGAGTAGTTAACGGGGTAGAGCTTGCAGGATCGGTAGCAGAAAATCCTTATGAAGTTTTACATTTTATGCCCTACTGAGATTCTCCACTGAAGCTGTGAGAACTCACCCTCCAACAGCTATTACAGTCTATATCTTATCAAGCACATTTGCTTCCAGATGAAGACATGCTAAAACGCCTTGGACTGCTCTTAACCATTAGTAATAACCAGTAGTTCTGCAACTGAGCTAACTTCTCAACTTCAGTGGCTGTTCCCTGTTTTCTACTTGGCTTCTCTGTAATACTGTTAACTTTCTACATTGCTTAATGGATTTGTTTCTCTGCGTGTATGAATGCTGACGTATACAATGATGATGATACTTATTACCATACTAAACTAGCTGGAATCAAATGTTTTAACAAAGCATCTTACAACAGGTGAATTCTGTCTTGCTCGCATGATAAAATGTGTTTAGGGATGATTTTCAGAGCATAACAACTCAACAAGAAGATCTACAGATTCATAGCACTTTTATTAATCTGTTCATTAAAGCCTTAGGATTTCTTCTAGCACTCCTCTGATTTCAAGTTCAGCCTTTGCACAATGTGTAATACCCTGATAGACAGGAAAAGACACATGGCAACATTTTTTTTATATTGTATTACTTCTATCTTTCCCTCCCTTCATAATCCTTTTTCTCTGGTCCTATTTATGACATCATTCCTTACCCTTCTCAAACAACTTCTGTTCCCTCAATACCTTAAATCTTGTGAATGTGTCCATTTTCTCTTTTCTTCTCCCATCTGTGTCACTGTACTGCCAAATTGCCACCTTTCCATCTTTTCCATGTTAATGTAACTATGATTTCACAAGTTACGATGTTCAATGTCATAATAATTTAGATTCAGATCTTACCTACTGTAGCAAACCTATAAATGACTAACAGCTGCCTCTTCCTTATCTTGGGTATGACTGAGCTAAAGAAAAGGCTCTAAAAAGAAGTTGATGTCAAACCTCAGTCTCTCTTAAAGCCGCAGTTGTCAGAGACGTAATAAACAGCAGGGGAACGTAAGCGACAATGCAGAATATGGAGCAGGAATTTTAACGAGCGGATTAAAATGGAAATACTCTAATGGGTGTAAATTGGTGGCTGAAAAGTTGTCATCCATATTGGGTGATTTGCAACTTGGCAAAAATACAGGCAAAGCCCAACCATGAGCCAGAGGAGACACCCAATCAAGGCAGAAAAGCTCTACTGAAGCAGTAAAGGCAGCACCGAACACGGTAGTCCTGCAGCCTGCTTGGACTGGCAGGAGGTGTTCAGAGCAGGAAAGATTGTCAGATCCTGCAGGAGGCAGGTCTAAAAAGGCATGTGCAAAGGCAGACAGGAGACGCAGAAAGCCACCAGCTATCTTCAGAAGCAAAACACTGTCACTGAGTTGGAAGGGCCACAGAAGCAGCAGGAAGATATAAACCAACCCAAGGGTGGGAGAGAGGAGACTGTCAGACATTGGAAAAATGCTGTGAAAGCGCTGGAGCGACAGGAAATGCCAGACTGAAGAAGTAATGTTCAGGAACAAGGTGAGAAAATGGGGCTTCTCCTTCCCCAACATGGCACTCCTCACACATTATAGATTGGGAAAGACAAGGGCAAGGTTACCTATATGCTCTACTGCTTTAGACAAGCAGGCAAAGGTGTATCCTGCTGGTCTGCTGTCCGTCAGCCAGCTCTTCAGAGTTTGTTGCCAGTGTTTGCTGCTGTTGCCAGTGTTTGCTGCTAAGGAGAGTGATCTTGTTCTGGTAGGACACAGTCAGCTTTCACCTGGTAGCCTAAAATAAGGAAGTCTGATCGGCTGCTGTTTTTCCACAGCTGCAATGGCTAGACAGAAGACTGCAATCTACAGGATATGCTAAGAACTAAATTGAAATATCTGGATGAATTAATACATAAAACCCTGTAACAGCTAAGCCATTTCCTTCAACGTCCAAAGGAAAACCAACTAGATAAACTAAGACATCTGTCAAGCAACTGGGCTGTCACTCCCATTCTCCCCTCCACCTCTATCTCATTTGTTGTTGCAGCAGCACCGTATTTTTCTGGATATTTGTATAGGGTTTGATAGGAAGTGTCTCTGAGAACACTACAGTGACAAAAATAGTTTTATCAATATTCACAGGTGCTGACACAATCGTATTCTCACCCATATATTGTTCTTCATAAGTTTGAGAGATGCATCTTTTTCCTGAACAAAAATATGGTGGATTAAAGACTGATTTTCTCTGCCTTTTTCTACAGATACATTACAAGCTTTTAAATAACATCACTTTCCTGTTACTGCTGAACACTACAGAGATGCCATAAAACCTCAATAGACTGCTTGTAGCAGGATCTAAGTTTTTAAAGTAGTGAACTTACGCAAAAACTAGACTTGTCTCTAACTACATGGATTTTCTATAGTATTGTCCAGATTTATGCAGGGCCAAATAGCAGCCAGACTTATCAAAGACAGGAATGAAAAGGCTATTTTAGACCACAGCACTCCCCTGCCCGACAAGAGATAGCAGTGGAGAGCATGGGTGAGAGTAGTGGGAGAAACACAGCAGCCCTGGGGAAAAAGTGTTTTAGCAGGGTAAAGATTGGTGCGGAGTCGTCGTCGTCTCCCCCCGACTCCCACCGTTGCCTTACTGCCTCCTGACCGTGTTGCTGGAGCTCTGTGCATCACCCCTTTCTCATCACAGCTCTGCTTCCTAAGAGTATTAATAAAGATAAGCCCAGAAACGACATCTCTGCCTGCCCCCCACTTACTTAGAATGATTCTGGCTAAATACACCTGCCAAGCCCACACACATTTCTTTTCAGTGTTGCTGTAAGTAGCTCATATTTAGACATTCTGCACATTTTCAGTGCTTCCTGTACATCACTATCATTTGTTTGCTTACCACACTTAAAACGGAAGAATATTTTCATTCCTTCATCACAGACAGAAAAGCAAACAACTGAACGGCGCTGAATCAAGCTCCTGTAATTAAATTTAAATAAAAATACTGCCTGTGCAAACCAACCTTTGAAGTAATTTTTCAGTGCTCTTAGCACTGAGATTATTGCTGCATCCTTGATTGGTTAACCTTCAAAGATTACATATTCTGTTCACTGCAAAATTTTAAGAGGACATTGCAAAAAATTCAAAAATCATATGCTTCAGTTGATAGCAAAAAGCTTGAAAACAATACCATTGTCAAGTAGGCTACAATGAGAGCTATCACAAACAATCACTATGTTAGTAATCGAGCAGTCTTAAAAGCAAGTTATCTGCTGACAATGCCCAACGTTCATTCCTTTTTTTCCCACAGTATCCTCAGAGCTAGGCAAACAAGCTGAAAATAATCTAACGTGCTAGGTGACTGTGCAGTGAAGTTTTGTTTCCTAATTATAAATACCGTGCCTGCGCTCAGACAAAAGAAATCCCATTGAACTGATGTAAGCTTCTCTCATAAAGAGCTGCAACAGAATTAAAATACAGCTGCCCGGTTTTCAGTAACGAGGTCCTGGGTGCTTTGCATCCTGCTGACAAACACTTCCCCTTGCTCTGTCTAAAGTAACTGCAACAATAGAGCCATTAATCAGAAAACCTTCTGCATATCAGCCTCTCAGAGTAAAGAGACACTTACCTTCTAAAGACTTGAAGAGGCCTTTCTACTGGGAAAATAATAAAGATGCTTTACTGCCGCACTTCAGCATCCCTCTTTCTGTAGCAGTTTACTAGGAATACAGATCCTCCACCATTTTCTTGTCACGTGGCTAGTGGTACTGCTAAATAAGGGTGATCACCTGCCTTCAGATAGCTGGCTGTGGGAACCAGCAGCTACTGGGCTTTGGTTAAAGGAGCACTTAAAGGAATGCAGGGCTGTGCTTTGGACGTGAAAATTTTTTTTTTTTTTTCCCCCCACATTCCCTGTGGAGCTTTGTCAGAGCATCGCCAAACTTTGATACGGCAAGTCAGCTGGCAGTAGGGAAAAGCTCCCCGCTGTTTCATGTCAGAGCCCGAGGAAAGGTTGTGATGAGAGACTGCGTGACAAAAGTTCTTATGGATTCAACCCATCTCAGCCCTCATTTCTGTTTGCATCGATGATTATAGAGCACATGCATATTCAAACATGCTTTACATAATTTGTTTGATTTGCAATTCAGCTATGGGAGTGCATATGCAAATTATAAAAAAAACCAACCCAAACAACCACCAGTTCAGAAGGCAGGGTGAATTCTGGGAACACAAATTGTACGACCACTAAAAAACAATGCTCGTAGCCTGTGCTCTTGACTGTTTCTTGGGGGTGTGCTTTGAAGGAAGGACGTTTCTTCCCACGCAGTGCAGTCCCACGCTCTCCTTTTATAAAAGCCTGTTGGGGGTAGTGTCCCTAGAAACTCCAGGTCTCTTTCCAAATGCCAAACAGCTTTCAATCCTATTCCCTTGCAATCCTATGAGGATAAAACAGCAAGGCAATGGGCCCTAGGACCGCCTAACTTTCAGCTAGTTTCTCTCTTCACACTGCGCAGCTCCTCCTTGAAGATGACTTACATGAGAACTGGAGATGCTTTCACATCAAATTGCTAGGCCATACGCAATCAAAACCAAACAAAAGCCTAACCCCATTTTCATTTGTCAGTACAGCTCCACACTCACCTACAGCTCAGTGTAAATAAAAATTCAGTGGCTCCCACCTTGTTCTTCATGGTATTAGTAATCCTACAGGGAAATTTCTGATCATCTGTCTGCTGCATATCTGTTGAGAAATCAGCCCCCAGCAAGAACAATGGGCTGACACCAAGCATTTTAAAAAATTGAAAAATCATCACCAATGTGAAAATACATTTCTAAAGAGGACACTGCTGCAGACGTGATCTTCGATGCTACTGTCAGATACCTCCAACATAACATTTCCAACAATGGGGATATTTTCTAGCACTTTTTCAACTGGACAATCTTTAATTAATTTGAAATCAAAAGTCCAGACACCCAGAAGCTGTATCCAGGAAACTGAGCTATAAAGTATTTATGTACAATAGAAGTCATTAGTAGCACGATTACGATGAAGCTATGGAATTAGTAACGTGGCAGACGCTATGGCCTTGATCCCCCATGCTCAGAATGACACAGAACAGCTTTGTGATTGTAGGACGCTCTGCTGGGACCCACTAAGCTCACTGGGGCTCACTGTCAAAGTCACACCTGCGTCAACAGGGTTAAGTTTCAAAACTCATTAATACTCTAGGCTGAAATCGCATGTCATTGATCACACTGATTGGAATAAATTACATAGTGAATTAGCTCAGAAGACTGGGGGGTTTTGAATAGTGGGGGAGTTTTTCATGTGACCGCTAAACCACACTAACATAGACTAGGTCTTCTTGCTTTAAGAAAGTGGGTCTAGCAGCCCAACCTCACAATGCAAGTAAAATTTCAGGATTTTTTCCTGAAAACTTTTTTAGGTATTATTTTCCTTTTAAATTTTTTTTTTCAGTCACTGAAGTGTTGTCCTCCTCTTGTTAAAAGGTTTTTATAAAGTACTTGGTATTTGGCATGTAAATATTAATGCTGTTTTTACAAAAATGTGATCATCACCATATTGGCTGCTGCTATTGTTTAACAGCTGGCTCTGCAATGGAAAACTGGGTTTTTAGTTTTAATTAATTTTCAACCTCCAGATGGTGATGGAAAATACTATATCACCCCAAAATTGATAACAAAAAAGATGGTTGTCATGACTTCATAGGTCAAATCAAGTAGAGGGAATAAAATGGTGTTACTAAAGCCCATGGATAAACAGACTATGTTGTTACTACCATCAATTAAAAAGGTTAGCAGTGAGATTCACTGACATTAAAATAGATTATTATAAATTACTATTTTTTAAAATAAAATGTTTTAATGACTTTATAGCTACATTGTTGGAAAATTGCCTGCTCTGAATCTGTCCCAAGGATTCTTCTATTTTCACCAAAGCAACATCTTCGCAAAGGTTAATACATAACATAGAGCTTCTAATACGTAATGTATATTATTATAATGATTATAATGGTTTGATATATAATAATGTAAAATACATTAATTATATAGTTTCCCATCCTAAACTCACATGAACATTGAAATCTCAAGTTCTGACCCAGCAATCTTAAAGAGTTCTTGCACATGCCAATCTAAACATTTTGTTTAGTTTCAATTTGCTTTTTTACTTTTGTTACAAGGCATTAACTTTCATTTACATGGGCTTTCCTACAAGCAACCTTCTCAGGTGTTGCTCCTTTCCTTATGTGTTTGTTTTTAACCTTTCAAGTATGCTCCTTGGGTTTAGTCAATTGTTGCGCTTTGTGCTGTGCCATGTGGGAGACCTGAGTTAAATTCCCATTTCAAGTCCATAATCTTGTAGTTCAGCAGGAGCTGGAAGCACCACTGAAGCAGCATGCCTGGTCCCCAGAGTGCCTGAAATTGCTTTCCAGCAAATCTGGCCAATTAATAAACAATCTTGACAGAAGTGAAAGATGACAGCCCCACAGGTACGCAAGGAAAACAGGAAACAGAGGCATCCAAAGGGAAGTAATGCAGAATGTGGCCCTCAACCTTACACCAGATTTTCAGTGCTTTAGGCTTCCTATATCTAGGAGCCTGCTTTGCCCATTAAAGCAAGAAGCAAACTCTGGCTCCCTAATTCATTGCCTTATCCTGCCTTTGGGGGTGATAGGACAGACATTTTGGGAAAATACTGGGTGAAACCCTTGGTCCACTGGAGTCAGTGAGATTTTCCTCCCTGGTTCCATTCTGTCAGTATTTTAGTTCAGTACTGGACACTGATATTTGACTTAAATGGCTTTGAGATGTGTGATGTGCCTTTGGCTAAATCACAGAGATAGCAGAGTAGTCTCAGAACTCTTTCTAATCTTGAAACAGTCACAGATTTTTCTTTCATTATATTTAATTATCTTTATTCACTGGCAGTTTTATAGCCAGCAGTACAGCAATGGTCACAGAGAGGTATTTTGGACAGAGACAGTGAAAGAACTATCTTTGCCAAAAAGTCACTATACAAGTGAGCAGAAAAGACTGATTCCTGCTTCTTTGAGAACATGCTATCAGGAAGATAAATGAAGCTTTCTTTTGTGGAAGCCTTATTCTAGTGGGTTAAATAAATCTTGGCAGTTGTTCAAAATAAATTGTCTTCTGCTCAGTTTTGCCACCAGTTTTTCAAGCTCTCTCCCAAACCTTCCAAACATCGGTCTCCTTATCTCTACTGCTCTCACTACTTCTTATTGCTCAAGTCAATACATCATTTCATAGTATTTCCCTCAGCTCTTTCTAACTCTTCCTACTAAGGAAGAGGATAATCCTTCCCTACAGCAAAGGTAAGAGCAAGAATGATCTTGTATACGCAACCACTAACACACCGAGGAGTGTGCTGGAAGGTAAAAGCTAGCATAGGCACCCGCAGTGTTCTCCCTCTGCCTCCTGACCACTGCATCACCACTGAGCTTCACACAGCTCTGTAAGACAGGACAGCTTCTACCAGGAAGAGAATGACCTCCAGTCTTCATAAATTTTACTGCTGGCACACCTCCAGCCACAGCAGCAGCAGCAGTGAAGTTTGTTATTCTGCCTAAACAATATTTGTACAGTGCTCCATGAAGTCTTCGTTTTTAAATGTAGTCACTCTTGGCTGTTCACATATGGAAAGAAGTATAAAAAGCTATTTTCTTTCTAGAAAGAGTGACATTAATAATGTGCTATCAAATATTTTTGTACTATTTTATGAGGCCAAAGAAACCTCTAAGATTTATTATTTCTGGTGTTTGTATATTACTGAGACGGGTTTGTATCTTCTCTTCAGTGTTTTAACACTAGCAAGCATCCTTACACTTTTCTTCTCTTCCTGCTGCTGCTTTTTCTTGCAGAAGAAAAACAGGACGGGAAGGAAGAACTTCACCACCAGTCAGAGACTTTCTTAAAACCCACCTGAACAGCCGGAGAGTTGTTATGCTTGACATTGGGATGAAGGGGACAGTGACCAGCAGACATCAAGATTTTAATCCACTTCATTCTCATTTTTGTCCATGCTTTGTTTCAAAACTTTAACTCTCTCTTCTACAAAACTGCCAATTTTCTCAAAGTGACAGACACTTTCTGGATGAGAGCAGGAAATACTGCAAACCACATCCTTTACTGACCCTTATTCCACTACTAAAGGAACCTACTTCAGCACAGTATGCAAGCATGAACTTAAGTTTTTACTAAACAGGGATGTGTGAATAAATTGTAGATTCAGAAAGGGGCTCAGAAGGCAGTTACTGAGTAAATGCCTCCATAAACTTTGGACTACCAATTCAATTGTCCATAGGTTGGGACATCCCCATCATCTGTTTGAGTACAAATGATGAGTTTCTTTATTCTTCAGAGATACTGTGTTTGTGCCATACATAAATATATGAAGATGAAGTACATACCTAAAAATAAGGAACCTAATTTCTATACCCTACCAAGGGCATATATGAAACAACAACCAGTAGGCCAAAAGGAAAGCTTCCTTGTGGGAGGCAAAGGCTGCACTAGAGAAAGCCCCAGATTCAGGAGTCAATTCTAAAAGCACTATCACAGAGATGGGTGTTACAGGTTCAGAATGCAAACTTAATTGCATAAAGCAAAAATATTTGACAAAACAAAAAAATGAGCAGAGGACATAATCCACGCTCAGGGCATAGCTATCCAGCCAGACCTTCAGACGAAGGGTGCTTAATTTTCTGATACCAAGCAGGCTTAATTAAGCATAAGCTAGGAAATAGACTATTCAGTCAAGGCAAGAGTCACATTTAGTGAGGAATCCAAGAAAATTCCCCAAGTCAAAATTATGGCCTTTCAGAAGTACAAGAATTCAGGCAGAAGGATGCTTCTGAGAGCTGAGTATCAGTCACTTAGATTTTGGTTCAGTTCTACCAAAGCCTACTTCAAAGATGTAAAACTTTGGTGGGCTCAGAGCCTGATGACTAGCACCATCAGGCCATCCAGAAACGCTATTGCAATAAGAACACGAGAAAAGCCTTCGTTTCTTCTCTTATATAATGACACAAGTGTTTCTGTGCTAACCTCCCATAGGCTGGCAGTTCTGCTGTATCACTTTGTTTTAAACTTTGTCGGCCAAGAAGGGCAGTTAATTTCAGACTTACAAGCTGCACACTGAGACAATGTGCCCTTGTGGCCAAGAAGACCAATGGCATCCTGGGGTGCATCAAGAGGTGTGTGGCAAGCGGGCTGCGGGAGGTCATCCTCCCCCTCTACTCTGCCCTGGTGAGGCCGCACCTGGAGTACTGTGTCCAGTTCTGGGCTCCCCGGTTCAAGAAGGACAGGGAACTGCTGGAGAGCGTACAGCAGAGGGCTACAAAGATGATTAGGGGGCTGGAACATCTTTCTTATGAGGAAAGGCTGAGGGACTTGGGTCTTTTTAGTCTGGAGAAGAGAAGGCTCAGAAGGGATGTCATCAATGCTTATAAATACTTAAAGGGAGGGTGCGGGGAAGATGGGATCAGTCTTATTCCAGTGGTGCTCAGTGATAGGACAAGAGGTAATGGGCACAAACTTGAACATAGGAAGTCCCACCTAAACATGAGGAGGAACTTCTTTCCTTTGAGGGTGGCAGAGCACTGGAACAGGCTGCCCAGAGAGGTGGTGGAGTCCCTGGAGACATTCCAAACCTGCCTGGATGCCATCCTGTGCAACCTGCTGTAGGTGACCCTGTAGGGGGGTTGGACTAGATGATCTCCAGAGGTCCCTTCCAACCCCTGTGATTCGGTAATTCTGTATGTTTTAAGAAGGAACTTTTGTTTTTAAAACTGTCAACAAAATGTGTTAGAAAACACTTCTAACTACACACTTCTACCACATCAGTTGCTGTTTCTTCAGCTGTTTATGTAAGAGTTTTAATGAAAATTACACATAATCTAGAAATAATTATTCCCATATGTGTTTTACCCTTTCTACCATAATATTTTTTGCGTGTTGCTTTGGTTTCAAAGGAATCAAGATCTCTGTGATCACGCTGTGGGCATGTGTAGGGATATCTGCATGTGCCTCTGCTGTCCCCTAAAAAGTCTGACGTCGTTATCCGACTGACCAAAGACATAAGCTTATTACAAGTTTATTGAGCATCAGCTACCAAGCACAGGGGAAACTGCACTGTAAAAGCAAATCTCTAATGATATGAAATCCTCATACAAAAGCAATATTTTTAATAACATTAATGGTGGAAAAAAAATCCATTAGATTTCAGACTTTATCATCAAGAAAGTCTAACAAAGAACATAAACCCAAAGGAAAGTAGATTTTACTGCTTCCGTGCTTCCATATATATTTGTTAATGCAGATGCTGAATAACTTCCTTGCTTTTAGTTACTTCTCTGGGCTTCAGCATCAGGCATTTGGTATTAAACAAGCATTAAACAACTTTGAAGTCAGATAAGAAAAAAGCCTATAGTGGAAGACAGATATAGATATATAGATATATATACACACTATACCAAGAACTGCTGTATCCTTTCCTTGCAGGATGCACCATATTCCATTATGCATTTAAGTTTTCACTGAAAACACTCTTACATTAACATGGCCCAGTTTTGGACTTCAGTGTGGGAATCAGTCTAAGAGAACATATTAAGATCTAAGAATAATGAATATACTACATCTGAAACACCAATGCAAACTACTATGGTGTACAAGATTCAAGTTTTTACTTTGGAGACTCACAGAAATTCCTAAAGAACAGCAGATTTCTTCTCAAAGTGAATCTAACAATTCATAAATGACTTCCAGGTTGTGGACTAGTCCTAACAAGCAAACCACCTCAAAGTCAAAGGACATCTAGTTTTCCTAGATCCGCAAATCCCAAGCCACCCTTCCAAATACTAATGTGGATTCAAAACAAGTGGTTGAGGATTTTGTTTGTTTTGCTTCTTTCAGATTTCTCTTTTGTAAAAAATTTTGAAATTTCTACTTTTCCTTCTGGAATGGAAATTAGAAGCTTGGAGAATTGGGTGCAACAGAAATGTTGTGACAACCAGCTCTACTCTTGATAGTTTCAAGGTCAAGCACTGAGCATTTGGTTTACTTCAGACCACACAGAACTGGGGAGTGCTCATCTTCTGCTAACCTTCTGAAGATTTGCTCTCTCTTGAGGGCTGTGAATGTTAACCTGCATCAATAAAAGCTGTCACTGCCCTACAGAAACAGAGACCCTCTCATCTCATATTCCCCTCCTGTCTGTCTAGTTAAAGTGATTTCAGTGAGGGGCAGTGTTTGAGGGCAAAGTATGCACTGTATACTACTTAAAATTTTGTCTGTCAAGAAAACCTGAAGTCCCATACAGGTGCTTAAGCTTAAGCTTGCAAGTAACATCATTATATTTCAGAGTTTCTGAGATCAGGGTTTCTGTTTAGCATGAAGCCAGCACTTACCATATATTAAAAATAGCTCAGCTATAATGGTGTCTGATCTTGTGGTAATGATACACCCTGTGAAAAATGTGTGAAAATCTGTGAAAATGTGTTTAGAGGGGAGATATTTTAACAAGTCTGCGGGAAGATAAATCACAGATACTGAACTATTCATTCCTGAAATCTTAATAAAATGTGAACTGATTGGGGTGGGGAGGAAGGTAGCAAAAAGCTGTGCTTTTCTATCACACATTGTTTGTACATGGTGTTATCAGGGTTATATTGTCATCCACAGGCATGCCAGCTTTAAGGGGAAAAAAAGCCTACTGCTAAAATTGCAAAATTGTTATTGAAAATTTCAAAAAATAAAGTCTAAAATAAATTGCAAGTCAGTTAAAACCTGATAATAGAAGTTGTGAATGTGATGTGTATTCTATACTGAACTGACAAGTGCTTAGGAGAAACTTGAACACAAGTAAAAAAATCAGTCTTGCACTTCACATAAACAGTATGTTTCCACACGTTTTATACCACGTATGTTCACAGAATCATAGAATGGTTTAGGTTGGAAGGGACCTTAAAGATCATCTAGTTCCAACCCACCTGCCATGGGCAAGGACACCTCGCACTAGACCAGATTGCTCAAAGCCTCATCCAACCTGGCCTTGAACACTGCCAGGGATGGGGCATCCACAAATTCCCTGGGCAACCTGTGCCAGTGCCTCACCACCCTCACAGTAAAGAATTTCTTCCTGAGATCTAATCTAAATCTACGCTCTTCCAGTTTGAAGCCATTACCCCTCGTCCTATCACTACATGCCCTTGTAAAAAGGCCCTCTCCAGATTTCTTGTAGGTCCCTTTCAGATACTGGAAGGCTGCTATAAGGTCTCCCTGGACCCTTCTCTTCTCCAGGCTGAACAACCCCAACTCTCTCAGCCTGTCCTCATAGCAGAGGTGCTCTAGTCCTCTGATCATCTTCGCGGCCTTCCTCTGGACTCGCTCCAACAGGTCCATGTCCTTCTTATGTTGGGGGCTCCAGAGCTGGACGCAGTATTCCAGGTGGGGTCTCATGAGAATGGAGTAGAGGGGCAGAATCACCTCCCTCGACTTGCTGACCACACTTCTTTTGATGCAGCCCACGATGTGGTTGGCTTTCTAGGCTGTGAGCGCACATTGCCGGCTCATGTTGAGCTTCTCATCTACTAACACCCCCAAGTCCCTTTTCCTCATGGCTGCTCTCGATCCATTCTCTGCCCAGAAAAAAAATAATGATGCTTCCGCAGGTTCACCTATGGAAACCTTGTTATGACTTTTACTTCCTCTAGTTAGTCAAGTTTGACTGTCTTCTCAATGCTCCAGCAGGGCTGTGGCCAACCCCACCGGGGCCAATCCGAGGACCTCACTAACCCATCCAATCGGTAGCAGAGACGGGCAGTGTGTACAAAGGGTTCTTTTGGTTAAGTGCAGTTTGAAAGGAGTAACAAGTACAAAGCAGTTACAACCCCTAGTTTTATGTGTACTGGGAAGTTTCTTTTACTGCTCACAAGAACTTCACTGTACAAATGCAATGCCAGATCCCTCTTTGTAAAACTGCAGTATGTCAGTTGCAGATGCTCATGAGAAATGAGGTCAGACTTCCACACGTGCATCTCTGGGGCTGCCCTAGAAGTCCACTGTAGCAGTTACAACCTCCTGGTTGTAAAAGATGATGAGTCAACAACAGATGCACCCTCTCCAAAACACTACAGTAAATGGAGTCAAGAAGGTCATCTCTCTCTACATCTGGTGACACAGCACAGAGACAGCAGGCAGTAGTAATGCTGTCAGCACAGAGACTGCATGTCCACCCAAAGGCAGGTACAAATAAACTGCCTCAACTGCCAGTCCAGTCCAAACTGACAGAAATGACGCTCTGACCTGACTATAGCTTGGAAATAACCACAAAGACCATAATTTTCCATCATCTCTTTCTTTTCTCTAGAAGCAGCACCTTTTTCTGACCCTGGGCCTCGACCTCCTCCTGTCTTTCTTCCCAGCAGTTTTGCATTAGGCAGAGATAGTACTTCACTTCAATCCCTCCATAACCACATCACTGGCATTGCATCTGGACTGGCAGTACAACCAGTACCTGGCTTTGGCCTGCGTTCCCTGGCCACATCTGTTTCAGATTTAAAGGTAGATTATGAAGTCTTCATAGAACTTCACAGAAGGAAGACAGATTATTCCTGCAAGGAGTGGCCTCACAAGCTCACCGCATTGCAAAACAATCCTAATTTGACTCATATCAAGAAACCAAGAACCAAGGCTCTCTTTTTACAAAGGGAGGAATATAGTGATACTTAAATCATGTAAATATACTTAGTACTTCAGACTCGAAAGTCCTGCCATCTATTCGTAACATCATACACTTCAGTAACATTGATAACAAGTGAACAGAAGACTCTGGAAAGGAAACAGGTTTGTCCTTCCTTACCTTGACTTTTGACTCAGTTCTCTGTTGAGAAGCACTGTCTCCTCCTTCATTTCTTGTTCTGTTGCTACATTATTTCCAAGTCTCTGTTGAGAATTTGCTTCCCATGCACCATCACTACCAACCACCTGCAACACACCTGTTCCTGCAGTGGCCAAACTCTCATCCTTGGTGATCAGGCTGCCTGAAGGAGAACAGCCCTCGTGTTCAAAAGACTTCTGAAGAGGAGTTTCTACTTGAAACCGAGTGTCAATAATTGATTCCTGTGCTAGAACCGCTGCTGGTTCTTCACCAGAATGTCCAGACCCTGATTTTGGCACCTCTGACTTGGCAGAAATTTCTTCAGGTGATATGTCACTGACTTCATTTTCGCCCAATATAATCCAGCCCTCATCTTGCCCACAGCTTTCCTGTGATCTTCTTTCGTCATCCAGTTTTTGACGCACAACAGAAGAACTCTTCTCTTCTAAGTGAACAGAGTCCCATGCAGTCCCACAAACAGAGCGATCTTCCCTTTCATTTGTAATGGAGATTGGCTGAAAGGTATCCAAGGAGCCTGGTGAAAAGTCTTCAGGAGATTCTGTTTGTTCAGCTGCATTAGCTTCTTGAAATGGAAAATCACTTTCATTTCTTTCAAGGGTATCCTTCGTGTAAGGTATATTTTCTTCCTCAGTAACAAGGATGTAATCCATCTCCAGTGAAGCTGGATCTCGGTGCACCTGCATTCTCACATCTTCCTTACCCTCTGCAATTTTCAGTTCAGGGTTCTCAGAGGAACTTTTCAGCTTATTCTCCCTACAAAGTAGGGAGTCAGTGCCAACTTCTAAAAAAACAGGCAAACAAAAACTCCTTTTAGTTTTTGAATTACTACTTCAGTCACCATGATTTCTTTAAATCAGTACAGTGAGCTAAAGCTCCTCTCAGTTTGCTTTGCTCAGTTAATGTGTATTTGAATTTTATAACATCATCATCATCATTATCATTGCTAAAGATTATACATTAACACTGTAATCATTCCTAAGGGAGAAATGATTCAGTGTCCCATATGCTAGGCCCTGTACAAACAACAGAAATAATGTTCCTACTTCAATGCTTAAAAGCTTTAGATCTGTCTAGAAGGGTGATGCTAGAGGTCTTGCCAAAGTACAGAGTTTTGTACATCAGGGAGACACACAAACTTCAAACTTCACTCAAAGCCCCATCATTCAGCAGTAATACTCCAAACATTTCCTTCTTTCTTTGTCCTATGAACTTGCTCTAGAAAACAGGTTTTCTTACCATCAGGTGATCTTTTATCTCCACCTGGCGGTGAGTTGCGATCAGTTGTCTCTGCTTCCGATTTTCCTATCGAAATCTCAGAAGCTCCTAGAGTTACTCGACACTCGGAGAGTGAAGGTACTGATGTGTGATTTTCCTGAAGGCACTCTGTGGATGGGTCTGACATCTGATCTTTAATACTGCTCTCTCTGGTCAGTAGGATGCCTTCTGCACCTTCCAAAGGAGTTGGCAAAGGTAAACTTTTTTCCAAAGAAACGCTGTCACAAAATGGCTGCTGTAACAAGAGCTCATCCTTTGCACACTCTCTGCTGCCAGAGGATTCAACATCAAAAGATACATAAGATGGTGGAGCACACGCCACTGGTGATTGATCACTGGGCATTACCTTAAACACAGGAACATCATTTTCAATTACATCTTCAGATTCTTTTACTACATCATCAGTCAGAGGATTACTTGAATCAGATTCATGACCTTCATTACCACCATGCAGAATGGATTTGGAAAAGAATATCTGTTTATCCTTTGATTCCCGTTCTGCTACTTCACTTCCTACTACTGTCAGTATGTTCATTCCACCACATGTGCTTGCCGGGACATTAGTCACTGATGTCTTCCTGATGCTATTTTCTACCCCTGTCTCAGATTCATCCACATGTTCTTCTGGCATGTCTAGCTCATCACCGGTTATTGCTGTATAGTCAATATCAGAATATTTTCCAGCTTCAGCCAAGGTACTAATTTCTTCTAAGCTTTGTTCTGTCCTGTCAGGTAGACTGAAATCCATGGGAACCAAATGAATTTGGGAGGTCGCTATTTCAGCTGTACCAGCTGCTGTTCCTTGATGGCTTGCAGGAATAAAACTTTCATAGAACATGTCTTTTTGATCTAACGATGTCACTTCTAAAACTTCATTGGTAATTTCAGCTGACTCAATTGGGTCAGTAACAAGTTTATTTTCTAGACCATATTCTTCCAAAATTGCAAATTCAGGAGGCTCCTGAGTATTAGAAGAGATTAGCTGATAGGATTCATCGGTCTTTCCCTGTTCATAGTCCTGGGGGCTACCACTTTCAGATTGTGTCTCCACCTTCTGCATTACTAACTGACACTTTGAATCAAAATCTGCCTCTTTACTCATATTTGACCATGCATGAACTGGCTGACTATCTTTGTCTTCAGGCTCCACCCCAATCTGAGAAGATGGGATAGAGGCATGCTTAGCTTCATAGTCCTGGCACACATCAGGACTGCTTGATGCCTCTGAACCATTGTCTTGGTCACAGTGACTTAATAGATCAGGATTTTCACCATCTGATTTCAAAGTGACAATCTGCTCAGCATTAGTCCACAGGTCAGGTTCCACTGACAACAGCTGGTTACTTTCTTGTGTGTTATCTTGTAAAATATCTGGGATAAGTGCAGTTTGGGGAACTAATATACTCCACCCTGGACTTGACTTCTCTGTCATTTCAAAAGATAAGTCTTCTACAGTGAAAGCGCCTGGCAGGGAGCTGTGCACTTCTAATCTTTCACAGGTGTCCTGCTGTTGCTCTTGAGGAATCAGACTTGCATTTCCCTCATTGTTTTTTGGTAGATCCAGTACAGTGATTTCTTGAACCGATGTATTTGGCATACCTTGTTCCTCATCTGAAAAACGATTCTGTGGAGTCAGTTGATTTTCCTCATCTGTAGGAAACAACGGCTCTTTCAAGCCCCTTTCTTCTTTATCCAGTATGAAAGGATCAAATTGTTTGAACTGTACAGTGTCTTGATTTATCTGACGATCGGGAACATTCACAGGATGTACTAGCCTTTCATTTTCTTCTTCATCACAGTACAGGGGGGAAGACTGATTTCCATCATTACTTGCATTAGTCAAATGTGCTTCTGTTAGTTCTTCATCTTGTGAAAGTGATCCCCAAGATTCCTCCTTACTATTTGTTAACTGGTTTGTTGCAGAGTGACTTGAAACAGAATACTGATCTTCCAACTGCTTTTCTTCACAAGGCTGTGAATTCCACCATTCTGAACTGTCATCTGAAAAACCAAATGTTCCCGCTGTGGATTTTGGATCAGTTCTTAAATCAGCTTCCAGTGACATACTCCACATACCTACAGCTTTTGAAGGATACTCTTCTTTATCCCCAACAGCAAAAGTCGGTGTAGTATCTTCATTCATTTGATACAAATATGAGTCTTCTCTGCTACCTGTTTTTTCACTGATAATACTCACCTGAGCTTTTTTCTGAACTGTTTCCTGGTGACCTAAATATTCAGAAGTCTCCTTATGCTCCATTGTAGTCAAGTCCTCCTGCAATACTTTCCTAGCTTTAATTGTTTCAGGATTTTCACCAAAGATGCCTACCTGGATCTCCTCTCCCACCTTAGATTTTGCATCTAAATCGTCTTCGTTTGCTTCAGGACGTGTTGCATTGGATTGAGCATAATCCTTTCCAATTTCAGACATTTTGTGCTGTTTGTTTTCATACGTGGAATCTTCATGAATCACTTCTGGACATGCTTCTGAATTCTCTGAATCCTCATTTACGTCAGGACTTGATAAAGAAGACACAGTATCATCATCTACATGGGCATTCCAAAAATCTAAACTGTTAGGAACTTTGTTCTGTTCAGTGCTTGCTTCAAATCTTTCTTCACATTCGTTCCCAAATTCATTCCTTTTACCCGCATCGTCAATATTTTTGTTGTTCTTAATATCCCACATATCCTTACTTCTTTTGTGATGACCGGCAACTGGGAGGTCTCCCCACACATTCACAGATGCATCACTTAAATCAGGACTTGTTCCACTTGAGTGTGCATAATCATTTATTGAATCACTCCACACACTGTCTTCTTCCAAATAACTTTTGATCTGTATATCCTTTGAAAGGCTACTTGTGGTGTTTGCCATTTCAAGGACTTCACTTGCCTCAGGACTTGTTCCAGGAGATGGCAAATCTTCACATGGCTGTGAATTCCAAGGCGCCTGGGGAAAACTGTCAGTAAGCATTACACATGGCTCTCCGCAAACATTATTAGCAGGTTCTAAATTCTCAGAGTTTTCATTTCTCCCAGAACCTATTTCATGTGAAAATGAATTTTCCACCACAGACATATCTGTAATGTCAGGAACTCTGACATACCCAGAAGGACTCTTCTTAAACTCATCTATGAAAGACTTTTCATAAGTCCTGTTCAGTTCTGAGCTATTTTTGAAAGATACTAACTCAGAATTATAAATGCCTGGATGGTTAGGAACCACTTCACGTAAGCCATCTTTCACTTCTCCTAGCATCTCTTGTAGTTCATTCATCAAATGAATTGACGTGTCTAGGCCACAACCACTCTTTCCAGAGTCATTCCAGATGCCTGAGCTTCCAGGCATTTTAGAAGAATTATTTTCAGGATTATCACTACCTTTATCAGAACTTCCAGAGATACTTTCCATTTCAGGACTTGTTGCATCTTCTGTCACGGTAGTCTCCTTTTCAGCTTTCTCACAAAGTAGCTGTGATGTTTCACTATAATTGTAATTTTGTGGTCTGTTGTCATTAAAAGATTCATAATTTCTGCCTTCCTCAGAAGCACTTGAAGAAGATTCTGCATTATTCTGCAACAAGTCTTTCCTCTCTTCCTGACTAACTGGATTGCTTTGGTTGGAAAATGATCCACTCGCTGTGACTAATGCTTCCAAACTAACACCATTCCTCATTTTTTCTAGGGAGCTGGGAACTTCAGTTGTTGACCTCTTTTCTTCTGAATCTGCGTTACACGAAGATTCACTATCCTCTTGAACTGGTTTGTTACAAATGTCACTAATCATTTGCTGTCTACTCGTCTCATCTGTTCTCTTATATTCCTCTTTTCCTTCCTGAGAGATGGCAATGGCATTGTCCCAGCATTCCTCACAACCCTGCTCACTCTGTGAACTCCATGAGTTCAGCTGCGGCACCGAATCCTGACTATCCAGCTTTGCCTCAACATCAGCAGTGTTTTGTGCTGCCTTCTTACTAAGTACCTCACTCCCTAAGTCACATATTTTCAGATCCAAACCATTCCCAGTGTCTGAAGTTGGCGTAGATGTGTCTGTGTCTTCTACAGGAGCACTACTGACTGTTTCTATGTTTTCAGCTGCAGTCTCTCTAGTATTTAATTCATTCTGTGGTGGTGAGAAGTCATTCACTGTTTGATTGTATACTGGTGTTATTCTTCTGTTTTCAGATATAGAAAAATTATTTTCACGGGTTTGTATCTCATTTGAAAAACACTGATTAGCTATTTGTTCTGAATTAAGGAAATGGTTAGCAGAGGCAGAAAGAGTGGTAATTTCAGAATTTCTTTGTTGTAACTGGGTGACATTATTTAGGGGAGTGTTCCAGATGTTTGTGTTGCCAGCACTTGAAAAAGGCATGTTTCTAGGAGATAATGGTTCCTGATCTGCTTTCTCAAGTACATTTGGCTCAGCCAAATTTGGGTTTATCAATTTATCAATAACTGTTTCTTCATCAAAATCTTTGTCCTCATTTTCTCTTTCGTCTTCCACATATGTAGGTGATACATATGAATCAGATGTTGAATAATTGGTGTCTGGTGGAGAAACAACTAAATCTTCGCCTATGTTTGATGAACTAAGATCTGAGTGTTTATACAAGAAGGAATCCTCCCATGGCACAACTACTTCTGTTACTTTTTTCCTGATGTTTTTATCATATATATTCCAGGTGTCTATATTTTCAAATTGTGTTGGTCTATGCTTAGGGTCACCAAATATGTTTTTTTCCTCTGTTTGCTGCCTGGAATTATTTTGCATATTGTTTAAAACAGAATTTGTATTTTCAGAGTTTCCATATTCTTTGATTGAATGATATCTTTCTTTATCCCAGGCTTCTGGAGATACCTGGATAGGTGGATTTTCAGTCTCATTGTCTGCTGTGATTTCTGAAGAATCTGATAAACTAGTTTTTGTTATGTCCCATTCCTCAGGAATATTCACAGGGTTTTTTTCGCTGTCCAGTTTGGGCATGTTCCATATGTTTTCTGAGGCTCTAGCAATATCTGCTGCATCAAACTTACTCCATACTTCATAAGAGTCTCCAGCCAGCTGACTACCTTTCCCTTCACCACTACACCAGGCATCTGACATCACAGGTGTTGGCTGACTGGCCTTCCACAGGTCAGTAAAGGTCTCTGGTTCTTGCTTTGTCTCCTCTAAAGAAGCAGTTTGCAAATGTGAATGTTCACTGTTTTTCTCCTGATTCCCATGGTTCCAATTATCTTGTTTAAACTGATTATCCCACAGACCTGCTCTCATGTATTCCATTTGCTTTGGCTGTTTTTGGAGGAATACAGAATCTGAGGCTCTTCTATCAATATGTTCTCGTAGCACGGGACTTTCTTTACAATCTTTCCGTAAGACAGGGCTCTGAAATACAGATTCCTGCTCACTTGAACTCCATGTATCAGCATTTCTGGACTCTAGGTCAAAGCCATCCCACCAGCTCCCATATCTAACACGAGACTGAGAATAATTTGTGCCATCTATTTCATTAATTTTTTTAACGACATCTTGTGGAAAAAATAAAGGCTGCCCATTATCTAATGGTGAAGTTTCTACAAGACTGTTCATAGGAGTCGGTGGGATTCTTGAATCAGCAGATTTCAACATTTCTGGTGAAGAAGAATCACGTTCACCTAAATCGATCAAACTTGAAGCCTTCTCACACACTTCTCCTGGATTCTCATCAAATTCAGCTAAATTGTCTTCCTCATTTGTTGTCATAAGTAAGTCAGTTGAATAATTTGCTGTACCATTTTCTAGCAGGTTTGCCTCATCAAGTTCTTTCTGCACAGTGAGTTGTTGTCCTTCTGATGAATCACTATTAAGGAAATAGTCGTCTGCTGGGGAACAATCAACAGAACGAGAAGATGACTCAGATGGAGCTGTAACCACGGGTGCTAGATCAAAATTGAAAAGATCAAAGTTATCACTATTGTCTCTAGACTGAGGTTTTTGTTCTTCAGCTATTGCTCCTTCAGGAATAGGGCTATAGGAATCAAAGCCAGGCAGAAGACTGTGATGGGAAGCAGCACCTTCTGCAACAGGGCTATCATCACTAAGGAAAACAGAACTCTCCTTGGAAGACCGGCTGCTTCTAATGGTAGCCAATCCACTGTCTGGACTCACAAGGTCTACATTAACATCAACGTGGGCTTGCATAGATCCATTTAGATCTTGAGGATTTTCTATAAAATTGGCAGAACTGGGCTGTGGTTCTACATCAGAACCATATAACTCCATAATACCAGAAGATCCTTGTGAAAGTGGAGCACTTCCAGCAACAGCTTCTGTAGAAGAAGTTCTACTGTTTGATACCATTTCTGGTTGTCTTCTATTTATAACTTCCTTGACAAGAAGAAAAATTTGATCACAGGTCACCAAATAATTTTCTTGATGATAAATGAGAATTTGATCACATCCACATTCTAGAGGATCCAGCTCCAAACAAGGATTCTGACATTCTTCTAATTCACAGCAGATCTGTTGAAAAATAGGATATTTCAAAAGCCATTGCGATCATGGGCATAAGGGCACATACTGACTACTTCGCTACGTAACACAGACATACCTATCTATTCCTATTAATCTATTTTTTGGCCATTTTGCTGTAACAGCCTTATTATGATTCCTAAATAGATGAAGTGTTAAAATAGAAGATCAATACAAAATATGTGTTATATAATTGGTGAGAATATTTACTTGAAGTTATACCATTTGACTTTCAAGTTCACTTTTCATTAGTAAAAGAAAATCCAAATAAATGTTTGGTTGTTGCCTTAAGAAATCTGAGTAAAATATGTAAGGGTACATGAGAAAAGTATTTCCAGACTGGGATAATTAGATTCATAAAAGAAATACATTTATATTAACCTTGAAAGCAATAGAGTAATTTAGCCACCTGTCCCTAAAATCAAAGTTTTTAAGACTGAGAAAAAGGTTCAAAAAGTTGCCACTGAGGTAATTTCTTCCATTTCAGGAACAAATATAGTAAAGAAAATGGACAGCACCTGGCTTTGGGTAAATGAACATAGTAATAATTTGGCTTCATTTCAGAGCTTTAATTCTATAGTGATAACATGCACATAGATGAGTTCTGGTCATTACCATTTACAATGTGTTTGGTTGTCTTTCACTGCCAAAGACACATTTGCGTAGATCACAATACAAAACAAAGCCAAAACTAGTAAAAAAAGATCATCCTGTTTTAGCTAAATTGAAAAATCTTGTCTCTTTCTGTATTTCTTGTAACCATACACTTTTTCTGTTAGACTGGTCTGAAACAATCATACACATCACAAACTTTCATTTTGCATCATATAAATAATGCAGCCATTTCAAATAGGTACTCAGTTGCCAGCTAACTGTTGCTACCTTTTGACCCCACTTAATTATTCAACACTTTGGTATACACTACTTTAAAAAAAACCATTTTTTTCAGGTAAGACATTATTTGATTATTTTTTGAGGTACTTACTTGGTTGCCTAGCTCTAAGTTTTCCGAGTATACTGCTATTTGTCGTTTTGTTTGCTTCTCATCTGACAAACAGTTGGCCAAAATGACAAGTACATCAAACCCATATTTATCTATGAAAGCTTTCAGATCACCAATGAGACTCCTGTGTAACACGCAGTCCTGAAATACGGTAAGAAATTAAAAGAAACGTCAGTGTCTTTTCCTTGCTCTTTCCATCCAAATCTGTGGTGAAAATAGCCAGAAACGTTAATAAGCACCAATGTCTGTAACTGGCAACAGAATTCCATTCCATTTGTCAAAACAGCTATATGCTTAAAAAAAATCAAGAACCCGTCTCACAGCACAGTAATGGACTTCTATTTCTGAAGAAAGCTAAAACATTAAAAGTAGGGTTTGCCTTCTTGAAACTGCTGCTGAGCTGGGATTCTCACTTGTTCCTGCTATTTGCTTTTGCAAGGTTGCTCAGAAGTATTGGGCTACTGCTATTTCTTGAATAAAAAGCCTTTTTTGTTAGAAAAATAAAACTATGTCATGAAATTTTTCATGCCAATATTTCATTTAAAATAATAGATGTTAAAATAATAGTACTGAGGTGCAAAATCAGGCACTCAAAAGGAAATTGTATGTGTTAACTTAGTTTTATGGGCCTTTATATGTATCCATTATGATGTTACGTGATTGTATACAATTTTACCATGGATTATTCCTTTAGATTCCTTTATTCCTAATCTTTGAATAATGTGCAAGTCTTCAAAACAATAACCCCCCCAAAATAAGAACAGAGTAAGGCAAACTAGTTTTAAAATCTCATTGTCAAAAAAAATGCTTATTTTCACACACACCACACACCAAATACACAGGAGGTAAACACTGCATTTGTCATCTCCATTCTCATTTATACTTGGACTAGCCTAGCGTTATCTAGATTTTTCAACATAAACCATACATCCCTCATTCTTACCTGGGGACATAATGCACAAAGTATAAATGTCTCTCTTCAGTCCTCATTTCTGGTAACTGCCAGTGAACGGAGTCTTACAAATTTTTTCTCCTTTATGTTTCTGCTATTTGTACTTGAGAGAATTTTTTGTCATCTTCTAACTAATAGTTCTGATGCTGCCAAGCTACACTGGCCCTGAATAAACAGCAGTTCATCATGAACACAACACAACTGTATATGCAGATTGGCATGTTACTCCCCTGCATCTGTCTCCTACCTGATAAATTACTGTTTTGGTTACATATATACAAATACTATTTATTAATCTACTCAAATGTGTCCACAAAATATGTCTCCCTCCCTGTAAGTTAAACTTAAAACAAAAAAATCTGTTTGTCAAATGCTTTGGAAGTAGATTCTTTTCCAAGATTAGAAATTAACTTCCACTTTGATGTTCGCATAGTACCTGAAAATGAGTTTTATGTGAAATCCACAAAGATTAATGCACAAACAGAAGTCAGCTGTCAGTTTACTGGTGGACATTCAGATATGAAATCTGAATAGGTGGTTATGGTGAGGAGTTATGGCAAATAAGGTTTGAACATCCAAACTGGTAACATTTTTCTGAAGACTCAAGTATTGTGTACATTAGAAATAATACCAAAATGTGCTTAAGCCTGTAAAAGTTACTTCAGTTATCTCATTCCTAACTACAGCTGGAATAATTAAAATCTATTTGACTAACAGATTTGAAGTAGAGCAGATTCAAACCCATCTAAAAATCCCTGATAACTCCTTATCTCAGCTACCCACTCACAGCTAATTCAAGAAGATTGGGAGGTCACAGGGAAGGACATGGAACAATCAAGGATCTAGTCTGCAAGGTGTTTTATAGCTGTACAGAAGGTAGAAAAATGATCATTCTAAAAAATGTCCAGCCTTCAAGCCTTATTATGCTTTATCTTCTATATTGCTTGTATCAGCTGAAAATGTAAGGAATTAGAAATTTTCTGTTAAGATCATGTGACTGAACTGGAAGCCTCATGAAAGTGACATTGACTGAGATAGCATCTGCCACAATCTCAGCCCGCATTTGGCGCTCACAAAGTGGTAGGTTGGGGAGTGCCAAAACCCCTGCTTTCTGGAGTATTTTCAGGGAGGAACCTCTTAACATGCCTGCATGGCAAGGAAAAACACCCCTGTCACAGCCATGGCCAACTGCAGAGTAGTCAGTATGTGCATGCAGAACCATCAGAGGTGTAATTCTAGAGTTTAAGGCCAAGGACCACTAGGGCATCATAGAGCAAGACTATGAATAGAATAGAACAAGATGCAACATTCACATGCTAGCAGCTATTTGTTGGTGGGAATGGTCACCACAGCAACAGTGTGGCACCAAATGCCACACAATGAAAGGTCAGTTCTACCAGTCGCAGCAGGAACTAAAGATGCAAATGGCCATGGTAAAGACCCTGAAGGTGCTAAAATCTGACTTTGCCTCATGCCCTGTTTTTTGCTAACTTATGTCATACAATCAAGAGCAACACTGAGGAATTGATACAGCAGCAGGTGGTCCTGTAGCCTGCTGCTGTAAGTGGGGAAGTTGCCAAGTATGTAACCCAGGTGGAGCAATTGGACTGCAGAGCTTCACATTGCGCCACATGAATATAAACACTAACGGATCTGTTCTACCTATGTAATTACCTGACCCAGCTACTTGAGGCTCTCTCCATTTCTTCCATGCTCTCAAACTTACTATTATTCAGAACACGTATTTTTTCTTCCTGAGGTTCTCAGCATGTTGATGACTCAGAGAAGCACAAAGATTAACTCTGAGCTGGCTACCTGTCCCTTTCCATTGGGTACAAGCTGCAGTTATGTATTACATGTTTTTTTCTTTGTGCTTCACATCCAGCTTGGCCTTTGGGCTGTGTTGTGCTACACATACTCCTTGGGTGCAGAATAAGCTCAGCCAGCTAACTGTACCAGGGAAGCCTGTGGGCAGCATCCACTTGGTACTAGCAACTACATCACCTGTGTGTCCTTGCCTTTATCTAACAGTGCAGCAAAAAGTTCTCATATGAACATCCTTTCTGTTTGACAGTTGAAATGAGGAATGGAGTTGTTTCCTTGTAAGAAAATCCTGTAATAGCCAAAATGACCAAAAGGTGGAAATCTCTTCTATGAACAGGGTGTCTCCAGTGTGCTGTGCGTGGATTGGAGGCTTATTCAATGCTACACCCCTCAGGGCTGCCACCACCTAAAGGGATGTAATATTATCGATAGTGTTTTCTCCATACTTATAATGTTAGCTCTAAAACAGTGTTTTAAAAGATACCTCACAGAATTTGCGTGCTTTTCTTACTGCGATCATAATGGACCAGCGCTGCCTGGTGCAAAACACTGTCAACTGATGAGAGACTGCTCAGAGCAGCATGGTGATGGGTTTAGGTGTGCCAGCACGATACACTACATTGAAAGAAAACGCCTTTAAAGAAAATATGCAAATTATTTGAGTATTTAAAAGTGAAAGAGGGCAAAAGATGGTTTACAGTGACACCCAATCAACAATAATACTGAGGAAGTCATTAAGGCATGTCAGAACACAGTCCAAGTCAAGCAAAATGATGCTGATCACATCGCATTTATTAGTTTAGCCATAGCCTGTCAATGAGAAAACTTTCTGACAAAAAAGTCATTATTCAGCAAAGGTATAAAACCCAAGACCCTATTCATTCTGTGGCATGAGGAATAAGATGCAAGCTTCTCACATTACTATTGCTAAGCAACAATTAATATTCAAATAATACCCGACAATGTAAGTTACTCAGTTTTCCGATAAACACTCATTTTAATAATCACGAATGTTTCTTGTAAGTTGTAACTTCACTAAGTGCACCCAAAAATGAAACACAAGGCAAACAGACCTTGTTAAAAGAGTACATCAAAGAGTAAATTTGCTGGAAAATGCTGTTGACTAAGGTACTGAATAAAAGCAAGATCAGATTATATGTCTTACAGGACCATGACTCTACCTCATCAATTTTTTTTGTTAACTGGACATAAAATTAACTATTAATTTTAAAATAAGCAAAGGTAATTTTAGTAATGTTAATAAATATCATTAATTTAAGTTATAATTAAAAAAAACCCTTTTGTTTAATTCCATCCCTCCCCCCAAACATCCATTAAATTTACTCTTTCAAACTAGTACCAACAACACAATTCAGACTGTCCCTTCACAAGCATTCAAACATTCAAATAAAGGGAGTTGCAAAAAAAAAAACCCCTCTTCTAAATTACCGAAGACTATATATTGAAAGACATGGTAGACATATGGACTCTTCTACAAATTTGGAAACCTAAGTAAACAACCAGAATGTTGCATGTATTGTAAATGCTAACAGAAAATAAAACATTTCCTTCAGAAATGAAAAAATGATAGTAATTTCAACAGTTAAGCTGTTACATCCCAAATTAATTACAAGCATTGTAAAATATGCTGTTGAATTAGTATAGTAGGAAATAAACTGACATACAGCCAAAGCATGCCAAAGGTCAGTCAGCTATTCATTCTTATATTGCTTTTCCTTACTTTATTAGCATGTGTTGGCTTAAATATTAATTAATATTTGCATAGTGTACAGCAGGTAAACAGTATATGTAAACATTATTAGTTGTCATAATGCCCTCTAAGTAACCTGTAACAAAAAAAAATGGGCTGCAAGTATACTTGAAATGTAATATACTTGAAATAAATAGAATCTAGTAGTAAATATATTGTGCAAATGCATAGTTAACAGCAGCATAGATACTGGCGAAATGTAGTGTCAGCATTTGTAATAACATTGTGCATTTGTTTTGTCTAATGCATATAGATAGTTCATACAATGCTACAACATCACAATACGGTGAACATTCTGAAATGACAAATATTTTTTTATGATCTAGGTAAACAGAATGAGAAAGTTTGAGAAATCCACAGAGTTTTGAAGCATTTTTGAATGTCACCTGTGCAGTTATTATGTATTTCTGTTAAGAAATACCATTTTATGTAGGCTCTATATTGTTGTGAAACTTCTTTCTCTGAAACTCGATTTTCTTACAGAAATCTCTTTTCCAGTTGTATAGTTAACATGACTACAGACATGGAAGATCCTTTAAAAGAAGCAAAATCTTCAAGAAATATCCAAAGAGAATTTGTCACTTCTCCGTCTCTAGCAGCACTTTCTGATTCATGAAGCCAACAGCCAATTACCCAAGTGATCACTGTAAATGTACATTACACACACTTCCGATTCTTCTAAGCTAACTGTGTCAATATTAACCTGACCAAATTAAGAACAAACTGTCTCTTTTGTTCTTCACACTCCTCACATGGAGAGCACAATATGGCTTTTGTCAGAGGTGCTCCATCATTTTGGCTTAAGGAAACTGTCAGTACAGTTTGGGATTCGTTATTCATGGGCAGATACCCTGATGGGTCTAATGAAGCCTTTCTGCTGACAACTCATTTGCTAAAAATACCCAACCATCACAAAATATAAATGAGGAGTATCACTGTATCCTATTACAATTTTCACAACCAAAGCAATTATCACAATACAGAAGTCGATACATACTGCTTCGCACCGTATTCTCTTAATATTTCATGGTCAGTACTTCTGCATTCCAGCTTCTTTCTATGTGATCACTGATAAAACTTTATGACATACTTAAATTGCAATATAATAGGGTAAACACCAATGTTATAGCACACATGCCGAGCTAACAGTCTGTGTGCCATTTGTTGTAAATCCAGCTAATTACTAGAAGCCCCCCTCCTTTAAAAAAAAAAAAAAAAAGGGCAAAAAAGCAGAAAAGATTAGATTTTTTATAAAAGTTTTCAGGTAAGGTCAGTAAAAATGGAAAAAAACAGTATAAACAGTAAGGTGTTTATAAGACTCCAGGAGCATGGACAAGTATATTCGCTATTTCACCTCCTTTTTGTATCAATGTCACTGGTGAAAATGCTCTATACAAAATTCACCATCTTTTCTGCAAGGAAAGATTGAATTTTTCTGTTGTGCATTTCAGCCTAACAAACAGCAGCTCAGCTGTAACTATATTTATCAGTCTTCTGAAAAGAACAAGAATAGCAGCTAATTCTGCTTTCTTTACGTTGCTCTCTAAAGTTTCCAAAGAGAAACAGCTACTGGGTCCTAAACCAAAGAGCAGGAGAATGGGCATCTGAGAGCTCGTGCTACCCTGCTCTGTAGAGATCCCAGTATCACCTTATGTTTAACTTCAGGCATCCTGAGCTTAACTTAGAAGGAAATTTAAACAGGAAATTCTATAGCATTGTGAAACACTGCATATAGAATAAAGTGATGAATGCCTCTTTAGCACTGATCTCAATCCCCTTATTATAGGTGACGGCTGTGTTTTTACAGTCTATTATTTTAATTAAATGCAGAATAACTAAAAAAAAATAAAGCAAAGAAGAAAGAAGGATTCATCTACAATAAAAGAAATTTTCATGCTTTGTTCAATGAAAGTGTGTTTAGCCAATTTCACACTGGAAACAGTGTCTTTTCTACAGCACTGGTACGTTTCATTATAGTGTCCTAACAATGATCCACTCTTTATGAACCGAGATTAAAGCTAAACAAGTTATTATACTCGATACAAGTATAAATTCTGTGTATTCAAACTTAGGCTTGTCCACTTTCATCTGTGTTTAATTAGAACTCATACAGATGTCCATGTTTTACATATATTTAGCACAGCACATGATTTCCAGGAAAGATTGGAAAGTCTTGATTCATTCACAAAATTTAAAAAAAAAAAAAAAAAAGTTGCTTGAGGAAGCAGCCAAACTTCAGTTCCATTATTCCACATTTTCAGAGCTACTTGAGACACCTTTGAATTTAGCAGCCACAGTACAGCATCTCCATGTATCTTAAGAGACATCATGATCTCCATGTAACACAAGGATGTCATAATGGCCCACCTGGCTTAGAACATTCTTCCTCTGGCCGGAATACCCACCTTCAGCGGCCACCACTGCCACCCACCTGCAGGAACACAAATTCCTATCCGTACGCAAGGCAGCCTCCCCTGACTCCTGAGGTGTACCACTAACTGCCTGAAATACAACACTCCAAAATGCTCCCTGGTCTCGGTGGGGCCTGTGCACATACGCTCAAAGAATATAATAGATCAGAGGGCTGGAGACGAAGAACTGTTAAGGTGCTCCTGCTATTGCATGAGATAAACATCAAGCACGCTTCCTAAAGACATAAACAAACATAGGTAATGGTGTGCATACTTTTGTGGTGTGTACTGGAATGACGTGATAATATTAGATGGCTGTGACCACAAGATCTAGAAGAAAAAAGGCTTTGCAGCAGCACAGGAATCAAAGAAGGGATGTATATCCTCTAGTCTAGTGAGATAAAGGTGAAAGTGCTTATTTATTTCCATCTTCAAGGGAGGAAATTCAAAGCACTTGTGATTTATCTCATTTTTAATGGATGTTTTCTGTAATGAGAAAATTGAGACTGATAAAGATAAAGCTGCCATTTTTCAGCATTTTTGGCCGTTGAAGGATAAGTAGTTCGGAGTTGTTAAAAATACAAAATACAGCAAAACATATAGCTGTGATTTTCAAGTTTAAAGGCTTAAATGCTACCTCCTTTTTCAAGCATGTCTTTAAAACTCTGTCTCTGTAAAAAATATTAAAGGGACACACTAGAAAACTTGCAATCCTAACCACAACTTTTGCTGCGAGTAGGGAACTACAAGGAAATGTACTTGCACTATATTAAAGTGTACTCACTCCAGGTCATTTTAAAGGCTGAAGTAAGCATGTGTGTGTTTTTCTGGAGTGAACAGCATGGAAAGCCTTTTATTTTAAAACCACAGGTATGAGTATCCAAAACCTAAAAGTAAAGGAATCCAGGGACCTGCTTATGCACGTTTATAAGCAAATATCACCTGTACAAAACATGCACAAAATACGTAGAAAATGAAAAGAAAAAATCTCCATACTATAGTACAGTATATAAAATCTAGTACATTATTTACCTCAGAAACTTAGAGAAGAAAAAGAAACACTACTTTTGTGTCTTACTAATCAATAGGCCATGTGGACATAGCATATGATACATTTTTTTATTCTCCTTTACGTTATTCTGCTTTCTGATCCTACGTTGAGAACTTCCATCTGATTTTTCCATAGCTTGTAAATCAATTAAAAAAATACTGGAAAAGACATAACCTACCACTTCAGTTACAAGGTTCATTTAATCACATACAATATTTGATTTCACTGTCGACTGATTAGCAAGTGGTAACAAGCAAAAGGCTGACTTGCCAGTGATAAATTAAAATATAAGAAACATCACAACCATACATATACTGACCAGGAGCTGTCTATTCTAGCCAGCTAAGTCTCAGGTGTAAGTTTATATGTAATAATTCATACCTTACAAAATAATTCCCATGCAAACATGCTAACGCAAAAACACATTTCTGGCTGTCAAGAAAATTTCTGGCAAAATTAATCAACCATTCATCCATTCAGGCTCTTTGCATACCCTTTTGTCAAAGAGGGAATACTAAGAGATTTCTTTCCTCTTCCACGCACTCATTGCAATGGTTTGTAGAATCCATCAAGCCAGAGTTGATTTATTGAACTGTCTCTTAGCTCAGCAGTATAACTATAGCAAATGAACTGGTAACTTCTCAAAAAACAGCAGTGATTCAACAATATCTGGTTTATTTAATTCCTTCTAACTTCAGATTAGCAATTTCTTAAAGGCACTGACTTACATTCTTTACAAGTTCTATCTACAATTTTATGCTGGCGTGTTTTGTTTCTATTCTTATTTATTTATTTATTTATTACATTTTGACATTTGACAAAGGCATTTCTGATTTACAACTGATAGTAGAATCTACCTGAATCTTCACATCTTTACACTAGCTAGTATGCTTCTATTGCTAGTCAACAGAGCTTTCAGGTTTAAATAAAATACTGCCTTGTACTTTTATGTGAGCCATCTTACTCATGCTAAGAATACTGAAAAATAATTACCCACTTAAAGTCCCCACCTATTTCTTTAATTACATAGACAACTTTGCCTGCATATTGAACTATTTTCGTATTTATCTAATCCCATCACTAGTAATGAGAATCATTATAAAAAGTAGTTAAGGCACAAAAAACAGAGATATGCCAAGCCGTTTGAAACACTGTTTAAACATGGATTTTATCACTAAGCATCGTCCATTGAACCCCATGGAGCACATTTATCACTCACCAGCTTTGCATTTTTCTTCATAAAGATATATGACCTTTGCCTATTAGATTTCATTAGCAGGGCACCATACAAGGCTCCTCTGCAGATGACAGGATAGAAAGCTAAACAACCTCGCCTGAAGGATTTGTGAGAACAAGCCCATCTTCAATCTTTGTCCCTGGGAGGCACTTCTAACACCTGCCAACCACAGCACTATCATCAGAAAAACATTTAGAGATTTATCTTCAGGCTGGTGATTATAAGAGATAATTTGTTTGGAGTATGGATAAAGTTGGTCTAGCATAAACAAACTACAAGCTCAAATTATACGACGAACCTCATTAACTATTGATTTAACCACTGCAAATCCATGAACAAATGTTGTATCAAAATGTTAATTCTTCCTGAAGATATAATCAAGGAAAAAACCAAAATGCCAAGGCAGGATGGTGAGCTATTTTTATGTGCACTTTTAATGCTTGCAGCTTAAATTGGAAATAGAGACTGGCTTCATCATAACAATGACAACAGTATACTATTGCCATTTTCCCACAACCATGTAGTTTTGTCTGGCAAAAAGTGCTATTATCTCTTTAGTTGCTGTCACTATAGAGGGATGAAACAGTGCTTTCTCTCCTACTTTCGGGAACACTTTTTTTGTTCGGAGACGGCAAGACTAGATGTACCATTAAAAACACTTTCAATAGCAAGAAGCTAGCAATATTGTAAATGGAGACCAACACAGGCAACAGAGATAGTCTGAAAGATTATACATACTTTTATACCTTCTATATTATACATATCAGAGATATCCTCGTTGCCAGTAACAGGAAATAACTTTCTCCTAATCTTTGAAAATTACTTTCACTCAAGCTAATAAATCAACAGTCTTCATCCAAGAGCATATTTAGAAATAATGTAGCTGAGTTAGTCCTGAAGGCTTTTTTTTTTGCTTTTTTTTTTTTTTTTTTTTTTTTTGATACAATGGAAGCTGACCCTGTCCCCTCTTTGGTAAAGGAGAGAAAAATGCTGCCAGACTTCCTATTGCAGCCCAAAGAGAGCAGCCAGCGAATGTCTCCACCTGATGTTGTTGGGATATGGCCTAGCAGAGTTCCATTGCACCACATCTCCACCAGCATCCCTATTCCTTAACACCACTGTGCTGAGAGGGAAAACTCATTTGTGTATAGGAAGTAGAAGGAAACCTGCAGTTCTTCCTCCAGTGTGAGACTCTGAACAAATCATTCCATGCAGCTTGTACTTAATAACAAAATACCAACATTTTTAACGCTAATATAGACTGTAAGAACAGCAAAAAAATCTTTTGGATGGAAATCAAAAACTTGCAGCTAAAGCAGTCAAAAGAAGGAGAAGAAACTTTGAAAATATTTTGTGGGACAACATTATTTCTCAGCATTAATTCCTTCTAAAAGGGAATGGTATTTAATGTGAAATGATTAGTTCATCAGTAAAAAAAAAACAATAAAAACCCAACAAAATCTGCTGCAGAATACTGTCTTTCAATCTGAGTGTTCCTCACACAGTAATGCCGCCATGCAGATGCACACACACTTTTCTGTTTTCTGGTTCAGTTACCAAAATTTTTAGTCATTTATAATCCCTTAAATCTCTTTAAATTGTTTAAAGGTTAAATAGCAATTTTAAATCCCACGTTGCTGACTTTTTTGGTTTTTACCTTTTTTTTATTTCTTCACATTTACTTTGCTAATTTATGTGAGCACCTCTCAATCTCACTATGGGAATAAACCACAATTACTTAACTCTTAAAGCTATTTCACTCTATTTACAGAGATGGGCAAATGATTTTGCAAGATAATTGATCTAGAATAAAAAAAAAGAATCACTCTTATCAATACCAGCCCATCAGGCATCCAGATTTGTGCAGGATCCAAACCTCTTTTCCCCATTATAAAACCTGCTTTGAAATGATCAGCTGATAATAAATCAAAGGAACCATTTGTGCAAGATTCAGGTCTATCACTTTTAATATACTCTAAGTTGTTAATGTGTCAGTTTGGCATTGTTTCATCAAATTTTAGTAATTGGCAAAGCCTTCTGTTTCAGCTAGCTACCTCTTTTTCTGCCTTTCTAAAGGAGCTTTGTTTCCTCTCTTGGTCTTTTGATTGCAAACCATTTTTCCCAAAAACTGTACTACTTAGTTTCATTCTCTTGAGTCCAAAACACTATTTTCTCCTACAAGTTTTCTTCCTCCAGTGCTGCAAACTTTTGACTTACATTATTTTTTACTTTCCCTGTCATGAATTCTCTGTTCTCATCTCCAATTTCTCGTTCTCCTTCCTATTGCAATTGAATTCTCAGCAAGAACCACTGATGCCAGTCTAAGAATTTAGTTTTAGCTTTTTATAGTTTTTTCATATTGCCCCAAGTCTCTCTAACTGCAAATACCATTTCCCATTGAGGCAAAATGCTCTTTGATTGTATCTCAGTCTTTATTATAGTTTTATCCTTTCTTTCACAACAAATGTTTTTCTTTGAGCAGCACAGATCCACGACTTTGAAATGCCCCACTCTAACTGGGGTCTCTGGATATTAAGAAATACAAATAGTAATTATTATCTTTCGGTGTTCATTCTGCAAGCCCAAAAGAATAGGCCAATTCAGAATCACATGAACTGGAAGTTAATGGAAAGCCTCTTGCTGACTTCAAAGGATTTGGCACATGCCGCTAATGTACATGTAAGTATTCCCCCAATCTTTTCCCTACACAGACAGTACTTATGCTACTTCTCAGGCACGCAAGTTTAGCAAAATGTCCTTCCAGGTAGTAAAAGTTCTCTGCTAAGTGTGTGGAAATTTTAGAAATGCATTTTGAATTATTTTGATTAAGTCAGTTTTGCACTGTATGCTAAATCACCGGCACCTTGCTTGACCACCCGTGCTGCCTTGTCGATATGGAGTAACCCTCATCTGGAATACAACTGGAGACAAAAGACTAATTAATTTTCCATTAATTCAGACTATCTCTATGCTGAGGAAGCTGAACATCTTCCTCCAAGACACACAAACAAACTGAGATCAATGTGTTTCCAGTGGAACTGGCCCTAGTCTCGTCTGCACTGGCCATTTCCACAGGAACTAGGAATCGGACAGAGATGATCAAATACCGTGCACTGAACTTTCACACCAAAAAAATCCCAGTCTTCTTATGAATAAAGGTAGCAATTCAGTTTCTTGTAATTCACTTAAGTTCTCCTAAGGATTCTTCTAATAAGCACTTACAGTTATGCAAGCAAAATGCCTTCAGCAACTCATTTGTTAAAAAGTCAGTTCCTTCAGAAGAGATAAAAGGAGTCATTACCAACACAAGCAAAAACAGGATAAAACAAAGTTCTTTGCAGATGCCTGTCAGGGGACACACACTTGGTTACGCTGGGCAGAAGTTCAGCTCTCGGCACCCTTGTCTCTGTTTTACATTTACAGTAGCTAAGACAGCAGCTTTTACCATTGAGATGGTTCAAGTTTCTGAGAACAAAACACAAGCTGTGTGTAAGGCAGATTTTGGATGACACCCGGCAGGATCGAGTTCCTCAGCATATGGGCTTTATTCAGGTTGTATTCTTCAGAAAGTTGTGCCTTGCTTTCTCTCTAGACAAGTAAAACTGAAAAATGAGATGCAAAGCAAGACAGTACCCTGAATCTAACTCGGAGTTAACCACTCTGAGGCACAGGACCACTGCTCTGCTGACACTGGCATGTACATCCAGTTGAACAACCACTGGCCCTCAGAGCCCAAAGCAGCTGGAATATATTTAATACGGTTCTAATTTTACTTGATACTTGCACGGAACCCTCAACGTTTAAAAGAAATTATGACTAAGAGTGTGTAAAAAGAAAAATAATTTTTTTTTTTTTTTTGCTCAAGAACAATAATACAGGAATTTTGGAGGGCTGGTAAAGAAAAATGTGCGCTAATTTTTAACACCACAGGAAGAGCAGCATGCAAAATCATTTTTTTTCCCAGCAAGTTCAGTAGCCAGGCCAATTAGTTTCCAAAAACTTTTGTTGGTGCTGATCACGTTAGGTCAGTACTGCCTCTGCAGCTTAAAGGAAGTGTAAAATAGGCTTTACCAACTGTTGGCAATTCCATCCTGTGCACTAGTGACTCCAGCTAGCACAACAGACTCTCCTCACACCATTACAGCTTTCTTCCAAACACTTAAATCTTGAGAGAAGCCTAATCTGTCAGGTAAATTGTATAGTAAGACTGTTAATAAAATAAATACATATATTTAAATGTAAACTCAGTAACTAACAAACTAACAACAAAATAACTATATAGCAAGTTAAAAGAACATATTTGAGTTTGCCACAGGCATGCCATGCATAACTGTAATGCCTTAAAAAACATTTGTTTACCCGCTGCTTCAGGAATGCAGTCATGCATTGTCACTGAAGCATCTTTCTAACACAGTAAGGAAAGAAATTACTTCTCAGCCATGTCAAAGCAAAATTTCATCTAACAATGCAAGCAGTTTATTTACTAAATTTTGTACTGCTACCCACTGACTTCACTATAGCCTGTTGACAATTTGAGGTTTTAAAACTAACGTTTTGAATACAGTTCTTTAAATGTTGAATTTGTATTGTCTGAATATTGAAGTAAATGAAGTAAAGATAGGGTCGTAGCGTCGTTAAACTGCTAATACACTTACAGATAAAATGTACTTAAAATATACTCAAATCTTACCAAATTCATGGAACTGAAGTAATTCATGGAAGTAAAAAATACGTGCACGAGCATCTTATTAATTAGGCCCATAGTTAAGGCTTTCTATCCTGCTGGCTCATTTTGAGAATGCTCTCACTTCAACCTCTGTGAAATTGATGTCTTTAAATTCAGGGCCTCATTTATTTTCTGAAAATATTATTAAAAATATTAACATGTAAATGAGAAAGCTGGGGCTCCAAACAGCATCCAGTCTTCTTTCAAACCATGAAAAAAATCCATGTGGAATGACACGAGGGCTTTACCTCCTCTACACTGTGCATTGCAAAACCATCTACTGCCGAGTGCTAGAGAGAGACGTACACCGGAATGCATAATATGTTATCAAAACCATGAAGTAGCTGTTAAGTAGTGAAGTAAAGGCTCTTTTAACAACCTGCACGTTAAATGGTGCAACTACTATATTTGTCTAGTTTGAACATCTTGCAACTCTGTTAAGACAACACCAGAATAAAGAGCAGTATCATAGACCTACAGCTCTTTTGATGAAGATACTTGTATCATAATCCTTAACAAAAAGAAAATTTTAAACTCCAAATCTGCAAAAGAAAATAAGACAGAACGGTCCAGAGCTAGAAGGACATAAAGGCACTGACTTATCTCCCTCTACACTAAAGCATGAACCCTTCTATTCCTCTCTCTTCAAAAGGAGCTGACCGTGACTCCACTGTATACTTTAGCAAAACAACATCCTTACATACAAGGTGTGTTTTCTTTCCACCAGGAAGGACAGGAGGAGTCATGGGAGGAAACAGTAGAAGACACGGCATCCTTTGCCAGTCCTTTTAGCAAAAAGCTGCAGATATCAGAAAGGAGTAAGAGGATATGGCAAAGAAACTGAGAACAGGTAGAAGGAGAGACAGGGCAAGAGGGTATCCGTAAAATTGGCATGTGAGTTTATACCAGAATAATAGTTACAAAGAATTCTGTATTTTGCTGAGTTCATTGAAAAAAACATTGAAAAACATGAGGTACAGAAAGAAATAGGAAAATATGTAAGATAACAAGCACTACATCATCTGACTATGAGCATTACAGAAAAGGGGAGCAGGCAACAAGTCTTGATTAAAAGACACTTAAATCTGATTGCACTATCAAGCTTTAGTCCTTTATTCTTGTTCACCCACCAGATGGTGCCCTTGCAGCACCCATGAACAAGCTAAGTGCATCCCTACCTCTGTCTGCAGACAGACACATACACATTTCACTCTGTGGGTTTTCATACCTGTTTCTGAAGGGACAGTTTAGATGACACTTGAACTGTTCTTAACAGAGGAGAGTTTTCAGATAGGCCTTGGCATACAGATTTTTCAAAATCTCATTAGAAGTCTGACTAATTTTGGTAGCAGCATGACCTACAGGCCATGCCTAGCCCTATGGCAGCTGGTATCCACGGTGGTATCTGGATCTGCGAGCAGGAGGAGAATGACAGTTTGGCATCAATTAGGAGAGCACACAAACTCTTAGAAAACACTGGAGATTTATCTTGTTGCCTGAAACGTGTTTTTTAACCTGGAAATACTTCATCTTTGTAGAGCTGCGCATTTCTCCGACAGCGATGGAGAAGGCTTTGCAGATGTTCAGGTTAATGTGTTCCTGTTTGTCCGCTAACATTTAAACTGGAGGATACACAGCATTCTTCAAAGCTTGATTGGCACATGGAAGTACAATATGTAATCAGTGTTAATCTCCTAGTCTATTACTAGTGTCTTTCATAATCTACATATATTTTACAAAATTCTTTAGAAAGAAATGCTGTCAGAGCAAATGATGCATCAAATTCAAACAGGCCATCAAGATTGCTAATGGATTTTAATAGCAGCTATTACAGCATAATGGTATTTTCCCAACAGCTGTTTGTTTATAAAATTTTCAGTTTACAAGACCTTTATGTCCAATCCCAGGAGACATCCATCAATTCATTTATAATCATTTGGTTCAACCTACACATAAATACTGTCTTGCTCACATTGGGTGTCTTTGTATATGTGTATAAGACATGACCAACTACCACAGCAATAAAAATGATGGGGAACCTTACAAGCTAAACTAATTAGCGTGTATCTTTTGATTTAACAGCAAATAAATGTTTTATATGTTTCTTTTCTCTTCCCACTCTTGAATAGCTCATTGCAACTAAGAAACAGTTGCCTGGATTATAGCCTATTTTATGTCTCAAACTGACATATGATTATTTGTTTAGTTCCAGGTAGCTACACCTGTTTAAGACTTTGAAACATAGTGCTAGGTGTCACAAGGGCATATCTGGGGCAACTGGCCAGCAGACAATGGCACAACGTGCCTGCAGAAGTGGTGGAGAAGCATTAGCGGAAAAAGATGTTGATAGGCTTCCAAAGTTTGAGCTGAGCTGAAAGACCTGCCAGAGATAAAAAACAAAACAGCATGACTTTTTCCAGGTTTGGAGGGTTTTTTGTTTGTTTGTTTGTGTTTGGTTGTTTTGGGGGTTTTTTTGCTGTGGTTGGTTGGTTGTTTTTTCTTAATGTATGATTAAATATTTTTGGATATCTGTTAGATCCAAAATCGGCAAGAAATAGGAAACTAGGACCCTAGCATGTTTTTTCCATTGATTCACGTTCAGAATTGAACTGTACTTTACCAAATGAGATTTTTGTTTTAAAGTATTACGGAGATAACTAGGAGTGGAAGCTAACTATGAACTGAGCAGAAAAATTGTTAATTTTATTGAATGAGGTTTTTAGACATTGCACACTTGCAGATGGCTGTTTGTCCAGCTTTGCTCCTGATTCTCAAGCTGCCTATGCAATATCAATTTTTAAATAAGTTAAGGCTTAAGTCTGGATAAATACCTTTTAGTACGTGTAATAATGGATGCAGTCTTCTCCAGAAACATCTAGATGCAATTAGTTTTGCATCCATGTTGTTAGTAAATATCCTAGAAACAACAAACACTGGAGAATTTTTGAGGATATAGGACAGGACAGAAAAATCTCCCATTTCACTTTAAACGATGCTCTCTTTGGACAGTAGATGGCTCCAGTTTTCCACAGAAGAAAGCTACCACTAAAATTCTCAGCCAAGACTGTCATTTCCACAATAGTGGAACAGGGGAGTTGGTATGCCGTAAGCAGGATATGAATAAACAAGCTGTTAAGTGGGTACTGTTTGTGAGTAGTGTTAGGTAGCCACCTCATAAAATGGCACCTTTCACCCATACTATAAATTTTATCCCAGGTAATTAGCTAATAGTAAATGTCAACTACAGCCAGGCTCTGGAGATTCACATTGTGTCTCTGTGCTTGCTAATCTCTGTGGTCTGATAAGGACTTAGCTGTCTCAAGTAATCAGGAAACTTAGTAAAAGAAGAATATTTACATTTTTTTTCATGGAGTGCCTTGATGTTCCTGGTCTTTACATGGAGAGTCACTGCCTTCTCTTCCTGGTCATTTCAATACTGTACCATCACTTACCACTACTATTTGGTTTACTCTGTTTTTTCACATCCATTTAGCAAAGCATAGCTATTAGCAGAAGTTTTCATGCCAGAAGAAATACTAAAAAGTTAACAAAAATATTGTTTCTCCTAAGACGCATGGTCTAAGGTCTAAGGCCTTTTGACTCCCCCCATGTTTGCCAAGGGACTTGTGATCAGATCTAGTTCTGGCCTTGCAGCTGACAAGAGGAAAGCAATTAGAAAGCACAACCTAAATGTGATCAAGTAAAATACAAGTACTTTCTATCTCTAACCAGCTATAGAAGAGTTGGGCTTAATAAAAAATCCACCAGTGAGATAAGACTGCAAAAGGCACAAGTGATATTTATAAATCAGCTGGCATAAAAAAAACAGACAAAATCATCTCAAGTCTGACTGTTATCGGTTACCAGTAATTCACTAGCATCATACTGGAAAGAGCCTGTTTTGTTGATGAGAGAGTTACTCTTTGAGAACAAGCAGTGATACTCTGGAGTGGTCTACTCAGAAAAACATAAGAAAAAAATATTGATTCAAGACTGGTATTTTTGCCATTTACAGGTGGACCCTCATACCTTACATGAGGAACTCATGCCTACCTATATGCCACTGAATATCTTCTGTTGGTTTTAACTGAGAAATTCACAATTATATAGAAGAAGGATTATTTATCTGTTAGCTTTGGAACTCTGAAAAACTGCTTGCATTTGAGCTTCAAGAACTTACCCATATGCCACTGTATTATTTAATTTTGCTGGATGTTGTAAAAAAGAACATTGCCTTAACTTGCCCGAAAAGTGCACAGTGTATGTGTAGGTACCTTCATGTTAGTATGCAAAAAGCTTCCCAATGCTGTATTTTTCCTTCATCTCATCTATGATCTTTTTTCCAGGTTTGTTCAAGGACTTTGCAATAAGTTAGACATATTCTGAGATATCATCATAAGTGGTCTCTACATTAGAAAGTTAGGAAAGACTGTAGAGTCTTCTAGCTTACTTGTCTCAGGTTGCCATGACACCAGAATGATTGGTGGATTTTCCATCTTTGGCCAAAAGTAAATTTCAAGTTCAGCTAAAAACATAGCAAAGAAAGCTTAAGAAATCTAAAAGAAGGTTGTGATGGGAGATTAAACATAACCAGTCTTCTCCATGAAGCTTTCTTTTAAAACTCTAATAGCTTTTCAAAGAAAAGCAAGAAACTGAAAGCATAGTACTTAAAGAAAACACCTAAAAATTAGTAAAGGCACCACTCAGACCTGAAGTCTGAATTTTTGTTATGGCTTCCTGTGGAAATAAACATGTTGAAATAAATCTAATGTATATGTATTTTCTACTGTATATGTACTGAATATTTTATATATACTGTATATAACCTGAATATGTACTGAATATTTCATATTTCAACAGTGTCCGTGTGCATACATACATTGCCAAAACGATATATTTGTAAGTATATAAACACACATATACACTACTGCATACACATTTCAGTTCAAGTTGATCCAGTACAGCCAATCAGTAAACAGTCAGGAAATTAAGACCCTACCAAAGGGTGTAATTCAGAAGAACACTCTTTATCCAAACAGTACAAATAAGCTGTGGGTCAGCGAGTTTATTTAGATTAGAGACGTTACAGTGAAATATTCTAAAAGAAAAGACAAGCAACAGAACATATTAACTTATTTGTGGTCATTTTTAATTTAAAATATTTGGGTAAAGGATGATCTATTGTATACTTGAGAGTTTAATGCCTCAAACTCTCCGAACGGATATCACTGTTATAGGAAAGCATAGTAATAGCCACAGAAGTAAAAGCTATGTAGACATCCATAGAAATTCAAAGGTAGTTAAATAAGAGACTCTTTATGTAAATACAACTTTAGAGTTATTAAATATTCTCTTCATAGTGTTTTCCTCACAATTTTATAATAACCTAGTAGCTACATTCTCAGTTCTGGCAGAGCTGTGCTCAACACAGCACTTGCATCTGTCTTTATAATAAGTATTCTGGCTGATGTGCTTCACCCACTGTTAAGTTCCCACAATTCAGGTTTTAAAGTACAGCCATGCTGACACAACCACAGCAGAACCCAAGTAGTTCCTGGAATTAAAGCTGGTTTGCAACCTGGTTTTGGGACATGTATAATACTCAGCCATCTCAATTACTCCAAGAAGGTTAGAAGACTTTTTTGAGTTTAAATTGCTATTTAAAGAATTCAGAGTATTAAAGGTAATTATCGCCACTCTTACACTCTTCCTGTAGGATCTCCAACATACCCTGCATCCACCACCCTATGTACCATGCTGACCCAAGGAACCCTCAGTTGAATGATAAAACCAGAGAGATTCCAAAAAGAAACCGAAGGTACAAAGTGTCTGACAGATGCCTACGCGAAAGCCATTTCCAGCACTTCAATATGTATACCATGTAAGCTTACTCTCTGGACAGTTTTCTGTACAACAAATGAAGGGCAGGGGAGGAAGGGGGAAGCCAAGGCTCTTCAGAGTTTTCCTTGCACGTTCTTTGTACTTTCAGTGCAGAACAGAATAGTACGCAAATATACCATACTGTATACATATAGGAATGCTACCTCTTCCATATAGAATACATATTTGTTAAACTCTTTTTCTGAACAGTGGATTTCATTTCCTTGTACTACTGAACAAATACTGCATTTCTTGCCGACACTGATGAGTGAAGTGAGAACTATGTGCATCAGACATTCATAGAGGAGGAGATTAAGGGAGTACTGAGGGTTTTTGGCTCAATTTATAAATATTATGTGATCTTTCAGAATCCATAATAATAAGAACAAAATTTCACAGAACTAGCATGAAAACTACGTAAGATGTGATACTCCCTCACAGTTTACATGTCATTAATATATATCTACTCAAACATTTTGCCTCAATAGTAAGAATTTTTTCTGTTCCACAGTGGGAAATCTATGTAAAATAAAATGTAATGCAAAATTTCTAACAATGCCAAATGGATGCAAAGCTGGAGCAGAAAATACACTGTATCACTTGCTATGGCCCTGATAAACTGGCAGCCTTTAAAAGGAACAAACATTTTCAATATTTTTTAACACAAACCAAATACATACTCTGTTTCCATCAATCAGTTGAACATAAAATTCTTTTGTGTCACTGAAAAGAATGCCAGCGTGTATTTGTGCATCTTGGTTTCTGTTAACTTCTCCTTAGTTATTTTTGCTGAACAAATTATGCAGTATTTATTTTATTATTAGGAACTCCTCCCAGGCTGTTCATAGAACTGTCTAATGAATGTGAGGTAATCTACCACTGCTATTATCAAGTTAATAAATTTAGCTGTGGTTTTATTGGTACTGAGCATTATTCTAAGAGAGACACAAGTACAGTTAACTGTAATAATGCCTGAAAACACCCAATCCTAATCTTCATGGAACTTACAAATATTAAGTAAACATGTTCTGTATCATCGCTTAAATAAGTCTACATCCTGTGTTCTCACCAAAAAAATACCTTCTTTTATGTATAAATGGAAATTATAACATTCAATAATTGTCTCTCTGCGTACTAGGTCAGATTCTGATTTCAATTATATCTTTTAAGATGAAAAATTACTTCAAATGAGTTAATATAAGTCACTGGATACAATTTACGCTGGAGAAATACCAGTGTCAATGCATCTAATCACACATCTTTCCAGATAGGATGAGTTTCAATGTCTTACATGTTTCTCCCTTTTTTATTCTATATTATTTGGAGAATTGCTTAGGGCCTTATGAATTTTTAGTACTGACTTATTTCACATAAATTAATGGACAAAATATTTCTATATAGCAAGATATTTCATCAGAGAATGCAAAACAATGTCCAGGATCCTAATAAATACCGTTATGTCTGAAATGAGTTATCTCAGTAGTGACTTGGGCTCAGATTTATTGTACAGTTCATCAACTTCTCAGCATGCTGGATAATGAATGTTTCATTTACATTGCTAATTGCCAAGCCATGGTTCCTTCAACCTTTAACCCTTACGCTTTATCACATTATCACCATATGTCAATATAATTGCATTTAACATTCCAAATAACTAACTTTTTCATGAGGTCAAGAGATCCTTTTTTTAAAGCTGTACCAGTGGGGTGTCTTTAAAACTACCAAGAAACCCAGCATTATCCAGATACTGCAAAACTAATGCAATTTTTTCTTCAGGAAAACAAAGCTTCTATCTTCTGACCCCCAAATAAGCTCTTCTTTGTTAAAATCTGCATTTGCCCATTGTAACTAAATCACTTATACTTCTGTGAAGAGCTTCAGCTTTACTGTCTGTGATTATGAAACACTACTAACTAAGACCTAATATGAGATACCTTCTGTATCTGCATGAGATTTTAGTCTCTAGTTTTCTTTGATCTCTGGAACTATGCAGTAATTTCCACGTATCGCATCGTAGAATCATATCATCTTGATCTTCATTGTGCTTTGCCCAAATAGTAAATTATTTTACTACAGGTACCATCGGTATAACAGCATTGCTACTCATCTGCTTACAATTATACTTTCCCTCAGTGAAAACTGGACTATATCTTACCTCTAGAATATCCTATGGACAATGCTCATTCACTCTGCACCTGAAAGACCCTTTCTTTCAGTTGACTTTCACTGCAAATACTTCTTCCAGCTGTGAAAATTTCATTGTCAATAGCAAAGTTTAAGCCAAATCATACACAGAATAAGCTGTTGATTTTACTACTGACTGTAACTGACTCAGTTTTACTGCCTGCGCATGGTCAAACTTAAGAGAGAAATGACGCCCCTGGTTGGTAACAGTTATGTCAGCGGAGACTCTGCCCTCTCTCCATTTCTTTGAAGCAAGAAGCTTTGGCAAGGTGTTTTCTCAGAACAAGTCTGAATTTCAGAAAGTCAGAGATGCATTTCTTAGGATCTGAGTCAGAAATCTCGATGCACCCTCACAGACAGATATGAGCACCAAATTGCATTAGAATAAAGAAAGAGGGTAATTAAAGATAAAATGGAATGAGCCTAATTCATTTTCCATGTAGCAAAAATTTCATGTTACTCAGCAGGTAGACAGCTCATATTTCTCAGAGCTCACATGTTCCTCACATACGTGTGGCACATATATATATGGATACACATAAATGTATGGAACATTTTTATGTGGCATGTAGTGCCACAAATTAGTAGTCTCATCCCTAAGAGCAATCCTACGGCATAGTCTTGAAGCCCACAAGCTGGCGAAGCTTCAAGTTGGTTTACATCACACCTCATACTGGTTTATTCCTTCACGTTCAGTGCCATAGTAGCTCACTCTCCTCTTCTGCCATCATTTCATGTATCTTCTGTGAGTCTTGGAATGTCCTTTCTGACCAGACATGAAATCCCTGAAAGCTCCTTTCTTTCAGTGGCTTCCACCAGCCACTGCTGCTGCAGAAACTTTGCCTGACTGTATGCACAGAACACTACAACAAAATAACCATGCTTTAAAATTTTAAACCATAATGGAGTTGCAGGCATGAAATACCTGGTGTATTTTATGAGGTTTACATACCCATCTCTTGCAACTACAAAATAGTAAGTTTTAGCACATACTGCTGCTAGCATGACCCTCTTGCCAAGCTGTAGACTATCACTTTTCAAACCACCGGCAGCATCCACCCAATAAACATCCATTTGTCATTGCCTGACTGATGATCTTCCTGGATGTCACAGAGAAGGACTGTTTCTGCTCCCTGCTAGCTTGGACAAGACATAACCTTCTGATTTACCTATACATAAAACATGAAAAAAGGCTGGAATCAGAACTATAAACCCCCTTTGAATCAGATTAGGACCAGAAATGTGTGTATTTTTTTCTTCAAAGTGTTTCAATCCATTAAATATATATATAAAAAAGGTAAAAAAAAAATTCAAATTCCATGTTACCACTGGGAAATGAATATTCTTTCACGCACACCAGCTGAGAGTCAGCACAAGTATTTCGCTTAAAAGAATTCCTAAATGTGAGGAACTTTTAGCAGTATATGTCAAACAGTGTGCTCCTAAGACATTTAAGCATATTGTGGTTATCCATTTCCAGCTGCTTCTGTGGAGTCAGCCTTTGTTTTTATGTGAACGGATAACATTATTATCACATTTTGTGAAGAGCAGTGGCATCAAGCACAGATACATCACTGAAAATACATCATTTGAAAATATGCTTGTTTTTTTGAGTCTTTAATAATGGATCAAAACCACCACCAAATTCAATGCCACTTTAAAGGTGTTCAGAATTTGGGTTCACAATGACTGAGTGTACAGTACCCAAAGGATCCTCCATCATTTAATTTACATTAATGTCCCCCATCACTTAATTTACATTAATGTCCCAACCATTTCCAGTTGACAGAAGACACTGTAAATTAACATTTTTCTAAAATGCTTAAAGAATAAAATCCACAGAGTCCAAAACAGTCACCAGTGGCACCTGACTTCAGCTGGCTGTTATTCACAGAAATTTAAATGCATAAATAGGAATTAGTAAAATGACTACTTTAATGGTTCTGTCCACCCAGGCATCTTGAAAATCTCACTTTGGATTTTACTACTACACTGACAGTACTAGAAGTCCACAGGAAGTGAGGCTGAGGTTTGACTTCTGAGTAAATATTGGTTTATACTACAAAACACAACTCCATTACCTCAGAGGATCTGTGTAAGTGTAACTGACTGGAACACTGTAAACAATTAGGCTAATGATATACATGAAGGAAGAATTCATACTAGATAATAAAACAACCGATATTTTCTATTTATTCATCTATAAGTATTTACAGATTAGTTCATGGAGAAGATCAACAAGATGTAGCACACTAGAGGAGTACAAAATACCCAATAATAAGCAGAGAAACAAAACTGGCTGTTCCAATTAATGCCCATTCAAAAGACTGAACAAGGGGAAATCGAACACAACTGCAAATACTAATATGCAAGCTAAATATGCAACCTGTGGATCTTACTGCCAACCTGCGGAGATCACTCTGAGACAAACATTTAGGAGGATCCAAACAAACAGTTCTGTATTTATTTGAACTAAATACCTGCAGGTGTTGTAAATTAAGTATTTCCTCCTCAAGACTTAGAAAAAATATCGCCTAAAGGAAATTATACCATGATTGTTCAATGCAGGACTATTGCACTTCCTTCTAAATCTGAACCATGCACAGTTCTCAGTTATTTGCCTGAATCCTCAGATCTGGAATGGGAACGTGCAGGTTTCTGGCTGGAACAGAAACTACCCAGACAGAAAGGAAAGCATGTGCGTCACCAAGGTCTATTGTACGACCATAAGGCAGAGGGCAGGACTCAAAACATGGCTTTTTTAAAGCATTTTCTTTTGTAGCCATTTCTGTTTGTAAGTACAATATCAAGCGTGTAATGGCAGCAATTTCTGCTTTCAGAACAATACACCTGTTTATGCAATGGAGTTTCTTTTGCTCAGATATGCCTGCTCCTAACTGTAAAACAGCTGGTTGTTTTGGGGGTGGTGGTGGTGGTTTTTTTTGTTTGTTTGGGGTTTTGTTTGTTTGTTTGTTTTAAATATAGCCATGCAGACCCTCCTGTGAAAAAACTCATTCCCTGAGCAGGAAGCACTGACGAAAGAGTGCTCACTTGGGTTGCTGACAGATGCTTAGTACTTTGTGCTGCTCTCCACACAGGCACGCAAAGGAGTGGGGTTGACCAAGATATAAAGCGTCCTTGAAGGACGGTTATGGCAGCAACGTCCCTAGAGGGAGAAGGTAACCCACAGAGAGAAAGAAAGCACATATGCAACAGTAAGAGAAAGCCCCAGGAACTCGTGGGAGATGGGAGGTTTTCAAAATATTGATGCTGTGGCTTTCCACGGTTGCGAGTCTCGAGAAAAAAATCCATACCATTATTTATTTTCTATCTCTTTCTTTGCCTGTTCCAAATCCTAGCAGCGGACCAGAGCATCGACACATTCACTCAGCTGGTGATCCTCCTGCGGAGGCCCAGGGACCAGCTACAGCACCCCATGCCACAGGGAGAGCAGCAGCGTTCCCACCAACTGCCCTTCATGGAGAGAGCACGGCCCTGGGGGGCCTGGCAGCATGCCGCCTCGGAGCAGGGCAGGGATAACTCACACTCCGCCGTGCAAGCTCCAGCAAATCGGTCTCTCGGCAAGAAAAGCGCAGCATTTCAGTCTTGGCAAACTCCCAGCACAGCCGCAAATACATACGTACTCAACTAAATGCCACAACTATATGGGCTGAACCTGAATATGTTCAGTTCAGTTTAAAAAATGGGGGGGAGGGGGGGGAATATTAATATTTTCCTTGCCTTTTTTTTCTTCTGTTCACTCACTGTGTGTTTACCATAAATTAGACCTGCTGAGAGTGTGATGCTGAGCAACCCATATGGCAAATACTCAACTGAGAGATGTGAAAGGAAAATCACTTTTTTGTTCCTGAATTATCTCTAGTCCCTTTATTTAGAAAGTCGTTTAATAGCAAATGCTGAGGAACAATCCTGTTAATGCTATTTATATAGAGAACAACTTTTTAGACCAAACCAATACATTTTCAGTAGAATATGATTCCGTACATGATGAAATCTGACAAAAAAACAGCACTTAACTCAATGCTCAGTTAAGATTTACGGTTTTAAAACACAATGAGAGGAGTTCTTCATTATACAATTGCCATTTATTCAAACTCATCCCCAAACCCTTCTTCAGCTTAAACAATCCACAGCTAGTACAAGTCCATGGTGTTCTACCAACTGAACAGTTGACCTAACAGTTCTCATTTCAGGTACAAAATTAATCTATTCCAACCTTTTTCCTTTCTGGTCTGTGACAAATGCTCAGAGAACGAACCAGCATACACAGGTGTCTGGCACCCATGAAACCTAAAAAAAAAATAAAATAAATTAAAAAAAAATAAATCAAATTCTGGGTGTGGAATCCAGACACAGATTGCTAACTGTATCTCTCTGGCAATCTTGCAGTGAGAGGAAAAAAAAAGAAGATTGGACTGCAAGAAGATTCCCTGTGGAGTCTGTTTACTCTTACCTTTCTGTTTCTGTAAGTCTACATATTTTTTTAATCTTTTTCTCCCCGCCTGTGAGAGGGAGGAGGTAGGGAAAATCATGTTTTCTGAAAATTTATTGGAAATGTGACCACGAAAAAGGCAAGAACAACAGCAAGGCAGAAATGCTGAGATGCAGTCAGGTTACAGAATATCTAGTAGTGAGATTTGTCCTGTAAAAAGAACCACAACTAGCAATAAGTAGATACCAACAAATAGCTCTTGTTGGCAACGGTAAAATCCAGGGTAGTTTTGTTGTTCATGCAAAGGAAGAAGAAAAAAAATCATCTGGTAATGAAGACAGACAATGCCGCCAGGTTCCCTCTTTGCTTTTACTACTAACTCTATAGCCCTGTTTGACCTGAGCCAAAGAACCAAGCCACCCGCAGTCAGATTCATTATTTCTTCCTTACAGAACTGACAATAACATTCTCCAAAGTGTGAAAGGGTTGTATATATGCCTGAATACCCCCTCTCTACAATGTGAATCTCTACTGTGATTTTTCTTATTTGGGGAAGATAAAATAATCAGCTGCCATAGTTTTCATTTGGCATAAACTTAGCGGCCTCAATAAACTTTTTCCTGTTTTATATCAGCGTAAGTGCTGTGTTTATCTCATGTTCAGAGGGCACGGGGACTATCAGAATCCTGGAAGACAGCCATCCGATATGCATAAGAAATTCTGATGCATTGAGACCTACATGATCACAGCTGAAGAAAGTATTATTTTCTACCTTTTTTACCTAAACAGTAATGAGAATTCTGTAGCTTTGTAGAAAACCACAATAATTATGCTGGCATGAGAAAGGAAAATCTTTCCATAGTGAAGTTTTCAGTCAAAGCATGATTTTGTTATTAACTACAAATCACAAATATGGAAAAAATTATGAAACTCAAACTACTGAGATTTATTCTTCAGATAAAGTAATATATTTTAAAAAAGCAGACAGGAAAAAAAGAAATGCTAAAAATCCTATGCTAAGATCTTGAATGCTTCCTAGTCTTTTTATCATAATCAATAAATTCAATCTGTACTTAGTAACTTTGGTTAAAGATATTGTAATTATTTCAGAAATGGGGCAATTTCAGGACTAAAAAGAATATATTCATACCTAGAATTTCTTATGGTGAAAAATAATGTAAGTCCCTATCCTCAGAGCCGAGCAAAATTACCTTGAAGGAATTTTCATTTGATACTTTATTTATCGAGTCTATAAAGAAAAGGAAAAAAATGGCCAAAAAAGTAAGATGTTGCAATACTTGCAATATACACAGGAATTCTGAACGTTGGTTTTTTTAGGGTCAAAGAGCCTGCAGGTTAGACTTAATCTGTATTCACTGAAATACAAAAAATAAAATTTACACAAGCAATCTAGCTGTGGAGTTGCAGAAGAAATTATATTTTTTTGGTGAATGCAGCATCTCTATGACGAAAACTACATTTCGTTAGAGAGGCACACAAGCTGTGAATAATTCTGAATACAAAAGTGATGATCTTTCTGAGAAAAGCTTTATCTGTCTCCTAGAAAGAGAGCAAGAAAAATTGCATGCTTTGGTAGAATTACATCTGGTGTTCTCAGCTACTCTGAATTTGAGTACTCAAATAAGGGCTGAAGGGTTTCAACTTGAATCATTTTGATCCCTGTTTCGTAAATGAAATTAAATGTATATAATATTAAAATTTGTATTAAATGTATTAAAATGTATGTAAAATTAAATAAATCCTGAAGTTTTCAGTCAGACAAAACACTTTACTTCAAGAGAGTGTACCCAGTTACAGAGTTAAAAGAAGAATCTTCCCTGTCAACATCTAACCAGAGAATATAAATGCTGAAAAATCGTACAGAGCACTTGTTCTGACTAATTCTAAAATCCAAAATGTTCCTACATCTTAAAATAACCACTAGCTTCAGGAATAGGCTCCCGATATGTAGTAGAACGTATAAAATGCGATGGTGTATGCTAAAAACACAGGGCAGTGTAACGTTTACAAATGTTAAGCACTCACTTACATTCCAGTTCAGAAGGTGGTGTGGACACACACTTTGCCAAACGGATAGAACAAAATTACTATTTCAAGACACAGCAGACATATTTTGTTGTTTTTCCTGCATCACAATATCACTATCCTAAATAAATACGGCATGATTTTTAAATGTGGGTTTGTTTGCTTGTTTTAATTTCTAAATGAAAAACACAAAAGCAGCCACCAAGACAGACACTTGCTTAGAAACACCCTGTATCTCTGTCACTTCCTGTGGACAGAATTGCTGACTTCTGTAGTAACGCAACACTAGCACTAGCAAAACCAAAACAAGTCTTTTTACTTATAGCTGGAATTATATTGTAATCTTGGATCAACAGTTTAATATTCTAATTAAGTTGTTTCCCACAGAATAACAAAGAAAAAATATAAACTAAATAGCAGAAAACAAAATTTAACTTTTCTGTAATATCCATATTGTTGTTATCCCTTACTATCATCAGTTCCTATAGCCTCATGCATTACGGCCAGATCTTAAAATATTAAACGTCCAAGTTAGGTTTTACATTGAAATTTAAAAAAAGTGTATTGTATTTCATAGAAAAAACTCTTTTTATGCTGAACATTTCTCAAAACAGCATCTCCCGCTGTCAATGTCTATGCCCCATGAGCAGCTGAGCTAAGATGCTACTGACAAGAACTAGAAGAGTACACAAATGATAAATTAGTCAGCTTTGTGGAAGTCAGGAATGCAGTCCAATAATGATACTGTAGATGACAACATTTTATTTAGCTGAGAGATACTGCATATTATACAGCTGTACTTCATAAAGAAACAATCTTAATTTATTTAGACACATTTCATAAAGGATACAAAAGAAAATACAGTTTATCTCCTTGAACAATGTACTTGTAAACACAAGCACATTTTTACTGTAATGTTAGTAGATTAATCTAATGTCTATGCTTATTCATTTAATAATTCTCGTAGTTATTTTACTTTGTTTATTAGTTGTTGAACCAAGATAGAACAAAACCAGTAAAGACAAATCATAAACAATAGCATGGGCCAAATTGAGACCAGATGTCTCACAATTTATAACTTATGAAGTCTATTCAATCTCTTCAGACACCTAAATAAACTCAAATCTTGTATACATACCATTGCAGACCTGGTATCGCTGTACACCTCGTGCATTCTTAAAGAGATACTGCAAGTACAAAATCTGTGATGCTTCTGGTTTACTACGAGTTATGACAGCAGTGTAGAATAAAATAATCAAATACACCTGGCAAAAATGACAGTTGAATAAATCATTATTTAATGATTTAAGCACAGGCTGAACTGGACTCACTGATAACTAAAAGGGTCTTGGCCAGTTTTACAAGTTTACATTTTTCTCACATCACAAGGGACCATAATGAACACCTTGCCTAACATCCTACACGACTGCGTAAAGAAACATCTCACTGAGCAGGGGAACTGTAGCTCACATCACCCTCACGTCATCTTCTGGAAGGGATCTGGTACTGATTTTATAACTATTAGCAATCCTGATAATCACTACAATCAACATCAGTTTTGCTGCCATTTGATTTCACGTAGTTAATTAGCACGCACATAAAACAGTCTGAGGTTCTCCCCACCAGTTTCCTTTCATACCTTTAGAGACGTGCAACTAACCACAACAGAGAATTCGGCAGGTCTGCCTCAGCTCTCCACACCGTGGACGGCACTCACTACAACTGGGGTACTTCAGCTGACCTCAGGCACCAGCAGAACAGCCACCCTCCTCCAGAACACGCAGCCTGACGTTTAAAGATGGGTACGGTATTTACATTAATGCACGTTTGGCTGCATTACTCAGTCCTATAAGGTGATGGCTTAACCCTCCTAATACTTCTACAAAAGCAAACGAAAGTATGTTGAAGCTTTGTGCACTATGTATGTTATACATTTTCCTACAGGCAGATCTCACACACTGACATTTTAAGACCTTAATTAAGGTTGATTTATTTACAAATGGTATGTTTTCAACTCTCAGAAATGATGTATTTAATGTTTTATTTTTAAACACAATTAAAAAATAATATATAAATATATACATACTGCAAATGTAATACAGATAACAAATTCATTTAAGCCCATTTATGCACATTAGTGACACACCATGTGGCAGAAAGACTAGGACTACAAGAAGACCCCTTGGCGATTTATTTTATATTAAATCCCTAATGGCCTCTTCTCATCTTTGCAAAAATATGCACAAAAGTCCAGACTATGCAGCCATTGAAATGAATGGTTATTTATTTGCTAAACGAGAACCCTATGTTTAATGTTCCTTAGACATAAGGTAGTCTGCAAAAGTCGCATTCCTACAGCTCCATACATCATTTATTTTACATACCCTAACTTCTCACAACAGGCATCAGAAAAATATCTCTGAACAGCACTGCTATTGTAAGTTGCTGAGAATTTTGTTTCCAATTCCATTACTGAAAGATTAAATGTTAACATGTTTACTTGGGGTTTTCTTCTTGTTTTGTTTTTAGCATTAAAAACAAATTCATGGACCAATCTGATGCCATTTAAAATATGTTTATATATATACTGCAAGAAAAAAGTCCCCAAACACGTAACTATGGTCCAGTCATTACAGACAGACAACAAAAGTTCAAACCTTCAAACAAATATGTTGTAATCTCACTTAACTGCGCACAATAGTCTACCTAGCACTTGTTTGACATGCTCGAGTTGAGGCAGAAATTCTTGATTTGCTTTACAGAAGTATTAAAAGCATCACTTTTCATAGTACACAAATAGAACTGTCCAAATTAGTAATATGGTTGTATGCCATACTACCACTGCAAAACCACCTGAAAATTAAACCACCTCTCTGAGATCAGACTATTTATTCATCAGGAAGCAGATCCACTGTGCACCCAAACATTTCTAAATTTCCTAAGTTACTGTCGCTGGAACAGCTGCTGTGAGTTTCTCTGAGACGCAGAGCCACAAAGAGGAAAGTTGTTGCGAGAGCCAGAACTTTCCCTTGATACCATCCTCAATTCATTTGGACTGTTAGTTACTACCTAAGGACAGTCGAGCTCACTGTGCCACCATGAACTTGCAGGTCACTTTCATGGGGTACCAACACTGGTGGCAGCAGCCTCCATGGAGGCTCTGACATCTTCTCTAAACCTCTTGGTTGGCACCCCTATAGAGGTGGCTCCAACCTTACAATACTAAAAGATTACACAATCTCTACAACCTGGAAACTGTCTTTATGAAGTATTCAGATACCATGGCCAGAAACGAACAAGAACCTCAAAAGATCGGTCAGCCTTCAGAATGCAAGTATTCCCTTGTCTGTAATAGTCAATAGCAGACAATCATAGACTATTTGCCTGATTTTCAACTGACTGCCCTGCTTCTCCCTAGAGAAATTTGATTTTCTGTCTTCCTAAGTTACTGCAAGTTCTGTGAGCAGTTAGAATAAATTTTCATGAAACAAAAGATTAAGGAGTTAGTCCAACAAACACGTTATTAATCTACAACAGCAGGAGACATTTCAACTAAACTGAACACTCATGAAAGCTGGATTGGTCTTCTGGTGCACTAAGACTTAAGAAAGCAGAGAACAGAGTTCAGTTTACAAAGGAAGAATTCCTCTGTCAGAAAAAAAATGACTTTCACAGAAAGTCACATTGAGAAGATATTTCTCATTTCCCAGAGAATTCCAGCAGAGAACAAGCAAAATATACTCTCAGGGTATAACATAATGTAACAGAAATTAACTGTAACGCATGCACTGAATTTTGCTACAATATCCTATGAGTAATCATTATTATGACTTGAGGAAACTTTCTGGCAAGGGCAACAAAAATGACTGTGATCTGGGCACTGCCGCTGTTCTTTTATTTCTCTCTTGAAAAAATGCTGCTATGCATGTGAAATCCAAGTGGCATACACTCTGGCAGCCCGTCCCTGGCGACACAGGTCTGACTTCAACTTACAGCTTTAATGCTACCTAAAGCCAGGAAGCCCATATCCAAATGTAGTTACGTCAAGAAATGCAAAGCTGCATATAAACTCTCATAGAAACCTAAACATACCCACACGAAATGCCTTCCCTGCCTTTATCACTGTCTATTTCTCTAATACCTGAAAGATTCACTTTTATCAAGACACTTAAAAATCAGTCCGTTGACAACTAGCAAGCCAACAATGGATGTAAATCACACACCGTTGATTGGTATCAGTAGGTACATACAAATAAAGCACTGAGATCAACTGCACTACCGCTTTTGCATTCATGTTTTTCTTCATGAGAAACTCAAGAGCAGGAGTGTCCCACATGTCTGAATACTGCTACACAATTGTACTGGAAGTAATTATGAGTATTAACTTAAAAGTGATACCTTATTAGTTACTATCATTTCCTTCATTATAAAGTACAGAATTTATAAAACATTCCCATAGATACTCGGAAATCTGTTTCAATACTAATAAAAATAGGTTTTATAGCAAAGTATCTAACACAAGTTTCAATTAATTTAAATTCATTTATGAAATAAAAGATTAATATTCTCATTTACAGAGAGGAAACTGAGGAAACTATTTATTTAACATAGGAAATCAGAAGTAGAGAAGAGAAAGGAACTTAGCTCCAGGTCAAGACTTTGCTAAAAAAAACATCTACCCTCTCACAAACAGAGAATTTTTTCAGAATTTACTTTCAATAAAGATCTGTAAAACGTGCCATAAAAACAGAAATAAGGAAAGCTTAGAATCACTTCAGTATGTGCTACTGAGGTGTAATATTTGTTAGAATACCAGTCTTACTGATTTCTGTCTTTACTATCGTGAAACTCTGACTGAAATCAGAGCTTGAGTGTTGACCTGCAACACTTCCACTCTTCATGACACATATCCAACGCAGCCGGGGATGCATGCTTGTGAACAGCGTACTCTACCCAACTACAAACGTACAACCATCATCTTTGTTCTTAGCAGTATCATCTACGTGGTAGACCACTGAATCAAAATAATCAAGCCTATGGAGAGTACTTCAATGAAAGGCACTTTTACATACCTGTTGATTTAAAATAAAATAAAATAAGAAACTGACCTTGTGAGATTTCTGAAAAAGTAAACACATTAGAGATTCAACACCTGCAGCAAAGCCAAGTCTGTTCTTCATATTCCCTTACTGGTTTATCATGTAATGTCGGTAGAGCACTTCGAGGATGAATAACAAATTACCATTATTATTGCTGAGAAAATCCTGAAGTCATTAAAGTTTGTGTATTCCCAGTTCATAACAGAATTCTAAATTGAATAGACAGACAGGTCTGGACAGTTTTATCTATAATTCCCTTGCATGTACTATGTTTCTGAAACTAGGTGAAGTAACTAGTGCAGAATGTTTTTACAAGCCACCTCCTTTACCATCGTGCAGACCATATAACCCCTGGCTCTAATAAGAGCAAGTAAAAAAGGTCTTGTGCTGGTCAAGCATTGTAAATCAGGGAGTTCAGAAAATGTTTGAACAAAGGGCAGTGATGCAGCAAACTCAAAACTGATCTCCAGCCCAACTGTGAAATTAAAAGTCCTTTTAGTACAAAGTGTGACTTTGTTAACACTATAACTAGAAAAAAAGCAGTTAAACCCCTGAAAAATTAGCTCTTTCTGAAGCAAGCTATTCACAGCCGAACAACAGAGAGCAAAATGCAAAGAGATATACCTGTAACTTCCAGAAAAATACCATCAAAAATGCTAGTAATAAAATTACTTAACAGATTGGTATTAAAAAACATCTAACGTCAGTAAAACACTGATCAGTTTGTTCTTTTTACATGCAACTGAATCTCCTTTTTCTTCCATGATGGCCACTAGATACATCCTAAGAAAAACAATTATGAAATGTTTATTGCTTGAGCACCAGATCTTGACACTCCTTGAACAAAGTATGTCAGCATCAAAAGTTACATGATCACTGAAAAACGTTTGAAAATTTGCCTGCTTTTAGGACTATGAAAACTGTTGCCAAATTCAATTTGTGAGTTGCAGCCAAAAAAAAGGCAAGTTTTAGGCTATGATTAATTTGAGTATGTAGAGTAGTAAAGATGAGTTCAGCCACATTTAGCTGCAGTTTAGATCTATGAAGAGCAAAGCCTGCATTCTACATAGCCTATTAAACAAGATTAAAAGGAAAACAAATAAAAAGAAAATGTAATGCTAAAGCTAGCTCCTAATGACTAGCCCTGTGTGTCCACCATTCACTGGAACTGACAGAATAAAAGAGAAACATTTAAAACAAAAGAGGAGGAAGATTTTAATAAGAATTTTTAAAAATCCTATTTTCCCTTTTGGGGATTTATCTTACAACACTCCTTCCCCATCGCCTTTCCCCCCAACCTTGGCATAATTTTCAGGAGCAAAATTAGAGTTCATAAAGCAGTGCAGGTTTGGTGGCTGGTAAAGACTGCTTGACACTGAGAAACTATTCAACAAACTGACAGATTCTGCTTCATTCTTGAAGCTTTGCTACCTGAGCTGCTTTGTGTATTTTAGTATGCGAGCAGAAATCTATGGATAATTATTAGCTGGATCATACCACAAACTTCTTCAACAACACCTTATTTTTTTGTGAAATGCCATCACGAAAGACATATATCTCATAGGATATACACAGGGAAGAACTATTCAAGTGAATTTTTTTTAGTACTATTTGAGGTAAAATAAAGTTTTGGTTAAAGTAAAATGCAAAAGTAGAAGATGACAACTTCTTTTGCTTGTCAAATAATGGGTGACCTTCAGGCAAATGGTGAGATTGTAAACTGCAAATGTATACTATGTGAAAGTGTCTGTTGTTGAGATTTTCTTCAATCTAGTTAGTTTTATTAATAGTCAGTGTATTAGTATGCAAACTTCCATCAGAAGCAATACTGCCATGTCATACTTGTTCAGTGATCTAAACATTAATATTTTTAATTAATATTTTTGCATAACAGCCTGTAACATTTATATCTACTTCAGGTCAAGGTAAATAGCTACTGGCACTCATAACACAAATTGTTCTTGTTAAAGGACCATCTCCATATGTAATAGGGCTATTCAGCAACTATGTTGTTTAGGTTTCCTCTTACCTCCAGGGTCATGTATACAGTGCTAATTGCTACTTTGATTTCTCCATCTGAAATCTCTTTGAGATCCTTCAGCATAACCTCCTCAATACTTACACCTGTTTGAGAAGAGAAAGGAATTTCAATACATACAAGTATCTACAGCTGACCAAATGCAGCAACATAAATTAAAAACACAGCTTAGACCTTAATGTCGAGCCTTCTGTATTTTAGGACATCCTATGAGAAAATTAAACCAACATTAATATTTCAATGCTTAATGCTTCTAGAGGGATTTTTAGAGCAAGGAAGGGATTTAAAGCTGGGAGGGGTGGGGGGTGGAAAGAGCAAAGGGTGAAGAATTAAGTCTTCTGCAATGAAGTTGTGTATACGCTCGCATTTTTTAAGTGAACTGAATTCCTGTTGATGATAAATGCATATATAAACTATTCCTATGGCCTAATATGAACTCACTAATATGAAACACTTCTGGAATGAGTAATATATTGAAAAGCGTATGTGGTTTTTATAAAATATTCAGAAGCAAAGCACTTAAGATATTCTGTAAACACAAAATCATTCAACCTTTCTGACCTTCCTCACAAATTGGTATCAACACCAATGGGATTTTCTTATGTACATCAATTGGTGAATGAACCAACTATATGTTTACGTACCACAGAAAGAGAAGAACATGTTATATTCAGAAAGAACAGTGTAAAATTGGAATTGCTTTACATTGCAGCCAGACATGTTGATATGTTTATTATGTATTGAAAATTCGCATGACTAAGTTTCTCTAACGGGAGATGTCTGTCTAAAATGCTGTAAAGATTCTCAAAATAAATACATATCACGTATAGAAACATGGTTATATCACACGATCAAAAATACAGACATGATAGCCAAACGTCTATATAAAGAAAGCTGCGAGCCACTTACTTCAGTGTAGGGTGGCAACAAAAACATACACAGACTTTTAAAGCTTAGCAGCGTAACATCCAAAATGTGTTTGCATGACTGATTTTTAAGAGTGAGCCAAATACCAACTTAAGCCAAACAAATGAATCCTTTCATTACTGTTCCTGTATAGAGTCCAGCTACTACATTCAATCTAATGACAAGATGAACTGGCTAATGTTCACATATTTATCATATTTATGCATCTGTCCTTTTAAAAATATTTATAGGTAACCTGTAGACTTTCTGGTGGGCTACAGCCCACTGTGCCTCAAATAACAAACAAATTCATGAATTCAGGCCAATATATCATTATTTCTGCATGAAACAGAGATCTTTTTTGCTGAATTGTCCAAATAGTGCCTGAAATAACAGGTAACATAAAATATTCAGCAGAGGTTAGTGCCTTCAAAAGACTTCAGAAACTCAACGGCACCTTACTAATACAAATGCCACATGTATATATGCAGTGCCAAATACGTACCTTGTAATACACAGCAAACAGCAGCTATGAGACAAAAAAGAAAAAGTGTAGGACATTGCCCTCCTCATGTGGCATATAAAAATTATTGGCAACCGATGCCATGTAGACTGAATCTGTTACATCTAGTTGCCCAAGTTTTGCGTTGGATATTAGAGGAAACTTCATGGACCAAGTACCTGACAAACACTACTAAACCATCTTGCCAGGCAGCTGGCAGAACTAAGAACTGAGCTCCATAAAAGCCACTTTCACTGGGTCTCTCCAATCCAGGCTGCATTCATTTCATTTCTGAACTATGATTCGTTCACTAATGTCTGAAGGAACTTCAGGGAACTATGTGAAGATTTATAGTCCTGAACTAATTTAACTTGCGACCGCACTGAAAGAGCAAAGGAAGCGGCACCTCAAATTCTGCCCTTAACTATCAGCCAGGGCAGCCGTCTCAGACTGGCAGTCTGAATTCAGATGAGAGGATTCTGCAGACAGGCAGCTAAAGAAGAGTAAAAAAACCACTGTGAGTCTGCATGGACTCTGTGCATACCTGATATATCTAACAAAGACATATCTCAGTAATTCAATACTCACTGTTTGGTAACAACTCGGTAACATATGCCATTTAACAAATAATAAGAAGTGTGAGAGTTATTGCAACAATTTTCTTCAGGTTTTCAGTGCATCCCTTCAAAATCCTGCTACCAAATTTCAGGTTCAAACATTCCCACTTCTGATCACTGAAAAAATGACAACTGTGTTCAGCTACTTCTAGCAGAAGGAAATGACAGAACTGCAATTTACCCACTGCTTCCTTAATCTTAGTCTGAAGTCAAATTCACTTCAACCTGTACAGAGCCCTCGATAAATCTGGGAAGGTTCAGAAGATAAAATCCACTCCCACACCATGGTAGGCAATTGCAGCACGATTTCTCACATGGGCTGACACATTGATTATGCCCCTAATACTTCATCAACACAAATTCTTGACTAGCATACACTTGTAAAAGCAAAAACATTAAATAAATTAATGTTTACTTTATCTGTAAAAGCTATACAAGATTATTTAGGAGTTCAGTAGTTCCTCAACAGAAATCACAATTCCATGATTCAGAATGTAAGCCACTTAATTTAAAATTAACTAGAATACATGTTACTGTGAATGAAGATAGCATGCCACAACTATTTTCACCACATACAATGAGCCCATATATTCTGATACAGTTACATAACTAAATTTGTAAAAGGTCTGAAAAATGGAAGCAAGTTGCACTACCTTGTGGGTTAAACTGAGTCTCCTGGAGAACAGAGATAATTTCCTCTCGTGGGGGAAGATCTGGAAACTTTTCCTCTAGGATTGACAGTATTTTCTCCTGCTGCTCTGTAATTCTGTCAGCCTCCAAAGACATGCACTTGAACAGAATGCTTCCTGAAACATTGAAAGACAAAAATCAACGCCTCCTGTAAACAGTAAAGAGGTACTACAGAAACAAGAATGTTTACTGTATTGCCATCCAAGCCCTTTCCTTCTTGGAGGTTGTTTCCACTGATGAGTTCACTAAATCAGACATTGAATGCTTTTCACACAAAAACATCCTCCTAACATGAAGGCAGTTTATAAAATCTGAACTGTGTGGCTTGTCAGGGCCCATGCTACAGCTAACTGGCTGGTCCCAGTGCTGCCACAGTGTGCAGCACGCTTCTGTAGGTCTAACACAGTTCTGCAGCATGGCCACTAGTGAGCTGTGGGACACGAACACTTGTCCCTCTCTCTAACCATTAGACCAAGTGTTGGTATGCTTGGAAAGAGTAAATTTGCATTGCCAACCTTCCTCCTACAGACGTGTCAATGAACTGCTACAATGGACATATGGCAGAAATTATTTACTCTGAGGGTGGTGAGACACTAGAACAGGTTGCCCAGGGAAGCTGTGGATGTCCCATCCCTGGAAGTGTTCAAGGTCAGGTTGGATGGGGCTTTGAGCAACCTGATCTAGTGAAAGATGTCCCTGCCCATGGCTGGGCAGTTGGACTAGATGATCTTGAAGTCATTGGTCATTTTGGTGTAATTGACTCCTGCTAATTCCTCATCAACGAACGTACCAAAAAAGCACAGGACATTCAGCCAAACAAAACAATGCATTCAATTTTAAAACTTAAGAGAAACATAATCCAGTAAATAAATTCACCATAATTGGTATGCTATTACAATACAGAGGTAAGTTTGATTTCTTTTCAGATAACTATGTGCTGCATATATTCCATGCTGGATGTGAAACATTCCTGATGGTTCAAGGTTTAAAGTTACCCTTTCATTCCCTGCAGACTGGGATCCCACTTATTAATATACTCAAACATAGCCTTTGCTTCCAGTTACTCACACTAAATTAAGGATAATAAAATCTTATACTTCAGCATTGAAATTATTTATTACTGTACTGCGCACAGAGATTTCACACAAGTGCATGATTGCATTGCATCATGCTAGGTCAATAAGCAAATCAGCACAGTAGTAAGAGATAGTTATTGTAAGCCAAAATGTTTAGGCTTTAGCACAGAGCTGAGAGGAAAAGCAAAACTTGGAGAGAGCCACCTTCAATCTCACTAGACCCACTAGGACCCAAACACCTAGTATGTATCCAGTTTTCTCCTACACTGTCATCACATAAAATAACAAAAAGCATTTCTTCAAAATTCATAAAGTACTGGCAACTCAAAACAATGTTGCCATGCTAAGTACACACATCCTTATTAGACAGATGCTGTGTACATTAAATAATAAGTAATGCTTAACAAGCCAAAAGTTGTTCCCCATCAGATACTAATTTCTGGAAGTTCACATATATGAAATTCCCTTCTGTGTTTCTGTTACAGACACTGTAACTGCCAATATCCTTTTAATTCTCAGCGTCCCTTCCTTTATGTCAGTCTTACCATCACTTTAAGACAATGCACCTGCCCTATTAAAGAAATACAGACTGCATGAAAATCATGTATACTGACACAGACTGACATTTGTAAATTTAGGTGTACAAAACATGGCTCCACAGCAAGCAGATTTCAGATGTCTACAGGAAAATAACTGATATATAAAGCACCCAAGATATCTATGTATATTAGCAAGGCCTATTTTTCAGTCCCTTTCATATGAAGCAAGTTTGTCAACCAGCAGCCTCCAGAATAATTCATCCAACAATACCGCTGCCTTGTTCCCACCTCTAACCAGGTAGCAGTGCTTGTGCTACCTACTCTTGTCCATACCTTGGGAAGGGCAGCGACCAGAATGAGGAGTCAGACGGCCCACCCCACACTCCCAGTCAGCACAGAGAGCAGCACCTGGATGCATGGCAGCTCAGGGACCAGGTTGCATGAATTATTTTAGCAACAGCAATCTTCTGCTTTTTCAGCAACCTGCTTTTCTTCCTCCAGGAGCAGATAGGGAAATTGCTTGTGCACACACAAAGGAAATGGGCACTCCAGCAGAAAGTACTGGACCTACAAAGCATGCTCAAATTCATCACACAGTTACCTACTGGAGGGGGGCTGCAGCACACCCCATACAGCCTCACAGCAGCACTAGGATGAACTAGGCAGTCTGTCCATCTCCATAGGTCCTCAGACACACAATGTGTCAAACTTTTACCACAGCTGTGTGTGCTTCAGGGGGCAGAGTATTTGGGGAAGACCAAGAAGAGAAAATCTTAACACAAACGTACCGAAAAATGCAATAAAATGAGAGGTATGAGTTGTATATCCAATGAACCTCATCAGTTTTGAAGTCAACATGATGTGAGCTTCGTTGTCTGCCTAACTATACAGAAATAACTACTACGTAGTGCGTTTGGTGTCACATCAGCAACTTCTGATTCATTTTAGCTCCATACACCACAAATCATTCCAGCCTAATCACAGGATTCACTGTGAATCGAGCAATAACCACACCACAGTTTTTATCCAGTCAGCCCTGGATTTCAAGTAAGCTATGAGGGAAATGCAGAACTATGTCCTTCCCAAAACATAATAAAAACTCAACCATACAGAAACAGTCAAATGAAGACAGTTTTAGAGCCTCAGAATTTAAGGAAAAGTGTTTTTTCCTGTTTCTCACAGAAGCAATTCCCCAACTATTACAATGAAATGAAATAGATTATTCGATTAACCTTTTTTCTATGTCAGTATTTCAAACAGGTAATGTTCCCATCCCGCACAGGCAGTTTCTACTGTAAAATTCATGGCTGGGCCACCAAATTAAACTGACTAGCCCCAGGCCCGATGTAGCCCAGCCCTTCTACAGCCAAGCAAAAGAGTACTGGGAGGCAAGACAGGAAAGGAGTTGAACGAAGAAGAGGAACAGCCTCATATTTCTGCAACTGCAGGAAATAGGAGAACTGGCAGCAGAAAGCTGTGGTTACATGAAGACAGGTTCTAGCAGCCAGGTCAGTATCTGGCTGTGATTTTAACAAGCACCTGAACCACAGCAGCTATGCAGCACCAAAAATCATCATAAATACCTGTTTGCTAAAAGAATACATGGATTTCTTTCACACCAAAGCAGTTCTACTACAGTGTTGCAGCAGCATCACTCACGCCAGTAAAACTAGCTTAATCCCCCTAAACACATGGATTGGTGGAAGGAGACTTTTACATTCTTTATCTATTCCCCAATCAAAAGGGATGAAAAGATCATATAGAACAGACTATGGCAGCCTACCATGCATTTCTACAGGTACCAGTATGCATTTGTCTCTTGCTTTCCTACGTGTGACAAATTCTCAGTTTCTCCAACATTAAGGCCATCTTCGATTTGACCTCACCTTTGGTGGGACACGGGCATTACCGTAAAGTTGTAAAATCAGAATGTGTTTAGACATGCCCTGTATTGCAGCATCTAACTGGAAGCCTTTGCCTTTCACTGTTTAGTTCATCTCAGGGTCAATCCCTTTGCGTATTTTGACCAGGGGTGACATCTTCAAAGAGCAAGGCAAACTTAGAAATTTTGGGATTTATCACTGAATACAAGAATGAAGTGCAGTCAGCCTGAAATAATGCATCACCACAGGCAGACATCTTAGGAAGGTTTTTAAAAGGCTATTTTTCCCACTTCTCACAGCAATACTGTAGTGCTTGCAATTACTAACTTTTCTACTAGAATGAAAGCAAGAAAAGTATGCTTCTTAAATTAATACAGTGTCAGCAAGCCCTAAGATCCACATTTATTCTTCCTTCATTCCTTAATACTATGCTCATCAGCAGGAAAGAAAGGCACACACGTCCTCTCTCCCAGGCACCCCCAGCATCCCTGTGAAGGTTAAGATTCCAGGTAGTTTAGAAAAACAGTTCACTCAAGGTACTTTTGCTTGGCCAAAGGTCAGTAGTCCATTTAGTCATGTGTTGTCTTGTAAGCACCCGCCGTAAAAGAGATACACGGACTCAGAAATCTCCTGCAGATTTTACTGAGTGCTGGTGCAACTCCCCCAGGGTTTCTGAAAGCATAATGGAGGCTGCTGACGAGCACAGAAAAAAGAAATATGTAATTGGTAACACAAGATCCAATATTATTTCTTGTGTACATCACACTACATTACAGATATTTTTTTCTGAAGGAGAGGTCACTAGAAAATAGGCTAGGACTCTTAAAAAAAATGTGCATTTTATTCTTTTTTGCAAAGCATTTTGGAAGTGGAGCACTAGTTTTGCCAAAAGCAATTGCTGTGCATTAATATTAAACATGATCTAATGAAGGCAGAAGTCGTTTTGGGAAAACATTAAGAACAGCACAAGCATCTCCTGAATTATAAGTTTATGGCTGAGAGAAACAGTACAATGAAAATATAGGCATTTCTCCTGTTGAGGTTTTGTTCCATGACCTGGAAAAATAAAGGACAAGGAAGAGGGGAAAACCAACAGTCCCTCATGGAAAGTATACTTCAACACTCCCCACCCCCAAAAACCACCACAAACCACAACTGTAAAACAGACCCAAGGAAGCAGTCTTCATTATAATTAACAGGAAAGCCACAAAGCTGGAATAAAACGTAGACTGAGGGGGGGGAGGGTGGGGCTAGGGGGGCAGCGGCAGGAGGGAAGCATTACCTCTAGAAAACTGTTTCAATACACAAAACCAAAAGTATCAGTCCAAACAAGTGCAGTTCAAAATGGTGCTTTCTTTCCGGCATATCTATTAAGGATCCGATTGACGTACAAGACAGAACAAAAAAAAAAAAGAAAAAAAAAAAGAAAAAAAATTGGCATAATTCCCAAAGCCCTTAAAAGGGCATTTCTTAACATTTGTCTGGGTGGCTAGAATAACAAACTAATCTTCCCTACTGAAAGTCAGACTGCCCCAATAGGGCATGAAAAGGCCTCAGCTATGCAGCTTATAACTAGCAAAAGCAGATTCATGTAAAAAAAAAATAAAAATGCTGATGCTCTTCCTGTAAATCCGTCTCTATTTACATGTTGCAGTCTGCACCTTGTGGCATCCTTCAAGGCCTTATACAAATAAACATAAGGAGGCATTTTTGAGAGTGCACTGACCCAAGGTACCTGACAGTGAGTGCTTGGAATCGCATCCTTGCCAGCTGGCTGCAACAGAAAATGTAATGATTCAGCAGTTTAATGGATCTTGAGTTTGGCAACAGTCCCCTTGTAAACATCTCTGGGGAAATAAAATAATACAGGCCCAAGACTCTGGCAGGTTCTATAATTGTTTGCTTCTGGCACAAATCCAGGGACAGCACAAGCTCTCACTTAAGGCAAATAGCGGCTGTACAACACTCTGCCTCTCCAAGCAGGCTCTATGCAAAGCCCAAGGGTAGAAATAACTTATAGCATGTCTGACGAGGAGACAAAGATACCAGGAAAGCATTCAGCTGAAAAAAAGTCCTTAAATATTAAACTGCCTAAATCAATAATGCTTAGTTTCACAGGAAAAGTCTTATCTCTTGACTTTGTTTTTTTTTTAAACACAGAAGAAGCAGGTGAAGTTTGTTCGAAGTTGAAATATGGCAGGTTATAAACATCTGCCTTTGTTATTAAAATTTAAAAAATTGCTAACAGACTGTGAGAAAAAAGAAGTTTGAAAATGAGGCCACAAATGAAGCTGTCACAGCCACTACATGACAATTATTAAGACATGAGGTATTTGTATTATCTTACAAGTCTTCTAGCAAAATACTCAGTAGAAAGCCAGAAAATGGAAGATGAGTTCCCAGCCCAGAGACTCAAATATTAGGATCTCTCAGCTGTTTTATGAAAATAAAATCCTAATTCTTTGCACTTTGTCTTCCACTTTGGCCTTCTGTTCTGAACTTGCTCTGAAATTTATACATACTAAGCATATACAGATTTACATTGGAAGCAATGTAACAGTGGGAAAAACCCAGTGGGACCTTTTTATTGGCGCTACGCCCGTGGAGTGCCGCCAGAGAGAGGGGCCACTCTGCGAGCCTTCACACATGCATTCACCGCTAGTGAGAATGAAGCAGCCACCCCTCCTTCCAGACCATGATATGTGGTCCCTTGACATCCTATGCTCACCAGTGAGATGAATTTCAAAAGTTATACACTATGAGCAAGGACGTGGACAAAAGGCCATAATATATATAGTGAATCACAAAAGCTTGACTTGAGTAGGTTGTATTTCATCTTTTATTTTCAGACTTCTTGTAGTTTGATCTGCCATCTATATACATTTATATCTAGGATTTATTTTGTTTTATCTTATCAAAAGCCGTAATGGGATCCACTGACTTTTCTGAATTTGCAATTGAAGGTTCTTAAGGACCTTTTCTATTTTAGAAGACCCACAAGAGGACTCACTGTGTTGCTTAGCCTTGTATATGTACACAGTGCGTTGCCGGGAGAAGTAGAAAAGCATCGTCGTAAGTGCAGCTGTGTTTTGTTGTTTAGGATTTGTCAATCATTTCTCATACCATGCAAGAGAAGATATGAAGGGACTCCTATAACCACTAAGTTCCTCAAACATATGCTAACACACACAATAATTAAAATTAAGTTACTAATTTGTAAAAAAATTTTAGCTACTATCTCCCTCAAAACTGAAGTGCTATCTCTAATGCAAATACTTTGAATATTTTTCTAATAAAATCACTTTATTTTAATTTGGTTACAGACTAGAGAGCTGAAACACGCAGGCACTTACAACCAGGTATAGTACTTGAACATGTTCTTGTTCATTATTCAGAGCACTGTATCCTGACTCATTCCACCACCAAACAGGTATCCTGAGAGATCCCCAAAAGCCTTTTTTGGTTCTGCCTCCAAAAGCAATTAGCATGCTTGGTCATTTGCCTAGATGCCTGGTTAGCCACTCAACAGAAATTTGGAGCTTACAAAAATATTTCATGGCAGGTTTACTACAGCTTATTAGCGTGTAAAGTTACTAAAAGATCATGTTAAATGCTGTGTCACTGTTAGTACTTTTTCTAAGGAAACATAAAAAAAATTAAAATTGCCTTTTGTAACTTCTCATAACGTGCTCATTACATGTGACGAGTACAATGACAAGCCAAGACTCCAGTAGCTTCTGAAATCTAAATGTAGGCAAGTTTTCGTAATCCTCATTAAATATGCCCACATTAATTTCTTAAAAGAGCATTTAACAGTTCCAACTGAAGAGTTCTGCCACAACAAATAAACTGAGGAAAGTAATACAAACAATGAACTGTCAAGACAGAAATGAAAATACTTCTGACTGTTGAAGCCTGTCATGGTTTTGGCTGGGACAGAGTTGACTTTCTTGCTGGTAGCTGGTGTGCTGCTATGTTTTGGATGTGGGATGAGAACGATGTTGATGGCGCACTAATGGTTTTGGTTGTTGTTAAGCAGTCAAGGACTTTTCTGCTCCTCACACCACCCCACCGGTGAGTAGGCTGGAGATGCACAAAAAGCTGGGAGGAGACACAGCCGGGACAGCTGAATCCAACTGACTAAAGGGATATTCCATGCCACGTGACATCATGCTCAGCATATAAAGCTGGGGAAGCAGAAGAAAGGGGGAGATGGTGTTTGTCTTCCCAAGTAACCGTTATGCGTGATGGAGCCCCACTTTCCTGGAGATGGCTGAACACCCGCCTGCTGATGGGAAGCAGTGAATGAATTCCTTGTTTTGCTTTGTTTGCGTGCATGGCTTTTGCTTTACCTATTAAGCTGCCTTTATCTCAACCCACGAGTTTTCTCTTTTACTCTTCCGATTCTCTCCCCCATCCCACCACGGGGAGAGTGAGTGAGCAGCTGCATGGTCCTAGTTGCCCGCTGGGGTTAAACCATGACAAAGCCCCATCCTTTGTACTCTACTGGGCATATGATACAAAAGAAAAGGAGAGTGCAATGAAGATACGATTACAGCGGTTTTAAACACGAAAAGTTTCGTATCATGCCATTAAAACATCATTCTATAAAAAGGTACCATCATCAGGAGAAGCTTTAACGTGTAAATATTAGATTCCAATCCATATTGTTGTCCACAGGCAGGCAGAGCCAAACTGGCAGCGCTACGCAGCCCCTTGAATCGACGAACTGCACAGCTTTTCCAGCTACCCAGCTGGTGTGTCGACAGCTCCATTTAATATTCTTGTCTAGTGATACAGCAAAGACCTCTCATGCCTATTTTTAAATGCACATTTTTAATATTCAATATAATGTTACTCTTTAACAAACTCTTTACTCCCTGCTTCTTTTATGAAGCTTCCCGTGGTCTTTAAAGGGATTGTTAACCAAAGAATGGATCACACTCTTTCTGCATGAGCAGATTCAGAAACACTCCATTAAACCTTTCAGTATTTAATATAAAGAGTAATCTCTCACCTCTGAGGAGATAAGCCAGTTGCTGAGTGATTAACTCTGGTGCCTCTTGAAGAATCTCTTTTACGACTAAAGAGGAAGAAGACGCTTGTAACTCCAGGCTGCCGTCACATTGCTCATCTGGATTGATGACTTTGACAACAGCCGATTCCAAACTTTTATCCTCACTATCAAGCAAATTTAAAAATTACATGTGTTTTTCTTTCTAGCTGCTTAGATAACCCAGTAAAACAGTGCAAAAATTTTTTTAGAATTCTGGACTGTAACACTATTGTTATTGCTACTTGAATCCTGCTGTAAAGCCAAAGGAAATCACAATGAAGTCCTAAAACTGTAATTTTTTTTTTTTTTTATAAAGTGTTCACACTGGGTTTATTGCTTTGTACATCACTAAGTACTAAGACTTAAATGTTTACATTTCCATTATCAAAATCTTTATAATTAATAATTTGGAAAAAAAATATTTCTACATGTACTGAAAATATCACTCTTTATATAGGAGAGATTTTGAATTTTCCCCCTTTAATATTTTGAAAACTTATAAAAGTTGGGGTTTTTTTTGGTTGGGTTTTTTTTTGCATTTAGATACTTTAAGTTTCTGCTCATAATAGCAATAACAAAGGCAAACTATAGTTAATAATATAAAATGCTAATTATAATTCTTTAGAAGCAAGAAACACAGGAACGGATAGTAATAAACAAAAAGCAAATCTTATTGACAATTTTACTTTGAAAAAGTGAATGATGTCCTGATCTGACTGCAGTTAAAAGAATCAATAGTTACGAGATTTATGCACGTCTCATTTTAGATTTCCCCTATTTTTATTCTAATCTATAAACCCCTCAGAGTTGGATGGGGCCATAGCACAACAGGATGTTACTTACCTTAAATTAAGTTCTGAAGGGAGCTGGAAGTAAACAGAACTTTATAATGGAAGACCATTATAAAGAGGCTCCCTATAAAAGATTCACTATAGGCTAGTAAATATTCCCTCTTAAGGATGGGTATATGGACTACCATCTTCCACACAGCAGCTCTGAGCCTCTGGCGCTAAGAACATTTGGAGAAAAATGCTGTCGTTTTTACGGACTGCAGTAATCTAGCAGCCATCTTAACAGCACATATGCCAGTGTGCTGGCCATCTCTGAGTCAATGTAAAAGTCTTAATGCCTTCAGCGAAAGCTAACTAAGAAACAGGAAAAAACCCTCTGATCTCTTATTTACTGGTCACAGGAAACTTCCAGACTATTTAAACTAAATTCAGATATCTAATCTAAGCTGTGTGAAAATACAAGGTCCTTAGAAAAGGGAGTTCCATTAAAAGTGATGGAAAGAGACTATTTAGTTTGTTACACTTAATGGACATAATGGGAGATGAAATATATTTTAACTTCCTTTTTTTTTTGTCTGTGTTAACATAGCAATACCAATATTAATGCAGAAAAAATGTAAAATATAATTTTTAAAACAGCTCAAACCCACATAAGCCATCTTTGTTTACATGTGATACCTTGTCAGCATGTTGCTGTTTACAAGTGTTAAAGACAATTTCCCTTCAGCATTCAGCTGGTGCAAATTGATTTCATCTCGGAAGATATGGAAAGACTCCGGGATATTCAGCTCCTCCAATATAAATCTTGTCTCTGTGAGGTAGCTAAAATCTCTTCTTGGTATGTTCAACACGGGTAAGCAAAGAACATCAGGAGGACTGACCTGTAATGTAGGCGTGCATTTGTCAGAGTGGCATAAAATAAAACCTGTTTTCTATGGGGAAGATGTTTTAACAGAGTGAGCAATTAGAAACAGTCTGAAATTTGTTTGTGTTTTTCACCTTTTACTTCATTTTTTAAAAAACTTATTTTGCTTTTTTTCTTGTTGTTCTGTCTCTGCCTCCCACAGAATCACTGGGAAACTAGGAAGGAGAAAGAAGAAAGAACGATGTACAGGAGTGATTTTTTACTGCTACTGAATAAGCCAGCTTATACCCACTCATCAATTTTTGTGTAAAAAGAAATGTAGATTGTTTCTATTTAAAAACTTCACCTCTGATTATAACAAAATCCAGAATAATGTCCAGATTAATGTTTTTACAGTGTGTTTTAATTGACTTAACAATAAGATGTCTGTAACAACCTGGAACAAATGAGTTAAGACCACTCAGTCCATTTTTCCATTACCTTGTCGAGAAAGTAGGCGTAGGCCAGAGTAGAAATGAGTGAATCCAAATCACAGGATTTATTCCCAAGAACAACATGGACTTTCTCCAGGCGTTTGCTCCTGTTCTGTAACACATTAGAAGACAATTGCAATGAGTGACAAAGGTGAGAAAAAGAAAAGCCCCATCACCAAGACACTTCAAAAGACAAGTTAAGTATCAGGCATTTCCCTCAGTTTGTAGCACTTTTCACCATTGGCTGAAGCAATGCATTTATTGTGGGATCAGACGTGTTTCCTTGGCTTGACAAGGCTTGGCTCCCACGAAAGCTAAGAAATCTGGGTTTCGTAAAAGACCCCCGTTTAGAACCCAAACAAGATCTAAACTGACAGCTTTAGCAGCAAAGTAACAGAGAAGGAGTTTCATGTGTATGTGGTAAAAGCTTTTGAAAACACCTCACAAATCTAAGAAAAGCAGTCCCAAAGAGCATGGAAATACACACAGCAAAATATATATAGCAAGTTGTAATTTTAATTTTCCTTTTCTTCTTCTCTCAGCTGAAATCATTAACTAGACGAAGTAAGTGGCTTTCACTCTGACTCTTCAGAAGCCGAACACATCTGGTGAAGCACTGAGAGTTTTCAGTTGTTCTCACTTGCAAAGGGAACTGAGACTGTTCTGCATTTAATAAAATTAGAAGCCTTCCAAACACGAGGAAAAGAAAAGGCAGACCAACTGTGTGAAAGGAAAATATTGCAGGGAAGTGTCTACCTTCTTCATAATTGCACACACAAAATGTAAGGTGATGTTTTTCTCTTGTGCACATCATTAATATCAAGCTAGCTGCATGGAAACATTCCAGTTTATTTTCTTTTAACGAGCTGTGCTTCTTATTTGAGAAACATATCTGACTGATGCTAAGTAGATGTTACAGAACCAAATATATGCGATTAAACATTTTTGTCGTTGTATACAGGCCAATGTACTTTTTGTTATTTTGAATCAGGATTCTGGATATAAAATAAAATTTTAATCTTTTGAAAGAAGTATATATTTATTATACTATCCTCAATAATTATAAATGTGGAAATTTTTTAAACCAATCTTTTTTCTCTGTGTCTAATCTTACCTCTGTCTGGATATAAGGAAGAAACTTAGTTCTCTTTCCCTTATATGGAACATAGCCATCAAAATACCTTTGGGTCATAAAACCAGGATACCTATTCTCCATTCCCTATGAATTGCGAAAGACAGACAGCTTTCTGAAGAGTACAGTGTCTGGAACAGCTATGTTCATTTAAGCTGTAGGCCTTCACCAGCAATAAACTGTCTTCATTTTCCTCTTTTCAATATATTTTTTTGTCACATTGTTCTTCTGTAGCATACATTTCTGATTGATCTGCCACCCTGAACAACAAAAATAAAGTCAATGAGATGATCCTTTTTTAGTATTATTCAGTGTATAGAAGTCTTTTTCTTAAGGTACATCATAACTGCACAGCAAATGACTCAACCCTGAAAAAGAAGGAAACCGAACTGATAAATTGATTATTAAATCTACAAAATCACCCACCTCTAGGAATCCAGTGCAAACAACAATACAAAAAATTTCAAGCCATCTGATGCTGTTCTGTATCTACATATTCTGTACCTACAAAACAATTTTCTTCCTGTTGCTCATATTCCACAAAACACTATCCCATATAGAACTAGCAAAAGTCATCTGAGTTTCAGTGATGAATGTCAGACGTACTCATGTCGTCAGGCACCTGAGTGTTTTCTTTTGAAAAATTAAGACATTTTTGGTGTTGTCTTTCGAATTCAAGTTTCTGAACCCTACACTTGACTTCTGAAGAAATGCGAAAAGGCACGGCTATGAAGAGCAGAATACAAAGAGAACACTGCGGAGCAAGAAAGCTCTGGAGACCACCTCTTCATAATCCAAACAGGTCAGCTAGCCATCTGAGGACTGCTGTTTTAACTCCAGCACACCAGACTTTCATCAGCACGTACCAACCAGGACAGACTGTGGAAGGACAGGCCATCTCCCTGGACCGTTCCCAAGAGCTTGATAAGAGCTCTGAGATGGAGCTTATTAAGCTGCATTTTCAATATGACAGTAAGCAGACTAACGGGGACAGGGTGTATTTCTTGGTCAGGCTGTCCCTCCAAACGACTTCTGGTTTCTTCCAGAATATTTCTGCCTAAGACAAACACGCAGTCGAGGTAACCTACTAGCTACTGCCAATACTCTCCCAAAGGAAAGGGAATGAAAAACAAATTTCTTAAGGTGTTCCAGGGGTTCTGTTGCACGCTGCCTTTCTCTGGCCACTCCAGAGAGGATACAATTTTGTTTCATCCACTACAATTGGTTATTTTAATGACTCTACCTCTCCCTGAGTAAAAATCTGTTCATTTGTACACAACGACCCCATTTCACTCCCTAATCTCTCATTTGTGACTTTTTAGCAAAGTGGTTTTGCAATGGGTTTTTTTCTAATAAAGTATGACAGCTTTTCTACTATTGTTAAAATACAAAGTCAACCTGCAAGCTGTCTTTATAAGTAATTCAAGCTTCTGTTTCACAGATTTCAAGGCAAAATTAGCCAGAACAAACAAAGAAAGTCTGTGCTTTACATTCTGATGATGTAAGACACTGACAAGAGAGAAGGGACAGTCCACATCTTGTTTCACCAGTCTGAAGAATTTTCTTTACTAAAAAAAGTGTGAAAGCCTTCCAATACCAAATCATGTATTACCAAACTAATTATTAATAATAAAATAAATTTATATTAATAAAGTTGTAGAATATGTTTGGACAGTTAATTCTTCCTGTAGTTCTGGAAACTCGCAAAGGGAGCAGAACAAAACAAAAACAACCTAAAATGTCACTCTTAATTACTACTAGAAAGCACAAGAAGATGTTTGCTATTATTTTCTTAAATGAAATCCTCCATTTTCTGAATAAACATTCTTATCAACATAAGTAATCTGGTCTCTCAAAGACAAGTTGAATTCAATGGTCTTTATGGGTCCCTTCCAACTCAACATATTCTATGACACATATTTAGAAAACAGCATAAATTTTATATAGATAGAAATAGATCAGGCTTGCAGACAATCTGCACCAGCCACAGTTAGAAGTCCCATCCTAGTATTTGCATTCACATAGCATGTGCTGTCCCATTAGACGCAAAGTTAAGAGGAAGTTTAGAACCACTGGGCTAAGCGGCAGCTCCCCGAAGCACACAGATGTAACTCCAAACCATAGATCACGAGCTATGGTCTCAGATCTGTCACATGCAAGACTAAGCAGCCTAGGACACCTATAGGGAAGCGCATAAACAGGTACATGCTATCCCTGACACAGCTCTGTATACTGAATTATTTACCTTCCCATTCCCCAGCAATAACCGCTAAAACAATTCAGTGACACATACAGATCACACTTGCATAACCTGTTCACATGGACAACATTTTCTACTTCAGGCATCTTTACTGTTTGAACTGGGTATTTATCTGATGCCAGAATCGCAGACAATGTATTTATATTTCAATAGATTCCTCAAGACAGCTATGTAGCATCTCCCCCATTCTATTTTAACACAAGAAACGTTCTTGTACCAACAACACAGATACTTTATCAAAAGCTTAGCAATGACCACAGTGTTACACAAGTGAGAGCAAGTTAAATACTGCTTTATCCTGTACTGGACAGACAATTTCGGATCTGTACATCAAGTAAAAGATCAACTCTGCCAAACTGCAGTGATAAAAAATTGAATGCTACTGCAAACATTCAAGTAAGCACAAACAGGTGCTGCCTACCAATTCTACCATGGGACTATGAAAGCAACATTTTTAACCTTCAGTCTGATTTGCAGCATCTTAGAAGTTGTAAAAGTCAGTACTTTCAGCACGACATCACTTCCTCAGATAATCACTACTGGCAAAAAGACACCACCATCCATGGATAAAACCCATGAGACACTCCTTTAAGCAATCAAAAGCTAGCAAGAAGGAGGGTACTGACAGATCGGAAGTTACACTAAGAGGAAAAATTCAATAAATTATTACAAAACTGTTTTCATATTGATTAAAATGATATTTTAAAATCAATGGAACCCGCAAAACAACCTTTGTTTTCATCTTCCAGGGCTTAAATCCAAATTTATCCATAATAATATAACCAGAACACTGACCTGTGACATGCTGCCTTTTTTGTATATTTAAACAAAAGTATGCTATCCCTCTCAATTCTTACATCAGATAATGGTTTTCAAAGAGCATATAAAAGAAATGGTGTTCTCTAGCTCAGGTAACATCTTCAGCTCTGACAGACTTGTGTCCGAAGTTTCCTCTGCTAAGTTGGTACCACCCCTTCTGAAGCTGGGGAACTGTCTGCTCAGCTTCTACAGCTGCTCATGGTTCAGAAACCAACATAAAAACCAGCATGAGCTACTGTCTGTTGTTGTGACTTGATTTCTTACCTATTTTTTCTACTTGATCAAGGCACAAGGTAGACCTTCCACTGACAGTCCTCACATGCTGTTTTAAAGATCAGTGATACCTTTTTTTCACCTTTCCTGATATCTGCTCTTCTATTCACTAAGCATAATTTTATTCTCTTCTCCTTCCCCTCTTGCAGGTCCAAGATACATGCTTTCACCAGCATCTCGTCTCCCCATGTGTAGCTCCCTGAATGGCTTTTTAGTATCTTACTACTACTTACTAATAATAACCTTCCAAAAAGTATACTCTCCATAAAAGCAACCCTAAAGTGTGCCCTCCCAGGACCATCCAAGCTTACTGTTTATCTTACAGGTCTGAGACTGCTTCCTCTTCCATCATCTCACATACAACAACTCTACTGCTTGCTAATCAGCCAGCTAGGAGAAAAGCAGGCGTATGGATGTGAGGCTTCCTCTTCCAGGTCTTTCCAAGCAAAGACCCCAGCAGAGAAGCCCACAAAGCTTTAGATCCACAAACTCTGTGAGACTTAGCTGCAATAGGACTAAAATCTGATTAAATCCTGCAGCTACCACAGCTAAACCCGAGAGGAATCATGAACCCTCAATAGCTCCAAGAATTAAAAAATTTAAGAGGCTGATGATGAAACTGGAACTCATAAATTAAACTACGTAAGGGACCACTGACCTCTCTTAGTGCTGATGGATTGTTTAGCTAGATTAAAGGTCAGTTGTAAAATGCATAAACACTGGATACCTGAGATAAAATGAATTAAAGAAATGGTGTATCATCCTCAGATGGCATCAGTCAGGATAACTCAATTCAGATCAGACCTGCACAGATCAACATTCATTTATCATGCTCAAAAAAGAGATTTATAAACATTAAGCTACTTCTGCAATCTAGTAAGAGATCTCTCCTGATGCTCTGATGCTTACGGAGAAGAAACTCTCATATCTGCCCAGTTTTGCTGTCTTTAATCACATTAGTACAGTAACTTTATCTTTACACAACTGTAGTCAAAAATACCTTTTATAGGCTCCTAAATACATCAGACAGCTGATTCATTCAAACATACTACATATACTGACATTCAGGTTTGCAAAAACTTTGGCTAGGACATATTACTACAACATCCCTGCCAAAAATCACATTGTCTCTTCTTTTTTTCTTCTGTTAATACAGAAGCTGAAATGATACTGCAGGACAGGAAATACTGAAAACTTTTTCTAGTATAAACAGGAACCCCTACAAAACTCTGTCTCAAGGCAAAAATTTTTGTTCTTTACCCTCTCCTTCATAAACCCCCACACAAAACTCACACACACAGCCTTGCTTTCTAAGCCACTGTTTTCTTTTTGCCTCAAATCTCACTGGATCTTCTGTCCTTCAACTGCTATGAAATTTTGCTGCATGGGATGAGACAATATTTTCAAGGATAGCAATTCTTTGAAGGAAGGAGCTATATGGCTGAATAGAAGCATATTAATAAAGAAGCAGCTGCAGAGTCACATAATAATACAGTGTCAGATACAACGCTGAAAGCTTTTCCAACCTCGTGGCTGAAGCACTAACAAGGGAGCATGGCTGCACAGACATACTTAGCTTTCCTGGAAAAAGGAAGGCTTTCCTTTTCCATGGGGAAAAAGCCTAACTACCTTGACCAAGGCCAAGATGGTAATAAATATAGCAACTGAGATTTTTAAGTTATTTACTTACATAAGAGAGGATTTTTGTACCTACTCAGTAGCTTTGGAAATGTACCCCCAACCCAGAGGTACAACTTCCTGAGTAGTCATTTTGGAGTACATCCTGCATTTGCCTTATAGTCTCAGGCAGCATTATACTTCCATAGGCCTGAGGGCTTTTAAGTTGATTATCCTTCTCTGTTGTCAAAGAAATGGCATTAAGCCAACGGAAAGTTAATTTAATATTTTATGGAGGGTTCAAGTTAGTTTAATATTTCATAAGTCTTTTCACAAGAAAGCTTTATACTGGCCTGGAAATAAAGATGGTCTCTTACCCTGATAAGTCTTTGTTTTATCTTATTTTTGAGGACAGACAAAAATCTATTCTATTTCTCTGCCCCTGCAGTATCACATTTATCATGTACAGTATATAATATACATTGTAGTTTACTGTAATAGTTATAAAATACAGGGTTACATAGTGGATTCTTCCCTAAGGAACACAATTTAATAGAGAAAATTTCAAGCATGCCATATTTTAATCATTACCTGTTGGATCTATATTGTACAATGTTGCTTTACTTATGGATCTAAAAGAAAAAAAAGCTTTTACAGCAAACATCAATCCCACTAGCAGACTAAAATATAATAAAACAAAAGAGCAATCTCCTAAATCGACACCAATTGCTTTTGTATGGGAGACACAGCCTTACAAAAAAGATAAAAGTGGAAGGGTCGTAATAATTCAATGCCACCCTCAGAAATGGCTGGATAGACATAAGATACCATCTGATATTTTGTGTTGAATGAGATCTGATGACAAAAGACTATGACTAGTCTATAACAAAGACCAGGAAAAGGTCTTTGCACCTTAGTTGTCATGCGAATAGAACTTACCTCTGGCCAAACTGATACACACATTTTACTTGGTCTTACCTGCGCTCCCTTCTCTGATGATGACTGCACTTTCCACAGGAGGTTGAACACAGCCTTGTTGAACAGCCTTGTTGAACAAGTATTATTGGTCTTCTGAAGTTAGTACTTTAAAAGCCATAATTAAGAGCCAAGAGCTTGCTAAAGAAAGTTTTATTTTAAAATGTCATTTCCCAAAATCACACTGTTCCACAGAAGTATGCTGATCCTTCAAAATTAGCAATGGAAATGAGGCAGGTTAATTATCTGCCATTCCAGCCAGACAAGGAAGTCCTGTCCCTAGATTGTTCCTGGAATTTCCACAAGACAGGAGCAATCTTTTCCAGCCACTTCTGATCAAGAATCAGAACAGTCAGCTATCGCTGCTGAGAATTCAGTTCAATATTTCTGCATTGCCAAGAGGCTCTGATTTGGCATTCTGCAGATAGACAAATTTCATACTGTTCAAGAAAGAATTCCTACCAACTGCAAACATCTACTCTCTTTTCATTTTTAATTAAATTTACAGAATACAATGTCATGCAAGACTTCTCTGCCTGTTCTTGAAATACCTTCTCACTTATCACATACATTTATTCACATTGTGAAAAATAAAAATGAACATTTATTTCTACACGCAATTTTCATTTGAAAAAGAATAGTTGGAGTAATCAAATAATGCAGAGATGCCATTTAAATATCAAAAGAAGCACCAGAGAATTAAAAACATCAATCAAAATCTTGTTGGCTCCTTTTAAAATTAGATTTGTTCAATCAGTTGATTTGGTGTTGATATCCCACCATGTTTTATAAGCTTTACATGCTCACAATCTCTTGCTTCTCCAAATTTTTGCCTTTAGGGCCGGCTTTTGAGACATCACTTCTACTGGATCATGGGGTGCAAATATACAGTATACCAAATAGCACATGGTTTTCAAAAGGGGTCATACATAGGGTACACATACGTGCCCATGTTCACGCACATTTTGGAAGCATGACTTTGGCACCACATGTTTTCAACCCAATTTTGCTGTTACATGAAGATAAAACTCCCATTAAGTCGGACAGCTATTAAACTTTTTTGTCTTAGGGAATTAAAGAAATCAAAGTTTTTATGATACAAGATCAACAAAGTGAGGGGGGGAAAAACTTATTTAAATAACCTTATGCTCAGTAAAGATATCACATTGCCAAGACAAAACAGGATATACTCTTGTATGGCTGAAAAAGGAAAATGTTCACAGCAGAATGATTACTTAAGCTTGAATCAGCAGTACTTCAACAGCCTGTCGATAGGATTCTCTATCATAGAAGTTACTAAAGTAAAAATCAAAGTTCCTCTCTTCCTTTTATGCTACATTAACTCATTTATTGTTCAAATTAATGGGTTCTATGCAGAATTAGTGCTCTCACCTAATAACTGAGTTTCAGCAATGCAGCATACAGCAATTCAGCTCTGCAAAAGAACAAGTTATATTCCTATTCCAGGTTATCTTTAGTGTCTAAAGCCAGTCACAGCATACCTTTGAATTTTCAGCTCAGGTTACACGGCTCCTTTTCCCTCTCCTTCCCTATGTGCCACTTAACGTGCAAAGGTGAGACCAGGACACCTATCAGTTTACAGGACTTGATAGTATTCATCTGCTTTAGGAATTCTTTGGCTTAATACAGGATCAAGGTGTCCCCTGAGATATTAAAAACAAATGTGTTAAAAGTAAGGAGCACATTTACCTGAGGAGCAGTTTGTTCTGTGGTGTCTCAGGAAGCGACTGGTACCAATAATCCCCTACACATACTGCAGAAGTTGAATTAATTATAGAGAGCAAAGAGAAAGTGTATTGGAGAAGAGAGGCGATTTTTTTTTTTTTTTTTTGGTAAAGGCAAGGGGATTCAACTTATATAATGTAGTTCATTTACCTACCTCTGTCACAGACTTAACACCTGACCTCAGGAGTGTTTAAGAAGCTTAGCTTCTTCTCTAAAATGGTGGAAGCAACTTTGCGACTGGAAATAAATTTACCAAGAGTTAGGAGGCACTTGAACACTGTGCTGTACAGGAGCCTTTGGGGTTGAGCTTCATGTTTCTTAAGTCAGTGTAGCCCTTAGGTGATATGCACCAAGTTGAACAGGAGACCAAACCCTGAAGTGACCCAACAGCCCCGTAGAAATACCATTAGTGATGATATAATAAGACTGAATTTTCTGCATTTATACAGACAATATATAAGCAGGTTTTACAGTGTTCTTTCGTTTTCTTTTAATTATATCATCTTGCAATGTCAGTGTTTCTTCTAAATTTTTTATCAATGTGTTACAGTAATATTTGTGACTATACTGCATTCAAATACAAACATTATGCATAGCTACATTTTCACTTTTTAGTTTTGTTTCAGATCTTCTGTATAAACTTGTGTCTCCTCTTCATCATGAACTGTATCTTAAGTGATTCAAAACAAACAAGTAGTCCACGCTAACAATAAAATCATAGGCACCATCTTCCCATTAGTGTTTTATTCTAAGATGTATTACACACTTTCAGTTGAGAGAGAAAATCATAGCTAGATGAGATGATCAGGAGGCCAAAGTCACTTTCAATTTTGCTTTTCTTGTTCAACAGGTTTTTGTCATACTATAGTTCTAAAATGTCTTTGGCTTTTTACCCACTCTCTGCCCCAGAAAAGATGCAGGGTTGTTTCGGTTTTTTTACTTTAGTATTATCTTAGTCACTATTTCTTTTTCCACACTGAAATTCAGAAACCAATTGACAAGTACTCCTGCTGCTGTCCTTTATGCCTGCTGCAAACACCATTCCCCAAAAGAACTTTCCCCAAAGCCCTTTCTTATTATTGGCAGCTTCTTTTTCCATGAGGGAATTCTATTATTGTAACATGTTTAAGCCCAAGTGTCTTTGTGAGACATAGATGTTGGGTTGATTTACTGCAGAAGCTGAGCACCGATTAAATACTATCTTTTAACAGTGTGCTTGTTAGTGAAATGACAGTGCACTAAGAAATGAACACTTGGAATGAAACTTGATTTTACAAAAACAATCTTTTTTTTGATTTGGGATGTTAGAAACATAGAAACATATGCTCCATTACTATTAAGGTACTGCACTTGGGGAGGAATAACCCCATGCACCAGTACAGGTTAGGGACTGACCTGCTGGAAAGCAGCTCAGTGGAAAGGGACCTGGGAGTCCTGCTGGACAACAGGATGACCATGAGCCAGCAATGTGCCCTTGTGGCCAAGAAGGCCAATGGCATCCTGGGGTGCATCAAGAGGAGTGTGGCAAGCAGGTCGTGGGAGGTTATCCTCCCCCTCTACTCTGCCCTGGTGAGGCTGCACCTGGAGTACTGTGTCCAGTTCTGGGCTCCCCAGTTCAAGAAGGACAGGGAACTGCTGGAGAGGGTACAGCAGAGGGCTACAAAGATGATTAGGGGGCTGGAACATCTTTCTCATGAGGAAGGGCTGAGGGACTTGGGTCTTCTTAGTCTGGAGAAGAGAAGAACTCAGAGGGGCTCTCATCAGTGCTTATAAATACTTAAAGGGAGGGTGCAAGGAGGATGGGACCAGTCTTTTTGCCGTGGTGTCCAGTGATAGGACAAAAGCTAATGGGCACAAACTTAACTGTAGGAAGTTCCATCTCAACATGAGGAGGAACTTCTTTCCTTTGAGGGTGGCAGAGCACTGGAACAGGCTGCCCAGAGACGTGGTGGAGTCTCCAGCTCTGGAGACATTCCAAACCTGCCTGGACGCCATCCTGTGCAACCTCCTCTTGGTGAACCTGCTCTGGCAGGGGGGTTGGACTCCAGAGGTTCCTTCCAACCCCTGTGATTCTGTGATTATGAGAAGGCATTACTTTTGTACTCATACAATAATTGGTTATGTCTATGCTGTTTAGATCCCTGAATTGCCCTCACCATAATACTACTATCAGAGCCATATACATACTGCATCTGAGCAAGAGAAAATGCATAATGACATTCTTCTATTACTTTTAACATTCATATGCTGAAAAGCATATGTCTTGTCACCAATAAACTTAGAACTTGTGCTGCTTTAATGATTAATACTCTTTTTTAAATGGATTACATTAAAACAGTAGAAATTTGGAAGTAGTTTACTTGGTAAATTAAGCTGGGTTCAGGCGAGGGACAGAAAGTATATGGTACCTCTTGAGCCCACATGCAAAGGATGTAATCCATACATCTGAAATCTCCACATATGGAGTGATTCTCTTTCTATGATCATTTGGGCTGTGTCTGAGTTTCCAGTCTGCTCATGAAATCCAAATAGGTCGTTAATACAATGACGCACTGAGCACTTCTTGGAGCAGTCTGAAACCACCTTGGTCAATTTGTCCTAGCAAGAAATCCAATTCAGCTGTTCTCCGCCATGACACACCCTCTCCTGCAGCACAATCAAAAAGGCACAACCCAACACCTATGTCAATATTGTTGAACTCAGACCTCCACACACACCTCCGCACACCACGCACAGATAATCGGGGTCTTCTCAGTCAATCCTGTTCTCTTTTGGATCGGCTGTCTTGAACCAGAGCAGAATCGGTGTAAAAATGTAGTGCTGATGTCTCCAAAGTCACACACATGATATTTGAGGGCTGATCCTGCGTTCCATTTCATCAGCTAATGCCAGTGCTTTTCTTCAGAAGTCAATAATCTTCGACACATCATGTATTTTGCCTTTTCTGCATTCCACGTTCCTCTATATATTCCCCTTCTTGTGATGGCAAGCAGCTTCCACAGACCTTTCAAAATTGCTCTTAGGTGACAAAGTATGTTTCAGCATAAACATTACCCAAAACCTTTTCTGAATCAGACTTCCCCATCTATCCTTGAAGCATTAAGAAGGCATTCAAACGTATTTCCTTTATACCATTTGGCTCACTGCAGATTTTTGCTGTGTTTTAAGCACACTATTGACTGCATTAAATAACCTCATAATCACATTTAAAGGCTTAGTGATCTAGTGCCACCAATGTACTAAAATATATGATAACAAATGCAGTCAGCATTTTCCATACCATATGCTTGTAAATGTTATTCTGCAGGGAACCAATTAAAACTATGGAAAATTTGGAACACAGACATATGGAACAAAACAAAGCAACTTATCTTGTCACCATGGTGCTTGCTCAGTACATCGATTAGGGAATGGTGATATTATAGGACAAACAAATGCCACTTTAATTAAAGTGTGCTGAAAGGCAATATACAGTAGCAATATAAAACATTAATTTTTGCTGTGCTGATGTTAGTTTTCCTTCTAATGAGATAGAACAGGTAAAATACACTCCTGTAAAAACAAAAACGCCACAAATATTCCTATTTGAAGAAATGTAACATTAGCCCTTCTTTATCAAAAAATTTCCTCTTTTAACGTTCAATGAGAAAAGGGTAGGAACCTGAAATGGAGTGTTTGGGTTCAGGAAAAACACGTAAAACACTGTTAAGGATATAAGATTTTTCAGGAAAAAAAAATAAGTTTGAGCAGGGACTTATGTCTTAAATGTCTTTCTATGAAAACGTAGTACATCAAGGAAAACACTGAATCTAATCCTTGTATTTGTCCAGTGCGATTGACAAAGGAAAAACACTAAAGAACTGGAAGAAATAAGAATCACTTTGAAAAACAGCCTCCAGAGGAAGCAAGAAGTTACCAGGAGGTGGAATCATGATTACCTCCTGCACCTGAGGCAAACTGGGAAAGATCTATAGGAGAGAATGCGCTCAAATCTGCATTCACCATTCCTTCTTGCACTTCAGAGTTCAGCACTGCAATAGTTAAAGTCCCACAGTGCTCTTTTATTCCCCAAAAAAGTAAGAACCCAGAGGTTATAGCTTTTGGGTAAGGCTCCTGCCTTATTACTCTTGTATAGTGCCAATGACACATTGAACTGGCACACAGATGATGATACTGCAAACAATATTTATGGTAATGATTACTATTGTCCCTCTGAACCACAGGTTCATTTCACATTCCTTTGTCTTGATGTAGAACGTATGTGTACCTGAGCCATCTTTTAAATTTAATGCAGTAGGATAATTAGTACAGGAAAAAAAAGGAACAAATTATGTTAATTCTGCTGGTCATCACAGTAATGTTCCTGCAGAGCAGAGATCTGTCAAGAACCACAATACAATAAACGTAGTCTTCTTACACAGGGCTATAGCCAGATTGTCACTGTAGGTACCAAAAATCCCCACCTTGAACAGAGGTGAGAGTTTCTGTAATGGTAAATAGTCTATTGAGTGCGCAGACAGACTTTATCTGGCACAGTAGTCCAATTTCATCTCATAAAAGATATGTTATATAGAGAAGAACCATAGAAATAGAGAGTATATAGTATTAATCTTCATGGTGACCGTATCAACTATTGCTTTAAAAGTATGGAAAATAGACAAAATCATTTAAACTTTACAAAGTAAATTGAAGCTCTGTTTATATTATAAAGCTACAGAACAATTTCTTTAAAGGTAAGTTATGCTATTCATTTCTGTTAAAAAATTTGGTAAGCATTAAGAGAATATAAGAACAAGGAATGCACCCAGAAGAGATTTTTTTTATTTAAGGTTTGGCTCAATTTCATCCATTTTAATTAAGAGCTTCACAATGTATTATTTCAAATTTTATTAAGCAGGAGGAAACAGATAGATATAAGTTGACAAATTCACATATGAAGAGATACTAATGACTGATTAAGTAAGACATCCTCTTCAATGACAGTTTTGCTGAATCCTTTCAGTTAACACCAAAATGGGCAATTCATCATCCCTGGCAGATCTGCTGCCCTAGCCAATTCAAAGACAACAAATATTTAAAAAAAAAAATATGGTAAAGACAAACAAAATAAATTACATTAATACTTCAACATTACCTTTCAATCGACAGATCAACAATATCTTCTAGCTTTGTATTTAACACACTATGATGTATTTTTAATCTATGGAAAAGACTGATAACTGCGTCCTCCCCCACACAGAGACTGGCTTGATTTTCCTGAACAGTCAAGCTCTTGGTTGTCAACTGAAGAGCATACTGTTAGGAAAAGCAGCATCCATTGATTTCTGTGTCTGCTGTAGTTAAGAGCAAAGGGTCCAAAGGTGAAGCTAGCAAAGAACAATCTGCTTCCTCTCAGGCTAATACCTTACTTCCACCGAATCACGGAGCTCTAAACTTGCTTAAAGTGATTCTGAAGGTAAAAAAAATCCGAGAGCACAACATCCCTCCTAAGTCACCTCTTGCACGTAGTGAAGTCCTTAAATCTCTGGGGGTGGGGGGAACCCCCCTGGAAAAAAACAAACAAAAAACCAAACAAACAAAAAACAAACAAACAAAAAAACAAACAAAAAAAACCAAAAAAACCAAACAAAAACAAAAAAAACCCACACAAAAAAACCCAAAACCAAAAAAAAAAAAACAACCAACCCAAACCCAAACCTAAGTACATAAAAGGGACGTATGCAAGCCAAAATATCTGATGCACAAGACTGATCACAGCAGCCAGACCCACGCTTTTCTACTGGTGAAGTCTGAGAACACTGTCAGGGCATTTAGAATTTACTTGTAATTAAACCCTGCCTCAGAGAGTAGCAACACAACATGCTCCACCCCATGAATGCTTAGTATGTGCCAGTAAGACAATTTCTGTTTCCAGCTATGAGAATGCTGCAAAACACAAACTAAAATTGCACTGTATTTGCAAGGTGTTCAAGGTGTTAAAAACGGGACTCATCACCCATGGAGATACTGACAAGCATCCAATTAAACACTTGACAGAACAAGAATAGTGGTAACATTAGAAACAGGTGATGATTTCAAGGCTTTCAGTGTAAGGTCACTCTCTGTTCTCAATCTGACGTTTCTTTAGCTTATTATTTCTGCTTAGTTAATTGCATAAATCTCAGCAGATCAGAGGACCATTACACAGCATTTCATGTAATACAACCATTCCGCACTGGAAGAACAAGAGGAGTAACTATGTGTAGCCTTCTTTCCCTTATACGGGAAGCATGTGCTGGCCTTGCACTGCACTGCTGTTGAAAGGGTATCTGTTCAGCATTAATTGAATTAGGGAAGTCTGTTACAAAGAAACATGGTGTAATTCTTTCCTTTCTTTACCAGCTAAATAGGAAAATATTTTTTCTCAGGATCCATCAAAGAGGATAAGGTATAATAGCAACATATTTATACGCAGTTGTGTTTGAACATTTAATCTCTGGCTCTAGCCAGAGTTTATATGTATAAATACCAACATGTACTTGCCGTGTCACTCCTGAATAAAAAAGTACATCAGGTCTTAAAAGAACACACTGACTTAAAAGAGATTTGAGATATTCCACTACATGATTACTCTAACAGATTAGTAAGCTGTTTAAATTTATACAAGGACCAAACTGCAGAGGTTTTGTGATTTGAGTCACTTATTACAGGCACAGCAACACAAGAGAAGCAAATTTTGAGAATGAGGTCTACTTATAAAAATAGACTGTTATGGCTATCAGAGGAGATCCATGTCCACTTGCTGAAGTCACATGAATACTTCATTCCTGTGATTTTTAAAACTAGCCATACAAATACATTGTAATGATTTCCATCAATTTGGGGAACCAGATGCTAGTAATTATGGTAGTAGTGTCACAATTAGCATCAAAATAGAAAGTTTAATTTGTATTTACTATTTTTCTTTCAAAACAGTATATAAGATAGATAGATAGCAACATATATACATGTTTTTACATAAGCATGACTTAAAATATCTGTTTTGTTATGAAGGGTGTATTGTGAAGCGTTTGGGCTCTGCAAAATGCTTAAGTGAACATTAGCAAGAGAAACTGCAGTTTTTACTCTGCTGACATGTAGTCTGTGAAATCAAATAATGTGATACAAAGTGATAGCTGTGCTTAACAATAAGAGGAAAATCAAAATGCCATTTAAAAATTCACGACATGGGGAAAGTTTGTAACACAGTTAAGTGAAATCTACACCTAACTGCTCCTCGTGAATGGAATTGTCTTTTCAGGAACGCTACAGCATAAAAACCAACATTCAGAGAATGTAGTAGAAAATATTTAAATTACAAAATCTCTTAATATATAACTCCTCAGAAAAAAAAAAATACAATCAGATTTGGAACTCTGAATACTTTACAAATAGCAGGACACAGAAGACAGACATCATCCCTGCCTAAGCGCTTCCTTCATCTGTCACAGATAAATGATACCAATAACATGACGGTCAGTAACCAAAAACTAAACTAGCAGAGGCTCTGCATAAACATTCAGAAAGGCAAAAAGAAAAAAGGTGAGACATTTCAGAAACCCTGTCCAAAGCAAACATAGCAGTATGGTATTGTTCCCAGATATGAAATGTTATTGTTCCCAGACACAAAAGTGCCTTTTTTGATGTTATGTAAGTGCAACTGATTCTCCAAATACCCGAGATCTGACATTAATACCAACTACAGCTCAAACTGAACCTCAGAGTAAAGTTGCAGAAAGAACACACAGTGTAGCAGCTTTCTGGAATGGTATTAGTATGTTTCTCCTATTTCTTCCAAAGTATTTTTGATCTTGACACAGAGTGCTGAGCTGTGCTAGCGCTACTTACTTGATTTCTTATTATTGATCTCAGTAAAGATACTTTGCCCTTTCTTCAAACTTTACCGTACTAATTACAATTTAGCCAAGCTCGCATCTCAAAATTACTGAAACTATTGACTTTTCACTCCTAAATGTCTTTCACTATTTTAAAATATTCCTACGTTTTTTGTTTTTGAGGATTTACACATTTCTATGAAGAAAAGAAACCAAATTTAAATGTCTGTGATGGGATGAGGTTATAGTAACCTCTATATGGAGCACAGTTTTATTTTACTATCAAAAGGTAGGACTGTTAAATTACAGATGCAAAACTGCCCACAGGTATGAACTTTAGACCCTTTACATGTCAGGGGTTGGTGTGTGCATGTACATATTCACGAGGGCATGCTGGCTATGTTCAGTAGGACAGAGTATCTGCATATCCTCCTATTTAATAACCTGGAATATAAGAGAACTACTTCTATGTAAGTGTGCAAGACTTTAAATATGAGGAATACCCGCTCAAGAATTAACACTCCACATAGAAGTTGTGTACAAGCAGAGAGGGATCCTGTTTTCCATCCCCACCTCAAAGATTGTATGGTCAGTCCTTTGCATGTTTGCTCCAGTTCTCCTCGCTACCAGCACTGCAGCACCACAACTAATTACACACCTGACTTACTGAGCATATTTACCTTACGGACTACCATTAGCTAAAAAGAACACATAGCACTGATGTGTCTTCCTTTCTCTCCCCACTGATAGCAAGTCCAATTCAAGGATTTGGCACTAATCTCTGTAATTAAAGAGCAGGTAATAAAGAGCTAAATTCAGAGTTGTTGACTCTTTCATCCAGGGACGCTTCAAAAGATGCACTTACAAGAGACATGTTTTAAGAGATAGAGACCAGACAGCTTTTGTATTAGGTGCTGGATGACAGACGACCCCATCAAATATAGAAATAACATTGTGGCTCAGCATGGGCTTCTTCAGAATGAATAGGAAAACCTTTCTTCTCACAGAAGCTACGAGCACCAAAGAGGACAGGGTGGGAAAACCCATCTCTCCAACTGGAAACACCCCACTATTTCCAACTGACATTTCGTCCCCTTGATTTACACTGCTCTCTGGCCTCCCAGTACAACTATCACATCTATATAGGTGTTTTTAGAAGGGCTTGCCAGGAAAAAGACCTAGTTACTAAAGCTCAGTGGGTTTGAGCTATTTTAAACTTTATGCATGTTGATTTACATTAATTAAATGCCCTCAGAAACATCTGCAATTATGTAAAGCTGGGCCCCTGAAATTAATATCTTTCTAACAATAGTAACTAAAAACTGCAGACAGAGAATGCAAGCATAGGGGAAGGAGAAAGTTTTCAAGACTCAAGCCAAGTTTTCAAGTTTATTTAGATTCTTGACAGAACTAGGAACCAAACAGGACGCTTCTGCATTCAATAAACAGTATCTTTCATATTATTCTACTTCCCACTTCTCTCTTTTTTTGGTTTTTTGGTTTTTGGGGGTTTGTTTGTTTGTTTGTTTGTTTTTTGGTTTGGAGGGGGGGGGATGGGGGGGGGGGGGGTGTGGTTGTGGTTTTCACTCCCTGGCCTTTATCCTGTCTCACTCATCAACCACTTCAAACAAAGTTCCATGATTTCCAGCAAGCTGTTCCGAACATAAAAGTGTCAGACCATAACCTTGTTCAAAGTAGTGCTCAGTGTTAATGCACAGGGATAAAATGGGGCTTGAAAGTACCCAAGTATTCTGCAAAGATGCAGAAGTGCAAGAAAATTCCCTTGCCCTGCCTATTACCTATTCTTATGCACTTTCGGTTATTTTTCTTATTACAGCAGCGGTTTTGAACTTTCAGTGCACAAAACATGCTCTTCTGTCTATAACCTATCAATCTAACTCACATCAAATTATCACAAAAATGGGTTACTTTCTAAACATTCAGAAATGTGTTAAAAAGTCCTCAAAACAAATAGAATGCCGCGTTACTCTTCCAAAAAAAAAAGGCTTATCTGAATTAGAAAGCATGCCACTCCTTAGCATTTCTGGACTGTCATAGATGAATAGCCTATTGTGAGGGCTAAATCTTTTTAACTTGAAGATAAATGATCTCTCAGCTATAGCTGTGTACAGTGTCGGTCACATCCAGTCACCTATTCTGTTTACTGCAGCTGTGGATTCTGCTGGGATCTCTGGGGGATGGAGCTTAGCCTCTCTTCCCTGTTAAAAATGACACTCAGTTGACTTGAAATGCTTTCTCAAGAACCTGTGATGCTTTGAACAGATCTGTTAATGACACATGTATTAATATCCAGCCTTGAAAATACACATAAGAGCATGGCAGATTATGACTACATGGAAGAACAGATCTATTTTAGATTTTGTAGAAAAGCCTGCATTTGTTTACCATATTCCTTTTAGTTTCAAAGGAAGAACTAAAAGCTCTTCACATTTCACAGAATCATAGAATCCTAGAATATCTCAGGTTGGAAGGGACCCATAACGCTTATCGAGTCCACCTCCCTGCTTCTCGCAGGACTACCTAAAACTAAACCACATGACTAAGAGCGTTGCCCAGATGCTCCTTGAACTCTGACCAGCTTGCTGCTGTGACCACTTCCCTGGGGAGCCTGGTCCAGTGACCGACCACCCTCTCAGTGAAGAACCTTTTGCTAATGTCCGATATGAACTTCCCCTGACGCAGCTTCATGCCATTGCCTTGTGTCCTGTTGTGGGTCACCAGAGAGAGGAGATCAGCACCTCCCCCTCCACCACCCCCCTTGAGGAAGCTGTAGACTGCGATGAGGGCACCCCTCAGCCTTCTCTTCTCCAAGCTGAGCAAGCCAAGTGACCTCAGCTGCTCCTCGGAAGTCTTGCCCTTGAGGCCTTCAAATTTTTTCTTCAAATCAAAGTGAAAATAGAGCATTAAGAGTACTTTATTTCTTGAACAGTTTTTGTAAGGAAGGCAAAAGCTATAGCATAGAGTAGGGGCACAAGGATAGTCTAGCATCTCCTTTCTTTAGAGGTGTAAACTTACCTAAGAGGGCAGTATCTCTAACACCGATGAAAGACGCCAACTGGACCAGCCTTATTCAGTAAGGTCTCCACCCCTGTCACCTCAGGAATTTTCTTGCATATCTCAACAATTCCGAGAAGAAGCCTCCCTAGAGATGAGTGGGAAATGCAACACACGGCATCCCCTTGCATCACCAGAGCTTGACACCAGTCATACTTGTTGGCAGATGCACAACACCATGCATACGACTGCACATATGCGCATGCACCAAACACAAACATTGTCCACCAGCTGGTTCAGTGGGATTTCAGAAATAGCCTCGCACCGCAGTCAGGTGTAGGCGCTTAAGGCAGAGAACTCTCCCCAGTCCTTTAACCCACGTGCAGAGACAGAGGGTTTGTGTTTCTCCCTGTGCGTGTGAGTGACAGAGAGTGTGTGCACACAAGCCAATGAACTAGATGAAAGTGGTATTTTAATAATATGGGCTAAGTGAAAACTGGTAAGACTGGGATGTCCGGTTGGACAGCCACATTCAGTGATTACACCTTCCTGCCAGTTTCCTCTATTTTGGCTTCTTTTCTTTTGCTAAAATATGTAGTCCTTACCGAAAGGATCTACGTAGTTACTTCGGAAACACTGAAATCCAAACCTGTACTTCAAAGCGAGTCCCATGTTCTCACAATGCAATACATCTGTAACAGACTTTTTCATGTGTCAGAGAGATGTTCTCACCTTACAATGCTTGGAGTACAATCCATTATATCATCTTTTAAGCTTTCAAATTTGACGGCACATGTGAGATTACTACCCCAGCTGTAACTTCTGCTATTGTACCACAGGGTTGCTGCTTCAGCTCAAAACGATGCTGTGAAATAATGCTGGGTTTTTTCTGCTTTCTGCCATAAGCCTAGCACTTCTTATGCAGAATTCCTTGTCTCTCGATTACCCATAAGCTTCATTTGTGTAACCACTTCTGATTTATGGAAGCCAAGAGTAGACTCTGCTCTTACAGACTTACGTTAATTCATTATCAGTAATTATTATCTGGTTGGGAGAGAAGCAGCCAGAATTTAATCACTACTTAATATGGCAACTAACTAGGTTGCTTTTTCCACAACATCATCAAACAGCACCAATCTAAGCTCTGAAAAATTGAAATGTGAAAAGAATTGAAATGAATATGTAACTAGCTTAAAAGGTAAGTGATTAAGCACTCAGTTAACAATGGAGGATACATGTAATTAAGCTAGAAAGATTTAGAATGTCATTTCACATCTTGTTTAGCATCCTTGCTTATTTTCCAGTGCAGCAAAATGCAAAGAGAAATAACCGCAGAGGCAGACAGGATGAACTGCCTGGTTGTGTAGCAATGGACTGCATGTTGTTAACAGAAATAGCAGTTCATAAACAATCATATGCCAAAAGGCTAATTCATCCTAAACTCAACAGGACTGACCTGTACTTCATTGGTTGGCGCAGAAGGAAATGACAGACTGCAATATTACAGGCACTTGTGGAGAGCCACGAAGTGCCTGTACTACAGTGTGCTGAAGCTGTTGAAATTTACTGAGAGACTATAGTAGTTTCACACACCTTGGTATGTATGACCCCACTCCTAAAAGCCACATAGCAATATCATGGCTCTGACTATCGAATATCCTACCGGCAGGAAAGGAGAGAAAGCAGAGAGAAAATGGGAAAAAGGAAAAAGAAAATATATTAAATACATAAATAAAGATCTCATTCCTTTCCCCTCTTTGGAAGCTATAAAATTTAGGAGAAAACAAAGCAAAAAGTTCACCTGCTTATTGCTGTCTGCATTAGAAGAGAGTATTTTTATATTTAGCGTTCCATTTCAGAATACTGAAAGCAGTCTGTTCTGTTTTTCTCAGTATAAACATAAACTAATGCTACCAGAACTGGCATTACTCTGCATTTTCACCACTGTAATGCAAAGCAGAACTTGAATTCCCAACCTAACAGAAAAGTTGCAAGGAATTTGACAGCAAGAATACAATCTCAAATAAGTTCTACAAGATGACTGAGGGGAAAAAAAAAACCCTGAAAGTTTTCTCAAGCAATGGTTTCTGTCACCATAGACAATTAGGTAAAGAGACACATTCAAATTATTTTATATGGGGGCAGATACAGAACACAGAAATGGCATACAAACTGTTTCCACAACAAGTAAGCCATACACTTTAACTTGCTGTCTTTCCAAGAAGCAAGATCTCAGCATTTTCAGTCAAGCAGACTTCATAGTCTTCATACTTACCTAAACTAACTAAAACTGTTTCTTCAGATCAGTTCATTTTCTCTATCAGCTACAATTCATCTTTTACTTAGAATCTGTGAATAAATTTTTTTTTCAGACCACGTACCTGGCCCAATTCTCACACAGTGATGGGGGGGGGGGGGCAGTTAAGTTGATGGCTAGTTTGAGTTGGTGTTTTTTTAAACGAAGGCTCAACACTTTGATTCTGAGACAGGCTCATACCAACAAGTATTGCACAAACTTTGCAAAACAGATCAACCAATAAACTTCAGACCCAGCCACAGAAATCCCTCTTCCACTGCGCAAAAGCTGCCAATTGAAAACTGTGCAATGATTTTGAGAGGTGAACAAACAGCTGCTGAGATTAGATCACTTAACTCATTTTCACACGTGATCTAAAACAGGATATGAGTCCACATCTCTGGAGATGAAAGACTAGAACTCCAACCTGCACCACCCTCTCATCCCTGGAACGAATGCTTTAATGCACACTTATGCCGCCCTTCCAAAGAATAAATGAAGTCACTGCCTTTGCTGCTTCTTCCCAAGACTGCCAATGCTGAAGTTCGAGCGTGCATCAGATTCTCAAGAGAGGGAACAAATTCCACAGAGTAGCATGGAACTGGTTTTTTGAATTTATGTAGCTAGCCTCTCAGAATATGCAGAAAGCAAAGAATTGCATAAAGCCATCCCACACCTCTTCCTCTCATATACAAAACAACTTGTCTGTAAAAAATAGCCAAGATGCATAATTTTAACGCTGGTTGCAGCAACTGCATGGTTTATCTGTGACTAGCCTCTACAGTTCCACCACATCACAAAGAGATAAATCCACACATTTCTCTGAGGGGTAGCAGAGAGGAAGTATATAATCTCTTACTGCAGACTATACCTTAGTGATGCAATTCAGCCTATAAACCCCTCACAAACTGAACGATTAATTCCTTTTGATGAAAAAAAAATATCTGTAATTCACGTAAACTTAAATTACAGCATTTTTGCTAGTGAAAAAATTACCACAGCTGCTATCTCAACTAAGTCAACAGAAAGGACAGATAAGTCCATCTTTGCAAAAAGGGGAAATTTTCTTTGTTTTCTGCACTAAAGTTATTTCAATTGAATGGGTAATTTCCATTTTTATGCTTGCTGAATTAAAAGACCAACACCTCAAAGCAGCACAGAAACAAATCCAAAACCAGAGGCAGGCTAGAAGTGAAACAGTGGTTTTAAAATCATATCTGGTCTTTCACCTTGGTAAGACTATCCACTTCAACCATGTATAAAAAAGCATGCAGGAAACTGGCAGGCTAACCTTTACGAGATTTCATATAGACCTAAACCTCTTAAATGCACAATACACAGGTACATCACATAAAGCCACTTGCTCCTCTGAGTAACATGAATGCTCAGCATAACAGTCTCAAACAGATTTATCTGTAAGAAAACTAGGTAAACATACATGAAACTTCTATGGACTGCATACCCACATTGTCAAAAAATGGTATTACTTTTCCAGCAACTTAACCTATCGCTGCACTCCATCTGACTCAGCTGTAATCCAGCCAGGCCTGCAAATGACTTTGAGTGTTAAAACCTTTGTTAAGTAAAAGAAAGACTGCTGAATCAGTCAACTGATCACTTGCCAACTGTCTATATTTAGGAGAGACTGTCCCTCCAAGTGTTTAAAAGTTTACCATTTGCTGCTGCTTCACAAAGAGTCAAATATATTC
>VFFE01007972.1:769473-796973 GCA_008921705.1 Burhinus oedicnemus
TTTTTTTTTTTTTTTTTTAAATTCTTACAGCTTCTTTCTTGACAGGCTGCCTTGATTTAACTTCTCACAGTCATTCAGCTTCACTGCAAACAGTCTGAAGCACATGAGATTACTTGAAAAATACCAAATGTAACCACCACGCACAGCACGCAGTATTTCACATCAGACAATTACTAAAAATGTAATTTCTGAATTTTTACTTCTCTATTTAATTGCCTTTAACTTTTTGATAATCATTCTGATAATCATTCTGGTTACACCACTGAAGCCTTAAACTTTTGATTTATCTTTTTAATTAAATTATACAAAATTATGTATTCACTGATCAGTCACTCTTCTCCTACTTGAGAGCTTAGCTCTGCCTGAAAAGAGTCTAACCCAGACAGAGAAAGACTGAATTGCCACCAAAAATATCAATAACATAATACAATGGGGAAGTGACAGCAAGGTTTTCTGAAGTATGACATTTTTGTATAAAAACTTTTAAAGTTCTTTGAATAATTCAACAAGCATGCAGAGGATACGCTAGTCAATGCATTGTACTTGGGTCCCCAAAAATATTATTGAAGTTTCCTGGAGGCTAGTAAAGAAACTAAATTACCAAAAAAAAAAAGGTGGTGTAATCCTTTCACGGTATAATAAAGAAATAAAAGTTAGGAAACAAAGGACAGGAACAAATGGTCAGTTTTCACAATGAAGGAAAAATATCCGTGAAGTATTCTCCACAAGGATATGTGCAGGAATAAGTGCTGTTCTTCATATCCATAAATAATAAATAATATTACTTCCAGTAGAACAGGCAGGCAAATAACGAGGTGACAAAAGCTGCAGACAACACCAAATTATTCAGGAGAGTCAAATCTAAAACTAGCTACAAAAGCTGCATGACACTGAGGGACTAGGTAATAAAATAGTGAATGGAAATGAGGACCACAAAGTGCAGACTAGGGAAAACGTGAGAAAACAAACCCACCTCCATTTTTAAACTCTATTTAGGTAGCATACACAGTCAGATGGGCTTTAAAATGGGTATTACTAAGCAGAAAAAACGTCATGCATTCATTTTAAATGATACTCTGAAAGCATCAGAAAAATGCTTTCTGACAGTAAAACAGAGGAAGTAAGAATAATATGAGTAGAATATCAAGAACTCTTAAGAAAATGGAAAAAACCTGAAATGTTGTTATACTACCGTCACAGTCTTTTATGCACTCATGCCTTAAATATGGCAGGTAGTTCTGGGCTCAACTTTAAAAGGGTTAATAGAATTATAAAATCTTCAGAGAGAGGCCACAAGGATGAGCAGAGTGATAGAACAGTGCTCATGTAAGAAGGGGAAACAGAAAACCTTAGCTTAGAAATGTTTGGGAGAAGAGAAGGGTGATACAGTAATACTTAACATCACAGAGAAAGTGAACAAAAAATATTCATTCAAGGTATAAGAACCATGGAGCACCCACTAAAATTGTTGGGCAGATGGTTTAAAGTAAACAAACAGGGATACTGCCTCACTCACGCAGAGCACACGATAAAATTGTAAAACTCACTGTCTAAGGGACATTGTGGAAGTCAAAGCATAAGTTGGTTAAAAAAACCAAACAAACAAACAACAAAAACAAGCAGAAAACCCAAAACAACAAACCCAAAGCATAGCCAAATGTACAAAAGATGGCTCTCACTGTGGCTAACATAGTAGTTCAGATATACATTTTGATCTGAGATTTCAACACCTGAGCACCAGACCCGTATATTGTACTGCTTATAATTCTCTCTTAGCCAAGACAGAACGCTGGTTTAGATGGGCCTTTGGTCTCACCTAGCCTCACCTATTCTCACATTATTACTAGACTTAGGAAAAACTGGAGAAAAACCTGCAGGACTGAACTGTAAATGCCCAGAAATGTCAGTACAGCATCTCTCATATTCTGCCATGTTTTGCCTACTAACATTTTTCCCCCTTGGTTTTACATAGATTATACATAACAATTTTAAAAATTGGTACTGAAAATTACTGAGAATGTTTATGACTGCACGACAAGTCACAAAAGCAAAATTCATTGTTCTTAAAGAAAGAATAGCCTAATGGAGACTTTATTGCTAATAGATAATACACAGAGAATTTTGCTTTCTAAAAACCAATGAAGGTATGCAACACAAGAGTCTTAGAAAACAAAAAATGCGCAAGTCCTTTGTGTGGTATACTCCCAGGCTAGAATTTGCTCCGTGTGGAAAAACAGCCTTGATTAATGTCGTTGCTGGAGCCAGACCCAAATGAGTGATGAAGCACTTGCAGTAATAGGTTCTCCTGCACAGTCTGGAGCAATTGTTCTTCTGGAGCTATTGTTCACGAGTAAAGAAAATGTTCCTTTACTCATGCTGAGTAGGACTCCTGTAGCCAGTGCGCTGTAATCAGTCTAACCTAACAAGAGTTTAACCCAAGGTGTGACATACTAGCACCGTAAGCCTGGCATCATCAGGCCTCTGAGATACAACTGCAGGGTTTTAGCCTCTTCCACAGATACGGCTGCGGTAGCACAGCGACACACAGCAGCCGGTTAGTCCTGAGCCATTCTCCCATTTACACGGGCAGCTTTACCTTACATCAGCAGCAAACCAAACATAGACCCTTGTTTGCCCTCAACTCAGTCTATGGCTACCTTGTGTCAGCAGAGACAGATTCCCCACAAAAGGCTGGAGCAAGCAGGAAGGAAAACGCATCATCAGCCTTCAGTGCTGCAGAACGCAAATCTCCAGTTACTCTGGATTACCTTTTCCAGGCTACTGTGGTACAAAGTAAATTGCAGAACTGAAGTCAGCCTGTAAGACTTATAAATCTGTTCTGAACTGAACAGGCTAGTGCTCAAAATACTTGCTCCCCAGCCATGCTCAGCTGACGTGACCATGCAACGACCCATCGCAGTCAGAAAGATGTTTCCCCCCGCAATACTCCTCCTGTAGAGGAGACCTGCTCCAAAACATGCGGTTTTCTCCCACAGCTCAGGAGGTACAAAGAGAAGTTCGCATGTCTTTTGACAACTCACATTGCAGGAATAAAAATGGCTACCGTTCAGCTGCTGTGCTCCCCGTTTCATCTAAATTAAAGAAATAATATTATCTATTATCCACGGCCCTGTTCAGATTATAGTTTTCCAGACAACTCCTTTCTGATTATCAACAGCTATTCGGGAAGATTAACGCAGTATTTGCTCTTAGCAGTAAAATCATGTTGTTCTTACTGCTTGCCATTTACTAACGGTGCAGAGGGGACCGCTATCATAACATAATTAATTTCTATTAAGTAAAACCACCTTTGGTGTACTTGAGCAGGAAACTTGTCTAAACCAAATCTCCAGTTCAAATGTTGCAATATAGGAAATTCTCATCTGAAAACATATTAAGTATTTGTCACTGCACTATGTAGTATCTTTTAACAGGGCTACCAAAGTTTAGACTGTTTACATGAAAACATAAGGGAAACACTTTACAAACTCCTAAAAATACATAGTAAAACAACTTAGCTGGCATGTGACCAAGATGACACGCCTCATGTTTACCCTTAACATTTGCCAACACAGTTAAATATTAAGGGAGCCACCAAGGGATTCATTTTCTCTTCTATTTCGCCAGTCCTCTAAAAAATGCCTTAATTCCCTGATTTCCAAAATACACATGACAACAAATGGCGGTATAACAAACCACCCTTTACAAATCATTACATATAGAGAATGATGGCCATCGGAGAAAGAGGATGTTGGTTTTATGATTGCTCACTCTCCAGAGATTCATAACAGGGCTATGAAACTGGGAGGGTCCTACGCTTCTAACTATCAACAATGAAGTTTACATTTAGTTATCTACAGCAACTCACCTAAGGGTGGGGACAGCACTCTGCAAGCACGTAAGTCCCAAACACCCAAAAATAGAGGGCAAAACTAGCAGCTACCGTATTTTTATATTTTTTTTTTTACAAACCCGTTATTAGTCCTATAAGTGAACATACTTCTTACAGCTGGGATAGCCAGCAGGAGTGCAGGCTGCCTAGGACAGGTAACAACTGTAAAACCGAGCTTAGCACAGAATATCAACCCTCACGACTGGAAACCAGCTGGCCTAGTACTATCCCGGTCTTAAAAAACATCCTACTATTGCACTGCATAAAGGGAAAAAAAAAAGGCACACGCTATTTGGGGCCAGATGATCAGTCACTGTAAACAAAATAAATGCACTGCAGTTTCAGCACAGCCCGACCAACAGAGTCACTGGAGAGCAGGACCTGGGTATCTCTGTGATTCCCAACGCAGTATCAGCTGCCTACGGCAGACGAGACAGAACCATGGGGCTGGTCCTGACCACCTCTGCATACTCCTCCGTTATTTTAAGTCTCGCTTATCCAAACTTATCCCCTACTTCTAGTGACATTTACATCACAGAAATGCCAGTTTTCCAGTGACTTCCGATGTCTCGTTTTCCGCATTCAACTATGCAACTTGATGCATGCGAAAGTCTCTACAAACGCGCAAATGATCCCAAAATGGCACGCTGCCACCCCCCCGCATGCCCGCCAAATACGGGTTCGTATACTCGTAAAGCAGAGCATTATTCAGCAACAACCAGAGGGCGGCAAGGCGTGAGAAGACAGACGCACCCCCAAAATACGCCCCAGCCGACGCAGAGGTCACAAGCCCCATCCCCTCCCCACCGTCCTGAGCAGCGCCGAGGACCACAGCGCTGCTGGAACGCTCCGAGAAGTTTTCGGCAGCACCCGCGGGTGCCGCACCCGGGGCTGCGGCGGTGGGGGCGGGAGGGGAGAGGAGGCGGAGAGGGGCCCGTGACTTCAGTTACCGGCAAGTCGGGCGAAGTTTCGCGCCCGCTGCCCGCCGTGACTCACCAGTTTGGACTGGGCGCGCTGCAGGAACTCCTCCATGGCGCCGGCCGCCCGGCAGGACGCCCGGCGCAGGACGGCAGGCAGCACCGCACCGCACCGCACCGCCGCGCCGCGCTGCCCCGCTGCCCCCCGCGCTGCCCGCACCGGAGCGCGGCCCCGCCCCGCCCCGCCCGCCGCGGGCGGTGACGTCAGGCCGTGCCGCAAGGGCCGGCGCGGAGGGGCGAGCCGGCGGCGGGAGGCCCGGGGCGGGCGGGGAACCCCCGCCCCGTGCCGCAGGGCCAGGCTTCCCGCCGGTCTGCGCGGCCCGTCAGACCCTTAAAAGCTGTGGTTTGTCAGGTGTCAATAGCGTGTGACCGAAATAAAGGGCACTCGGAGACCCGTCTCGGGGGCTCAAAGCAACAGGTGGGAATTGGTGGCTGCGGAGGGTCCTTAGGCAGGGATTTCTCCGTTTTGCGTTTTACAGGTGGGCGTCGGGGTGAGAGGCAAGGGCTGCTGCGGCGTCCGCTTACCACGGCGGCACAAACTCGGGGGGGAGCCCGGCAGACGCAGTCTGGGCTCCATAAACCCTGCCCTCTGCTTCAGGCGTGGGGTCCCTTCTAACTGTAGTGCCCGCAGCCACGTTTCAGGTGTATTCAGCCGAACGACTCACAAAGGAGCCTCCTAGCGTAGCCTCCACTGTACAGAGAAACACAAGCGAACTGCTGAAGGGCTGGAGTCCCTGTCTAGGGCTTGTAGAAGTCAATGGAAGGTCGGGTGATGAGCGCAGAGTAGACCAGGAAATGAACTGCGGGATCCGTCGTTCCTCCGATGCTTTCGCACCACCGGTATCCACCAGTGTGTTTCCTTTGCCCACTATAAATAACTAACCTGAATAGTACAGATTTATTATTCCAATCAAATTGTGACTCACTGGGGAGTTAGCGATGGCTAATTATTAATAAATTCAGTGCTATGAGACCTGGGATTTTTTTCTCTTGTGTATTATTTTACAGCTCATTGAAGATGTTACTGTAAAAGCTAAAAGCTCTTGCTTCCTTATTAACAAACTTTTTCTTATAAGTGTAATTCACTCCCGTTTGATTTGTCACTTCTTTCATGATATCTTGCAGATCCTATTAGTGAGTTGCCTTTCATGATCAATCTGCTCTGCCTAGTCCTACGTTCCTGTTCCAAAGTGTTCTGGGGAACCGAAAAAAAAAACCCTAATCTGTATCATAACCATTTAAAACTGAAAGGTAAATCTTCATTAAAATATTTGAGTGGACTGAAGCATTGTGCAAATGACATGAAGCAAAGTATTCTAAATGACAGTGTTCCACAGAAAAAATTGAGTTCTGCTACATTTACTGGAACATTTCTTCTTCTGAAACACATTAGTGTGTTTCAGAACTCTGTCTGAGTTTGGATTTTCCCATTATTCTATAGAAAAGTAGGTCTTTTGAAAGATTACAAGTTATGCACAACGTATGCTTGTAACTTAAAATTGAAAATAAGTATTGCAATACAGGAGTTGCTGTGTAATTTGAGATGCAGAGTTGAGGTCTACTAAAAATGTTTTGCCAAGTAAGAAATCAATACGATCTTGCAAAAAGTGGAGTAAAATATGTATTTCCCTTCAGCAAAGTCTGCAAAACGAGGTAAAAAGAAAAAATAATTCAGCTTGCTACAGCAGCTAAATTGAAGTTTAGGAAACTGGTGGTTAAAGGGGTCATTTTTGCTGCATACATACTAAAAAAAGCTATGTCGGAAGACAGACTCTGGACAGCAAATAGTTGGGGAGTAAAAGCTGAATTTGCTAAACAGGCAGCAAAGTTGTGTTCTTATGCCTTATACCGATAAGCCCACTTACTCCCCTATACTGTAAATAAAGTGTTTTGACTGATTACTTCTTTGTACATCCAATGAATAGGTGTCCTTGTGTGATTCTGGGCATAGTCAGCAAACATACCCTTACGCTGCAATATCTGAGTGGTTTTCTACTGAGCTTAGAAGAACCCTGCGGATTCTTTGTGATCCACATGCTGGCAATCCAGAGATGGCCTCAGTATAGCTGTGTTGAAAACAAAATGTGCCTGAGCTCCCTGAAAATATTTGTAAAAGATACCTTTTGAAACTTTTTTTTAAACAACTTGCTTGCCTTAATAATTATTGTATGAGTTAGATATTGTATAATTAATGATTCACAACATATCATGCAAAACCACGAACAGAGAAATAGTCTTTGTATCTGCTTAATATTTTATAGAAATTCCTTAGCCTGATTCTCATCTTTTCTACGCCACTTGCAGCCACTAAATTACTTCCGCTTGACTGAAGCTTAAATTAGAGATGGATCGGGACCCAGGTTACCTTTTTTTGTTTGTCTTTCTGCAGTAGCTAAGCAAAACCAATTCACAGTCATCCAGAAGCTCTTCCTAAGGGGTGTTTTTTCCGTGATGTGTGAAATATAATTCCTTATGAAATCACTGGGAATCATATATATGTCCCAAAATGAGAATTTACTCCACATCTCATGCATAGAATTGAATTACTATAAAACAGATTTGTTGAGCAATGCTGAATTTTCGCTTGTTCATAAGCACCTTTGCAATATCTCTTGTCACGTTGAAGAGATTTAGCCTGTGAACTATGAGTTCTGCTTTGTACATTTTTATGTTTTTGAAAATGTAAATACAAATAATGTCATACTTCTGAGAGAGACGATGGTTTGGAAGTGCATGTTTCTCTATTCGTGTGGCAAAGGAAAAGTTGATTTTTTAATTTCAGCCATTATTAAAGCACGGAGGAATATACAGTGACTTTGCTGGATCACTTTTCTGTGTCCTAAAAAAACCTATAGCTCTAGGGGTTATGAAGAAAGAGAATGCCATACACTACGGGATCTTCTGAAACTCCACTCTCATCTGCACTGTGACCATCCAAGGAAAAGTGATTTGCACCATAGACAAAGTATCCTAGTAAAACATTATACCCTCATACGTACTATGCGGTACCAAACAATGCAGGCTTTTGTGACCTTCCATAGTTTCCGTGGTTCGTATCCACTTTATTTATTCTCCAGGCATACAGTTAAGATTGATTTTATTCCATACGATGGAGAAGCAAAACCAGGGATTACCCAAGTCTCAGAAAAACTCAGATCTGAACTCTGTACCTCATCTTTACAATCTAGCAAGGAATTTGAAGAGCTGTCATGGTACAGCTATCCAGTGGTTTAGTATTTCTATCATAAGTAGTGTTTATGATAAACACTTCAATAGCATGCTAACAATCATTTTCATGATAAATAAGGCTGAGCTTTCCATTGCCACAGTTGCTATACTATCACAGTAGAAATAGTTTCTGCCCCATGGAATTAAAATGTTACATGATCATTTCAATACAAAAAGGAAAGAAAAACCCAAACACAACAGTACACAGCTGTTAGCTAATGTAAGAGAATATTATTAAAGAGTTTGAGAGGAAAAAGGTGATTTCACAAATTACTAAAGGAGTAATTCTCCAGACAGCCACCCAAAGAAACAAGAAGGACCAAAACTGCATGTAGCAGCAGCAGGTTGACAGGCAATGACACTGACATTCAAGCGTTTTTATTTTCAGAGTCTCTGTATGACTTCCATATACAGTCATGAAAGCTACTACTTTTTTCTTACAGGTTTTACTAACAGGACTTGTACTTAGAGTCACCAGCTGTCCAGTCTGCTGTAATAAGCATCTTTGCTTCCTATGGGGAGCAATGCTTTTCCATGTTACTTACGCTTCACAGTTTTACATGTTTCAGTTACACTGGTCAACCTACAGAGATGGACAGAAAGAAGCCATTTCAAATATCAGAAGACTCTTCTCCTCCAATCATAAAGACTGTGCGTCAACAGTGCGTAAAACCTCTACGCTTGTGGATGCCTCCTATCTTTCTTTCGAGAAGCTAGGCATGAAAACGGAGTCAATGAACTCAGTGTCCCTATTGGGACTGCTGGTTTGCCCAATGTAAATAAAATACTAATAAGAAATTATGTTCTCCAAGAGATCACTGTTGTTTGTTTGATTACTTCATTCCCAACCGTAAATTTCAAGGTGAAAGTTTTTTAACAGTCCCAATTGTTCTTATGAAATATTAGATATGGTAAAAATGAGATTACTGTTGCTTTTCCTGAGGGATAGAGAAAGAGCAAGAAGCTATGCCTGGCTAGGAGATAACTCCTAAAGATCTGATAAACATATCTGTTGAGCTTTTCAAAGACTGAATGCATTAATCTCATTTTAGCTGTGAATAGCACATAATTCTTTTGTTACAATAAATGTCTGTTCTGTTCCTCCATGCGAAACTAAGATACCAGAGCGCGCATTTTTGAGCCAAGGCTGGCTACTAATTCAAAGCCAAAAAGCGCCACTGAATCAATACCAAAAGTACTTGGAGGTATCCCAAACAATGGCTGATTGAATGGCTTTCTTTGTGGGAAAGTACAGGCTGACAGGCACAGACAGCAGAACTGCAGGTTAAGTCCCCTCCCAAACTCCAACTTGTACCAAAAAAATGTGAAATAAAGAGCATGAGAAGCCAGAATCCAGATTCATCTCCCGTTAGCACTAAGTCCATGGAAACCAAATTCCCAGGTTGTGCATCAAATGTCAATACAACCAACTGCTAAGACTGGTTATTATAGAAGTCAACCTGCTGTGCTGCTGGCTCTTTCTTATGCCACTTGCGCTGAGAACTTAGGCAAATTACATGCCCCGTGTGAATACATCCCTAACTGTTCAAATGGTCAGTCTGCTAAGAGATAGAGTATTTTACTTCATTTGCACTGCCTGAATACAGGCTACTTGTATTAAACTAGTCCCAGGTCAAAGAATTCTGATAGATGTGCTCAGCTTTGCAGGTTAAAGCTGTTACCAAAACTCCTGTCCACCTACCCCTCACGTGGAAGTTAATTGAAGGAAATTTATTCCCATTACACTGCCATTCACTAGTACTATTTAAACTAGGCAGAAAGTATGTTTCCAAGGGACAGTAACCCTTGTCAAAACAGGGGGAAAGGACTTAAGCCGTCTGACTTAAATCATTAACACTGTTTTCTTCCCATGCACATGGGTCAAAGTCCTTGAAGACAAATCTCCTTTCTCAGCAGCATCAAGTCTCATACCTTTGACAATAAGGTTTTATGCTGCAGTGAACACAAGATATTTCCAAGTTAACTATAAGAAAATTTGAACAAACAGTACGTAAAACATCTGCTGCTTTATAGATTACCATTAATCAATTGCATATAGTAAGTTTATTATTATTGACTTTTGAGTTGTTTAGCAAAAGTACACAAGGGAACATTCTTACGAATGTTAGTTTGAATACAGATAAAAAGGAAATTAAAATGTTCCCCAAATTTCAAATTAGAGAATATAATGTTAACAGAACATTGGTTCTGTGACAAGAAACCTAATTCTGAAACATATTACACTGAGTGTTATATTGGTCATTCTTTGAAATCCAAAGAGTAATAGAAATTGCAAGCTGACCAAAGTATGCAACTGTTCATCATAGAACAGCTGAAGGTAATTCTTAAATTACAAACTACTCCGTTAGTAGAGTATCTTAAAATTTTTAGTCAAGTCTTCTCATTCCACAGACAAGTATCTAGCTAACTACTATTACTTACATAAAAGTAATACTGTAAAACCAGTACAGTTCTTACATTGAACTTTGAAATTCATACATACTCCACAAATCCATAGGACCGCTGCCTTGAGGACAATACTGAATGTTTCGTAGATACGCTGAGGTTAAATTAAGACTTGTGCAATGGTGTGAGGAAGATGAACAGTTTCTTAATCTGGAAGTAGAGGAGCATTTACTGTGAAGGCCCAAGTACCAGTAAAAATGTTCTATATGATTAATAAAGTACAATAAAGAGCATTCCATAGTTGAAATTCTCAGGTTTTGAAGGGAGAGTATATTTATAGGGGGAAAAAAATTACCTCTGACTTCTTTTTTTTAAAAATGAAAACTGGTTCTTTTAATGAAGCATATAAATGCAATAGTAGAATTACAAAACCCATAGTGACCTGAAGATGCAAATGAGGAGAATTCACGCGCAGGTAATCTTGCTTCAGACAAAAAGAGATTATGCCAGAAAAGAGTGTAGAACTTGCAACACATGGCCCTTCCTTTAAGTCTTTTTACTGTAGGTACCCAATGACAAAGTATAACCCAAACAAAGCTGGGAAAGTGAAACTGAGTACAGTTTATCAGCTATTAGAAAAATGAATGAAATGTTCATTGTAATTGTTTCCAAAAGTAACTAAAATCTTCCATGTGGGCGAAGCAAATGTTCTTGACAGACTAGCTGAAGACTGGCCAGTTTACATCAACAGGCTTTAACAGTATACAGTGGTACTAAGACAGCTCATTTAAAGGTGGAAAGTTTACTAATCATAGTAGGAGATAAAATTTATAATTTGCTCCTCTCTGCTGAGCCTACTAATGCATCAGGAGACTGTTTTTCCTAAGACTGTGGCTATTGACTCTTCTATTAACGCCTTCCTAAACCACTGCAACACGTTTCCACATTTATATATAGAATGAAATAATAACTCAGCTGTTTCTATGTAACTAAATTGGGTAAAATTAAAATGCCATCAGTTTGAAAGGGTTTAAGATAATAACTACTGTGTGGCATGCAAATTAAGATATGCATACTAAGTGTAATCTAGCCCTAAAATTGGTACTAAACATCATATGAATGGCAAGTTTTGTTAAGAATCCCAGGGAGCTTCAACAGCATCAGATAACCTGGGATTAAACAGAAGATACTGGCAACAGCTAACTACAATATGGTTTACTCACAAGACATATGGTTGTTAGTTGAAAAAAAGAGTAACAAATTGAAGCACATACAGAATATATGCAGATCATTCAAAAAGTATGGTCATCATCTTCTGAAGATAATACTAGAGAAGACTTTTGAATCGATAGATGCCCATTCTAAATGAGTTGTGCTCTGTATGACTGTAACTCAATGTAGATTTTGAAAATGATCACTTATAATTTAGAGTTCCTAAGCAGATTTCAAGTCACCATGGAATCCAGTTAACTTCTGAAGAATTTCAATTGTTCACAAAGAGAAATCATCTTAAGTATGTCCCATCACCTTTTTATCCTGCAACTAGTGTAAAGATTTATTCATGTATTCCAGCAAGTATTTAAAATTATAACTGAGAATAGGTCCTACAACACATAAATGCAAATGTACTGCCTTCCTATAACCTGACAGAAAGTGTTTTGTATGATAGAACTGGAGGTCTCCATACAGATTTATTATAGCCCTGTCACTGATGGACTAATAAGATGACAAAAGATAGCAGAAACCTGGAAACAGTGATGTTTCTTCATGAGAGTCTGTGATTCTCCCTATATCATGAAATACGAGAGATGGCAGTGTGTTCTGGCAAAGATGCAAGACAGCTTCCACAAGTTCTGCAAAACGTTATGCATTATGGGTACCTCTTGTGAAACACAGCACAGCCAATGTCACGTAACACCACCAGTGTGCTGTACATCCCTGTTCCTACAAGACACTTCAAGTGTGATTCCAGTACTCCACAGCTGGATGACTTTGTTGATGAAGAAGGGCCAAAAAGCACATTGTCCCACATGCTTTCATAATGTGTCTACAAAACATTATCCAAAGTGGATCTTTAAGACTTGATTTGTAGAATGCTGTATATTAAATGACATTAATGCATTTTAATGATAAAAATGTCTTTTTACATTCAAGGGAAGGAATACCGCAAAAATCAAATAGCTCCATGAGCAGCACAGAGGAGCAGCTCAAAAAATGGTCTTCTAAGAACAGCTATATTTCCTTTGGATGACTTTCTAATGTCTAAATTGGAAGTCTGGAGACTTTTGATGGTTGACATAATCTTTGTATGACCCTCTCCATGGATAATCTGACACTTAATGAAAAGAAATTAATCTTCAGCCTTTAATTCCTCTCCACTAGTTAAATATGTGGAAAATTCTTTCAAATGTGGTTGAAACTGATGAATGCTTTCAGAAGTTGTTGCTGGAAAACAGTAACAGACATGCAAGTAACCATTTCCAAAGGAAAATTCTTTACAATAGACATTGTTTTGTCAAAAGTGTTGTTAAGGCCTGCAAGTGCTTTAAAAATTAGCACACAATGGGAAAAAAAAAAACAAAAACAAAACCCATCTACCATCATTATAGCTTTAAATGCTCAGCCCAAAGGAACAGATGCCTCTGTATGTGACTGAGCTAGCATTTAATACAAGTCCCCTGCAAAGCTGTCTCTTTTACGTGCAGTACCTCAAGCCTTTGGTACCAGCACTGAATGACATACCTTTTGGAAAGTGTGAAACCTCTTCTAGTACTTTCTGTGTGGTTTAGAAACTGAGAGAGCTGGAGTACAACAGTAGCTAAGCTGCATATAACAAGTAAATATGGAATTCCATAAATATGGGACCCAGCTGTGTCCATGTGGCCTCCTATTATTTTTGAGTGAAAACCAAAGGAAAAACAAGGTTTGGCATCTTTTCTGTTATTTCGGTTTTATATTTTTGAGGATTATCATAAACCAATTAGATTAATATTAAGGGCTTGCATTTATTTTCTGTTTCAATGATAGCATGTCTTGTATTCAAGACTTAGGCTTTTCAGCTAAGTATTCATACTGTAAAGATAATAGGCTTGGCCATTAATGATCATTAGTGTCACCACTAAGAAAAGATTCATGTTGGTGTTATTTATTAAAGCAATCAAAATGTGCTATTATGTTCCTAATTACAATATTTATTCAAACTCCCCTACTTACCCACAGTACAAATACAGTGCAGACAGCTGTTGTAGAAGCTTCCCTGTGCAGCTCTGGAAATGACTTTTTCTTTCAACTAAGGACACTCCTGTTCTCAAAGGGAAAGAATGGAATAAATGTGGATCTTTGCACTATGAGGCGAACACTGTGGTTTTGGGTACATGAAATTGTATTATGGATAAGAGCTGCAGCAGCAGAGAAGTGACTGAAAACTGTGGTAGATCAAAAAATGATCTCTTCCAGCTTCTGCCTTCAAACCAGCACATCATTGTAAAAATAAAACATTAAAAACAAGCAAACAAACAAACAAAAATTTGTCACATGTAATGTAAATCACCCACAAGAAAAAATGGTATTTCAAAATACTGTAGAGTATTTTATTTATTCAGGGCTACTTCCTTTAAGGAGATAAAGAACATCAGTGTCAGAATCTACAGAGATTTGGTACCATAAAGTCCTCCCCTGAGAGCTGAAATGAAAGGCTTACTTCACTATTATGCAGCACAGCAGCAGGAATAGATAAACGCAAACTATAGAACTGGGGCTGTCATAAAGCCTATCACACAAAATATCAAGAAACAAATATGAGTGTTTGATAATTTACTTTAAGAACATCCATTTAGAATATTTTAAAAAATCTTCAAATTAATTCCGTGTCTATCGACTGTGCGCTTTTTGCTGAGGTATGACTAATGTGTTTGTTAAGTCAATATTATAATTTTCAAACATTGTTAAGCATAGACCACTAAGACAGGTAAGAAGGAAGTGTTCTACCCTCCTCAGATTAAGCCCACCTTTCTAAAACCAAGAATTATCTTTTTCAGCAGCTACAGCGTAATGTCAGTATCATCTGCTCCTTTTGTTTTTAGGAAACACAATTCAAATATGTGTTTTTTCCAAAGCAATCCCAAAGCAAAAGACACAGTTGAAAGAAATCATTAATGTCTTGATAAATAATCTAAATTATTGTTTATCTGAAAAAATTAATGTTTTCAATATCCTAAAATGCTTAAAAAATATAAAAAATTGTTTAGGACCCTTGCCTGAGGGGAATTTGTAGCTGTGAACGGAGTTGCAGCTAGTGGTATTTTCCCATGGACAGAATACATTTTTTTAGCAACATTGATGTGTGCTTCTATATGCACGCTCCTTCTCAGGTCTTTTCCTCTGGATTCAGTCTGTTCCTAAGCGACTCCTGGATAATCACTCTGTTTGGGTGTTCACTCGTTTCAGCAGAGAGGGAGAGAATCCAGGATGCTCTTATGAAGCCCCGTCTCCCATTCTAAACCCTAAAACTCGGATACAGTGAAATATATTTATTAGTTATCAGAATATTATCTCAGAAATACAGGAGAAAGCAGTGAAATTTACTTAGCGAGTCAGCACAAATCTGTGATGGGGTAAGATTGCCCTCCTTTTTTGGAGGAAACCTTTTTCATGGAAGCAAGAAAAGAGAGGTTATGTAGTTAAGGAGATTATGAAGAAATAAAATAGTACTTAGCATCCTCTATACCTTCAATCCCAGAATGCATAACGAAACTAGAGAGAAAGATCAGATTAGAGGTTGTGCCCTTCTCATGTGCTGACTGTATATAGACAGTGACTTCATAGTCACAAAATAATTGCAATCATAATGTTAACATGCAGGACAGTTAAATATATGCCTCAACAGGCTTTTCTGAGTGCTAAGTTCAGTCTATTTAATTACCCAGTGAGCTGTGCCGTTCACATTAGTAGGAATGTTTTTTGTGAGAAAGATTTACAGCCTGGAGAAAACTGTAAAATGCAAGTAAAGCACAAAAAAAACATAAAACAGTAATACTTACCATAACTACTGGAACCAACACGGAGTCTAAAAAGTATCTTGTTGGCAAATTGCAGTTATTGAATAAATAACCACTGATAGTGAAATGTATGGGAGGAATAGACTAATCAATAAATGAGGATGTCAGAGCTAATTAATCTTTGGAATAAGAAGCATAAGCAGAATAAACACATATACTTTTATCTTGACTCCCTGAATATGATAGTCATATCACTTCTACATAGATATCCCTTTTGCTCTAAAAAGAGCAAATGATTTTTTATATTATATTTCTTTTCTCCCCTGAACAGGGGAGAATTTTGTTGTTTCACCTGAAGGTGAATTAGCTCATTATGCCCAAATGACAGTGCTTTCTCAATGATGATTTTTTTTTTTTTTAATAAAAAATGAGAGGCTGCATGTACTAAAGTCAACACGAAGGTTCTCCACCACAACCAGTGAGGTCAAGATTTCCTCCTTCCTACTTATCTTCATTTCCTCTTCAACCTTAAAAATTGTTTAAACCACAAGCAAAACCCGCCTGAACGCCGTCCTGTGCAGCCTGCTGTAGGTGACCCTGCTCTGGCAGGGGGGTTGGACTAGATGATCTCCAGGGGTCCTTTCCAACCCCTGTGATTCTGTGATTGTATTTTTATAGCGCCACAAAGAAGAAAATACAGGAATAACAAAATATTCATTTTTAACGGAGATCCCGTGTGTCATGAGTGCTTCATGAGAGCCACAATTCTTGTGTTTGGAATTAAACTAAAACTTGATATTGGCTATTAGTTGTATCTTTCTCATACTGTCCCAAAATTTACAGTTATTCATACTGATTTCCTTGTTAGCAGTATTCTATCATCTCATGTTTATGGGCTTATATTTGCATAATACTATTTAGGTAGTACTAAAAACTGCCTCCCTTATTTTTATTGTGGTTATAGCTCTTGGTAAGCAATTCTTATGTTACCCTTTGGAATCCTCTCTTTTGGCAGTACATAACTAATCTATTTGTACATTGGTATAGTTGTGTTACTTCTTAAAGACCTCATACTTATCCAGAATGTATGGAATCACTGAAGAGCAGAGATATTTGAACTGTGTTATACAGGCAGAAAAATGCGATTTTGTTTTATGACCCAAAGCTTCTGTAAGCAGAATCACAGACACAAAATTCTTGGAAGATGGCTTTCAGGCAGTTGAACTTATATAGACCCACCTTCATGCCTCCTGATTGCTTACAGAACAGAAATTTCTTATAGGAAAGCAACCATTTTTAATCTGAATAATAGCCAACTATTAGTCAAATTAATCATTTTATGAGGGCAGAACTTCTCTGAAGCGGTTCAACTTTGCAACAATCTCAGCAACTGTTTTTCTCAAGAGCAATTACTGAATTAGCATTATTTGCTTCAAACAGGACGTAGTATAGAGCAAAGAATACACTATTGATTTTTATAGCAAATTCTCAAGACACTCAGGAATTATTTGCTTGGTGGGAAACTGACCTATCCACTTTTCTGGCTACAGTGTACTTTTACTTCTCCTCTAGCTCTCCTTCACATGGGTAAGTCCAAGGTAGGGATGAAGGATAGTATGTTAAGGAATCTGTCTATATAGAATTGTTTTCTACCTTGGAGAGCCAATTAAACATAAACTGCCTAGGGCTTTTAACTGCCTTTAGAACTCCAAAGATAATGTCTTATTCCATGTCATTATTCAGTTTTTTAATACTCAACAAAACTATTTTGCTTTACATAGAACAGGTATTATTACTGTAAATTGTAGCTATTCAGAAAGGTTTCTAATTTAATTGCCAATAATCAATCTTAACATTTTGTAATTTGCCTTTCTTGCTAGTATCATAGATAACAGTAGTCCAAAAAAAAACCCCAACCAGACAATATGGCTGACAGATGTTACCCTTTGTTCCCTTGCCTGCACTGAGCTCTGAGAAAAGTTTATCTCCCTTCTTTCCGTTGACTTTAATAAATGAGTACGAATACTATCTCAAGCCCTTTGTACAGCCCAGATCTCAGAAGCATACAAACACACTGAGATTTATACAAGTAAGTCCAGTGACTATGCATGTTAAGTCAAGCATATCCTTGTAAGTTATTTAAACCAGGGCCTTGATTTCCAATGTTCTGTTTAATGAAGTTACCCTTCCTCTTTTATTTAAATAAGATTCATCCAGTCTGAGGAATTATGTCAGAACACCCAGCTAATATGTTTTTCTCTTCCTCTGATATAATAAAATAATGACAGTAATAACAGCGATAATTATAATTTCCACTATATACAAATCATATCGTACTTAGATCTAAGTTTGGCAAGTCAGTTGACTGCGATCCTCCTTCCTTTCAAATACAAGAAAAACAACAACGTTGGTATTTCAGAATGATTCATACTACATTCATATTTTTGTCTCAAGATTTCCAGAAGCTGTAGAAATAGCAATGCCATACATGATGCAAGACCATGTAAAATAGGTGAGAAGCATATTTCTTTCAGATATCTGTCAACTGATAACAGTGAAATAATTTTTTCAGTGAATGAGTTAGAAGTAGTAGACTGAAGGAATCATTGTCTCCTCAGCTGAAGGGCATGCTGCTTCTGTATGGTTTCCCACTCTAGTGGCGCACAGCATCATAGCCATTTGAGAAATACAGACTGTTTCATGGGATTCTGCTGTGGCCACCAGTGGATTAATTAACAAAAGTGATAGAAGTTAAATTCTGCTTCAAGGATTAAAAGAATGACTAAGATTGTGATGGAGGGATAAAAAAAAACATTCACCATATTCATTTCAACTTTTGGAATTAATTAGCTTTGAGTTCTCTGCTGAAAGTTTCATCCAGTAAGCTCTGATAGAACAAAATCAGTTCCTCAGTTTGACTCACGGCAACTATTGCAAATAAACCATGATGGAAAGCCTATTTCGTTAATAACTAGAGTATAACTAGGTAAAATGAAAATATAAGGTAGTTAAGTAAATTTAACTGAAGGAATCTGAGAAAACCAGTCAGCTCATGTATACTTATAGACAGGTAGGAAACTACAATAAGAATATTTGTCTGATTACAGAATGCCTTTGTTTGCATTGCAGTTCTGTGTCTCAGTGATCACACTAGTAGTATGTTGGAGATTCATGTATGATTTACAGTTGGACACTGACAGGAACTATAACACCGATTTCTGCTAGAACGTCTTCCAGCCATCACCATCAACATAATAGGAAGTGATCAGCCCAAACTATTTAAACCAGAGTGAGTATTCTGCTGTCAGAATATCTTTCTTCCCATGTACTTAGTTCCATCTGTATTTCAAGAGCAAAGAAACTGAAAGGAGGTAACAAAAGAAAAGCTCTTCCTGCTCATAGGCACCACACAAAAAGAAGAGGGAAGAATGCCACCTATTTAGGTCCTGCAAACTTTACACAATTTTTACAACAGGAGCCTGTGCTAATTCCTGTGTGTTTTAAGCTAACCCAACTACAACATGAAAACACGAAAAATCTCTCCTCTGCATCTGTTGAGATCCCATCATAAGCACTATAGATTTCCAGTATATATGTAAGTGCTATTCATACATAATGAATAGTGAATTGAGAAAGGTGCAGAGACTGACTGCCCTGAGCAGAAAGGAACAGCACAAAGCTCTGCACTTAAGTCTATGGCTTTAAAATAGCAGACCCAAGGCAATTTTTGAAGGTCTTGTAAACTAACAATGGGGTTCAGTGAGGTATTAAGTGCCAGAAAAAGCAGCGCTCTAATAGCAAAAAAGAACAGCTTGTTCTCAGGGCTATTTCATGCAGGGTGTTCACAAAGAGAAATACTCTAACATCATTCTGCTATGCTGATTAATGTTCTTAATGTCCCATTGCCTTCAAAATTTAACAGTCTAAAAAGCATTTTTTTTTTTTGTTGTTTTGAGGGATGATTTGAGAGGGTGTTGGGAAAGGAGGAAGGTATGTGTGTCTACTTGAGACACAGTGAGAACAGTCCAAAGTTAAGACTAGATGAAGCCTAGTGCAGTAGATTTTTGGAAGTTCAAAAGGCGCTGGGAAGAAAAATGCTTATAAAACACAGCAGTCATGTTTTGGCACGAGGAAAAATGTAGTCTCATGCTCCCAGTAAGCTGAAAAACAGTGAATGTAACATTTGTTCTTGAACTAGAATTCAGTGATCTTTCCCACCTTGGCAGTAGAAAACAATTAATACAAGGAATGGGGAAGCCCAGGCTGTATTAAGTCCCACATTTCGTCTTAGATGATGAAAAGCAAGAGGTTCTTCAGTGGAAGCTGTGAAAACATGCACTGCTGACACAAATAATCATGATACACATGGAATTTATTCCTACCACTTCAATTTCACAATTTAAATAAAAAATAAAAGCAAGTTAACACCAGGAATTCCTTATTTTCTCAACATGCTCTATGAGCTATGGGTTTATGAGGGAAAGAGAACTGTTCTTACATGTTAAGATGTTTATGTTAACCTTCACCTGCTACAATACTTCAACTTTGAAACCACAGATTCCTGGGATGATGCCGTGTGCACACACTGTCATGCAACCCAACCAGGTGGGCTTTGCCCAGAAATGAGACTGTTTCAAATTTTGTCCCAACTCATTAACTTCATGTCCTCCTTATTAAATATCTATCTCTTTCCCAAGTGCTCATCTTAGCCTCAAAGATAGCTAGAGGCAAGGCATTTCCAGGTTAATTGTGTCAAACAAAGAAAGTCCTACTTAGAAATGTGCTCCCATTTACATTCATCGTTTTCCAGAGGCAGAACCTCCTAGTACTTTGCCAGGTGGAGAAGATTCAGTATTTTGGTAATAGCCTTACAACAAAAAACTATCATACAAATTTGCCTGACAGTGTCAGCAACATGAGTCTGAAATAACATCTTGATGAAGTACTTCCTTATGAAAATACACTCCCATTTGTGAAAAGCTACAGCTACACAATTTTCTGTTCTGCTTTTCTGTAACATTCCTCTCCTTCACGTTAGAGGTAAGCCATGTCACTTACAGCTTAGGGGGCTATTGTCCTTTTAATGAACCTCTAAAGATTTAAAGGTTATATCCTTCAACCATTTCCCAAAATTAAGATGTTTTAAAAATCTCAGGCCCTCCTTTGCTTCAAAGTATTACTTGGATTTAGTAACGCACCTTCTGGAAGCTGCAGTTTAGCTTTATAATGCTGTCCTTTCATTGCAATTGACATTCTGCCTGCTGAACTCTTTGCTCTACCCTTACATTTGCACAGAAACAAATGGAGATATTTCTTTGTTAATTGGCTTATTAAAAATTCATGGTGCACTTTGATGTTTAATATTTAAACACAATGTTTAATGTGTGCTAGTGCCATCTTTGCCTGGAAAAAAAAAGATCAGCTATAATAGAGAATTCAGTGCTTTTCAGGGCAATGACAGAGATGTTACTGTGGGTTAACATTCAGAATAGATAGCATCATTACTTCAGCATTAGTACATGTTTTTAAAAGTTTGAGATCACACTACCCTTTGAGTCCCAAGACAGCCAGCCTTGATATACTATGGTACTGTAATGCAATAGGTTTTTTTTTTCTTTTCCATTTCTGCTCAGGACTGCTTATGTCATATAAAAAGCTTTACCAATCAACTATATAGACCATTAACATTAGACTTGGGAGTATTCTATTCAGGGAACTTTCCAGTTCCTAGTTAATCTGGTAAATATTTTCCACCCAAAGGTTTGAGCCTACAAAGTGCTAAGCTCACTGGTGAAGCAACCAAATACGTAGTTAAGATTTCAATCTTGCAACTTCAAAGGAAAAAGCACCATGTCTCAAATGAAACTGAAGGCAGAGCAGTGTTTAAAGCAGAGCATGCAGAACCTGGGAAACCTGCATTAAATTATCTTCTCACCCTCTCTTCACTTCTTTTCTGGTTTTGAGCAAATAGACTTCAGTCCACTAACTTTCAGGGACCAATCTTAAAACTAAGTTCTCTCATCTGCACGTAAATCCAAAAATTCAAGTACTAAGAAATCCTGTTAAATTATTGCTTAACTTCCTAGGTACCTATGAGATCCCTGTCACTGGAAAAACTGCCTACAAAACTGTTTTCATTCAAATATAGAGCTGCCAATGCTGAGCAGCAAGGCATCAGAACTTGCCAAGACCCATAAATACTGTATTCCTTCATCTAATTCACCTGTAGCTCACCAAATCCAATAGCTGGTCTAAAGACCTTTCTGTGCTCCCTCAGCTTTTTCCACTTTATTACCTGGGATAGAAGCCATAAGACACAGCCTACCAATCCATATTCCAGAGGAATAGTCAGGTGACCCACCTCACAGCTCTTCAGTTTACAAAGAGGTCCTGCTTTCTCTTGTCTCACCAACATTCCTTGCTCTGTACTCCCATCACCTTTCTTTGCACCAGAAGTGCTTATTGGGCTCTTCATGGAACCAATTCTAAGCATAACTCCCTCTCCCCATCAAAAAAATGGGTTTGGTTTAAAGCTTTTTTTCAGGTTAGTTTTCCACTGGCTTAGGCCCTGCACAGCACAGCGTTCAACGACCTCAAAGCTGGCCTGGAGAAGCGAGAAGAAGCATGTGGCTAGGACCAGACGGGAAGAAGTAAACATTACGCAGGCTTAGCAGAACTGACCAGAAAGAACTTTTTCATCTCAAAATCTGTAAGCCTTCTCCCCAAATGCCAGTTCTCATCTGGGAATAACTTTTGTTCCCATTACTCTATTGTAACCCTAAGATGGCCTTTCTCTGATATTCTCTTTGCAAACACATTCATATAAAAGAAAAAAACATAGGGCGGGTATTCCAGCTAAGCAACAGACAATAAATGTCTGAAAACCATCTTCACAATTCCACAGCGCAGACAGCTATGATATTTACTTTTCAGGATTGTTTTATTCTTTTACATATAATTAGTCTGGGTGTGCCCAAATTCACGTGTCTTCTGCTGACAGTCATCCTCAGAAATAACGTGTTGTGCTGCCGGGTCGGATTCCTGAATGCTTCAAGGTCGTGCAAGCAAAAGCTGCTTATTTAAAATCAAAATAGACAGGAAATGTTATGTCAATCAGTAGGCCAGTGACATGGGAAGGAGTTTTATTTGTGGATATATCTTAGGTAGCTATTTTGAAGGTTTATACTACCAGAACTATTAGCCAGCTGAAGAGGCACTACCTGCTGGGTTCTACCTTTTCCAGGGAACAAAAGCTTTTTCTCTCATTCATAACTGATTGCTATTCTATACTAATTAAACACTCATTTAAAAAAAAAAAAAAAAAGCAAATAAATATCAACAGTAAAAGTTCATTTGCCAGGTTGGAGAAAATTCCTGAAACAGAAATTAAAAACATTGTTCTAAGAAGGTTCTGACAGGAGTACTATATAAAAAAAAAAACACAACAACAAAAACAGTTGATTTGTTTCTGAAACAAAATTGGTGCAAAACTAAAACAACTCACCAGACATCAAATGAAATAATAAGTCATAAGCAGAGTAGCGGTTTATCAGATCACATTCTGTTGTTTGTCTCTTCGGGCTTCTTCCTACATTTCTCAATTATAACTGTTCCCATGGTGTTTCTTTTAATATAAGGTGAGGTTATGCATTGTTGATGACCAAGCAACATTAAAGAAAAATTATAAAATAGCGGATGTGAATCAGCAGGCCAATACCACGGGAAGTTTTATTTTCACATGTTCAGATGCAATATCGCAAATATAATTGCAATATGCAGCCTCGAATTTAAAATGTAAACATTTTAATCTCTGGTATCAGATCTTTTTGTCTTACTGATGTTATTAAAGTGCATACATACAGAAACATTTTGTTGTCTGTGCCGTTTCATACCTCATCTGCAATTCTGCACAATCCAGCTACACACATGGTGCCAGACTCACTAAGACAGCTATCTTCTGAAATGAAATCTGCAATATAACAGCTCTGCCTATGCCTATGCCTAATCTCTACCCATGCCTATAACGGATCTGCCTATACCTAACATCCAGATTTAGAAGTCATTTACTCACCTCGGTTTCACATAAATTTAAAAAGAAGAGAAAAATCTCAATCTCCTCGCAACAGAGGAACACTTAAAAACATATTCTCAAAGTACCCAGCATGCTGTCAGATCTTCGGTAAGGGGAGAGGAGCAGAAAGGTAAACCACAGCCACTGCCAATTTGCCTTTCGCTGTGGGGGCGCAGCCCCCCTGCTGCTTTCCAACACGGGGCTCTGACCAGACAGTCTCTGGACAACTGAATGGAGGAGGGAAGTTCCCAGCTTTGGAAGTGGTCGTTTACCCCAGATGAGATAGCATTCTCCAAGTGGAAGAGGAAGACACTGCATTAAACTGAATTTCAAACAGGGCTGTGTTAAGGCAATGTCGAAACCCGTAAAAAACAAATATACCCACTGGAATTTTAATACGGTCCCCAGCAACTCCATTTGAACATGCTATCAAAATACCTACCCACGTGCTTCTGTCAACATGAGCAGTTTGCTGTTAGTACTATTGAAAATGCTTTTGTTAGGATTATTGACTGATCATAGCCAACTGAAATAGCTCAGGTTTTAATCTATATCCAACACTGCATAAAGAGATCTGAATTTATGAAAAATGCTGTGGAGTTAATTTGAATAACAAGTATATAATATCTTATTTATCAAAAAATACTCTATGAAATAATTAAAAATATATACAATTTTAATAAAAATGTACTGAACCCTAAAGGAGTATATTGCATATTTGACGTAAGAATTTATCTCCTTATCCTATATCCAGTATCTACATGTGAATGGGCTACATTTAAAGACGAGAAGGACCCAAGAACACCAACCTGCTAAATAAAACGCTGTTTTTTTAAAGGAACTAGTACCATCTCCTGAAGAAAGAATGCCCTCTACTGCTTGGTTATAGAGCTGCACCATAGCAAAAGAAACAGCTGCTCAAAACCAGATTTGATATGGACTGAAACCTTTGAAAAATCAGTGAATAAATAGATTTAAAAATAATAATAACAACTGGTTTTGTGGATTATCTCTCAGAACTATTAGGAGATATGAAATGTATGTATAAAACCAAATGTTCTTTAAAAGCAGCATTTCTGTCTGCTCTGCTGTTCATTTTTCATGATATACCTCCATAGCATGTCCCCAAACAAATACATAAAATCAAGCTGAATATTTTCTCCATAATACTTGAATGCATGGCACTTTCATTTTAAAATGGCTGATGTTGTTACTTTCAGTAATTGTTTTGGCATGCAGTTTCCTTGAATTTTATATATATGCTGCCTGTCCTCAAATTTAGTACCCCCCTCCTCCTTATTACTGCATACAGTCTCCTTCAGAGGCATAAGTATATCATTTGTCCACAGTGGTTTGCCTTTGAAAAACAACCAGCTGAAAGTTACATTTACAGCACGCGATTTTGCAGCATGCTACCACAGAGAAGTGCTCTAAAGCATCAAAAAACAGCAGAGACATGCATGCTGATTGCTTTACATCAGCACAGAAGAAAGGGACTCATGAAGGCTATTCTAGAAAGCTTACCTCAGATCTGATTCTGGTTTTTATCAGATTTGTTCCTAAGGAAACCCTGTATTTTCTTGAAGTAAAATAGAAGTTTCTGAAGTAGGTCTTAAACAGTCACCAATTAGTACATCCAGCAGCAGATACTCATCTTTTTCCTGTCACTTTTGCTCTCGCTTATTTGGCTGTCCAAGTAGGTAGACAGAGAGTCTAGGGTTATTCCCAGCAGGCTAATTTTTGTTTCTGTAGTAACAGCTTTTTTGCTTGTACAGCAGCTAAAAGTAAGAACTAAAAGATAGTTTAACTCAAACTCAAAGACTGTTTAAAAGCACACAAATTATGAACTTCTGGAATACACAATCCTTCCTGTTTTGTTCTGGACATTACTTAACATTATCCTGTCTTGTAGTATGAGCTCATAGACACTGTGGGAACACAAAAAGTTAATGCTAAAATGTGATCGTCCCCCAGCAAATATTTCTGACACTAAAGCTTTACCTCACCTGGCCCTAACTGCGGAAAAGCAAACAATTTTCTAACCTTGAAATAATTCTTTTTCTGCTGGATATTAATTTGAATTTTCCTCCTTCCGCAACGTCACACTTGCAATATCTGGAGAAACATATGATCAGGAGGGAAGATGCTATTTTCTCATCTGGAGAAACATACAGAAATTCAGGTTAAAAACCAGAATATTAAATCAGGTAGATCTACATTAGCTGAGGAAAAGTGACAACATATACTGTAAGACAAAATATGGAAAAGAGAATTTCACAGTATCAGATATGTCATGAGCCAGCATTGTCCAAACACTTTCAGATCTTTACCAATGAAGACACAATTTCTAGGAAAAGAAACTACATGTTTCAACAATTCAAAAATAAAATGGAAACTTTTTTTTTTTTTTTTTAAGACAGAATAGCAGAGATGCATAATCTGGTACACAGAAGTTTGTTCCATTTCATGTACAAATAGGAAAGTGCACAGTTATATGCCAAACACATGAAGAACATAAAAAAAGGTCAATCTATACAGAGTGATCCCAAGAATTCCCCAGCCTCCCTGGTTAGAAAATTACTTTTTTTTTGAGAAGGAATTCCTAACTACACAAGCTCTCCATAATGTATTTGACTGAGGTTGTTATAGTGCTTATCTAAAAGCTTCAACACTTGATTTCATACTAATTCCACATTGTTCTTAATTTTCAAACAGCAGAGGTATATGGTGTTACCACCAGGGCTATTCATGGATGCTCATTAATGTTTTCTGCAATTGTTCTGGTATTCTAGCCATGAACTGACCTGATGATTTCAAGGAAACACTTCCCTGAGCCCACATAGCAGAAACAACCATAATAGGAATGATTGCAGCAAGAGCGGCCAACGCTTTTTTGTTGTACTTCAGCTTTTCCCATTACACATACACATACACATCATGGCTGGATAGGTGTTTGAGGTAGCTCTTGTCGTAATAATAATGTATGTGCCATGGTTTGCAAATTTTCAAACCAAGAAACACTCCCAAGATTTTACAATCCTAACAATTTTTTTTGCATTTTCACCTTTCTGTGAAGAAAAGCTGAATGTTCAATTTTCAGCAGCGATAAACAAAACCCTGATAAAAATGCTGTTCCAAATAAAATATGGCATCTCCCAAATAGAAAACAGTATCAAATACCTTTTGCTTTCTGAGAATATATACAAGCTGTATGTGCATTTCCCCACAAATACTATTCATTACATACAAATACATATGTATGTGAGCATACATACATAACTATATGTGTATCTATGTATGTATGTATGTATGTATGACTTCCACTTTAAGAATCAAGGATTTAGCAGTATGTTGATGTAGCACTGAACTTTAAAACAAGATTGCAATGACAACGGTACAATTCGTTGCTGCCAGGAGCAAATCTACAGGAATAATGATTGCTATACCACCTTTGTTTCCTCTGCTGGATGTATCAAGAATATCAGCTCTCTCAGAAAGGACTGTAACTCAAAATAATCAGGCACTTTAAAGAAGCAAGATTCTTCTGTCTTCACACAAAATACCACATCATTGAAAGCAGTTTTTCTTAAATCGGTGAAGATATTTTTATTACAGAATATTTTTAAGGGTTTTTAAAATTATTTTATTTTTTATTTAAGGTTTCTTTTTATAGCACAGCTTCCAGTACAAATGAATTGCTGCATTTCCACAAAAAACACGTCAGCAGTAATGACAAGCTAGTCTCTCCTAAATTTGTTCTCAACCCAATGTCAAAGACAGCAAGAGTGATTTAGGGTAATGACATAGAACCTAGTATGATCCATAAAGGTGGAAGGTTTTTGTAGAAACCATTCAGATACATAAGATTCTTTATTCTTTATTAGCAGAATTACAATTCAACAAAAAATAGGGGAAGACTGGCAGTCAAA
>VFFE01007972.1:801973-853532 GCA_008921705.1 Burhinus oedicnemus
CTCCTGTGGGGCAAACCGAAGGAGGCACGGGGTGCTCCCCCGCCGCCCCGGGCTCTGCCCGAGTTCACTCCCCGCTGCCAGCAACACCGCCCCCCAAAACCCGCCGGTCACCTCCAGCCTTACACCGCCAGCGCGGGCTGCCCGTGCGGGCGAAGCGCCCCGGGCTGGCGGCGGCGGGGCTCCCCTGAGACGGGGCGGGAAAGCGTGGCGTCGGTTTGGGAAGGGAGATGCGGGTGTGCGCCGGCGTGCCGCTTTGAAACGCCCGACGGATCTCACTTCATAAAACAGCAAGTCAAAAAAGGTGGTTCGGTTCTGCCGTTTTCTTGGCGTGTTTTCTCGCCAAGGACAGCAAGCCGCCCCCGGGAGCGGAGAGTGCCCTCAGCCTTCCCCGCTCCCTCACCTCATGAAAGGCAGGTGTGGTTCTCCCCCGTCCTGCTTGACTTCCCTTCGCCTTAAAATTAGCATCGGTGTCAGCCAGTCGTGACAAACAGAAGGACTAGGTAGCAGGAGACACGAGGGGGGGGGGCGGGGGGGGGGGCAAAAAAAAAAAAAGAAAAAAAAAGAGAGCGAGAGGGATGAAGAGGAGGCGCGTCTCTCTGCTGGCAATATCTGTCCTAATGGAAGGGCAGACCCGATCCTCCGCTGAAACCGGCGGACCTTGAGGTAAAGGCTGCAGGAGGAGGCGGGGGTGACAGCTTCTTCCCTGCTCGAAGATACCTCTCCCATGAAGGAGGGAGGAGAGCTCGGCCCTGACAGTCCGTGCTTTGAGGCCGGCCGTCCACCAAGCGCAGCTCGGCTCTGTTTCCCTCAGTGATGCAGCCATTGCCAGTCTAACCCCGTGTCACAGAAGCCTTCTCGGAAGGCTGAGCGGAGCAGATCGCGGCAAAACAAGAAGGCAGGTGTGTCTAACGTAGCGCCAACCCTGCAAAGAGAGCGAGAGAGAGGTGACGGTCACCCCGCTCCGGAAAAGCCACGGCCGTGTTCCTGGGGGAGAGTTTTGCCCGAGAATTGAAGGCGGTTGAGGTGTGTGAGGAGAAGTGACCTCCCGAGGGCAATAAAACTTTAAGGTGACTTTTCTGGTTGACAAAAGCCTGAAAAACTATGTTGCCGCATGGGGAGGGATTCAGCGGTAACTGCAGTAACCCAGGGTGGCTGCCAGCAGCGTGTCATTTGTAAATCGTTACCCCCTGAAATCTGAACTGGCCTGGTTGATGTCAGGGCGATCACCTGAGGTGTTTGCCTTTGAGCAAGCGCCTCAGAGGCTTCAAGAAACAGAGCTTGCTTTCACGAACACCTGGATGGACCGCAGCCCTGCGGTGATGCTGCCCAATAAACGCGCACACTTACAGCCGAGCAACTAGCCCGTGCCTGCAAGTACTTTTCCGGTAACTTGGGAAGGACCGCCGCTAAACGCGGGCTTGCTCCGACACCCCCTTGTCTAGCACAAGTCCCGCCTTGGAGGCCGACGGGAGCGGAGGGGACAGGGCTGGTGGCCCCGCAGCGGTGCCCGCCGGAGGACGGTGCCCAGCGATCGGCTTCGCCGCCCCCGGCCGGCACTCGCCCGGGCTCCGCTCCCAGCCTCCCCCACCTCCTCCCCGGGAAACAGCGAGTTACCGCTGCCCCGCTGCCAAAAGCCAGCGCTTTCGGGATCAGAGAAGAGCAAATGCAAATAGCGCACTTCGGGTCTCACTGGACTCGGGCTGGATCGGTTCTCCCGCGAAAAATAAAATCCGGCTGCCACGGAGGTGAAGAGGGTTAATCTGCGAAAAGGCCGGGCTAAAACCCGTACCCGTGCCGTAACGGGGGGAAACGCCGAGTTACTAACAGGTGAGGTGAGGAAGACAATGACTTTCAGATCCAGGACTTAGAATTTGAGGGTAGGAGCAGGGATTTTAATCGGTCAAGACCGGATTAATCAGTAAAACACGAACAAAATGTTTTTGGGGAAAATGCAGAGACACATCAGGAAAGATGCCCAGTGTCGGCTCTCGCCGTTCTAGCAATACGGGGAAAAGCTCCCCAAGATGAACGACGTAAATGTTGCTGCCACCATAAGTGTCCTCTAGTTTCTCAAATGCAGAATGAATGCGTTGGACAATATCTTGAAACTTTTTTAAAGCACGCGCTTCGTCGCGAAACGTGGCTTTCCGATATTTTCTCTGCTTATTCTGCTGCTTCTTTGCCTTTGATTACGCTCTTGACCGTCCTTGGTCAGGTATAATACTATTAAATACACGTTACTTAAGGAAGGGATTTAAATTAATCTTTTCTTTCACCCCCTTAGAAGGCATTACAGGTAGACATTTAAAAGGTTTTTCCTTTTTTTTTTTTTGCCCCCTCCTGTTCGCCACTTCTACCTGCAAAGCCTGACACGTAGACAGACAACCGACTTGGATGCCCAAATCAGGCCCCCGCCCGGCGGCGGGAGCGGAGCGCGGGAGGCACCGCAGTTTCGGGTCCTGCTGCACCCCAGCCCCAGCGCTGCTGCACCCACGGCACCCACGCGGGAACAGGCACACGCGGCGGCTGACCCACTGCCCCAGCGTGGAAGGGTGGGCTGAAAAGAGCTCTTTTTTTTTTTTTTTTTCATAGTAAGGCTCTTTCAACCTATTTGTTTATTTAGCCAATAAAAGTCGGACTAATCATTTTAGTGCTGACACCTCCTATAGCATCTCGTTAATTGAGCTCTGGTAGCTGCTTACGTTGGGCAGGGTTTTCTTCCAACTCTAGCGGCAGCAAAGAGAGCAGGCTTCCCTGTGTCTCGCTCAAATCGACACCCTGCCCGCTATAGCACAGAGCGTTTGGAGGATAGATATGAATTGTTGCACTGTTCATTGATTCCTACTAATGAGCCGGTCTAAATCAACACTGCCGCTAAGTAGCTCGTCTCGAAGCGCACAGAGGACGCTTTGGCTGGTTCTTTCACTGTTTTCTACGAGCCGCATCGCGGCGGCTAACAAGAGTTGACCGTAACGATTTGGAGACGAGAGCGTAGGATTTTTGGCATCTCTCTTGTTTTTGTGCTAGGCTTCGCGTAGCTTTTTAAACTTAATAAAAAGGGTGTTGGGAAATGACTCCAAAGGGCCCCCATTCCCCGCTTGCAGGTTCCCGGGGCTAGGTCGGCGCCCGTTTCCCCGGGGTGCTTGGCGCGGCTCGCCCGTTTTCCACCTCCCAGTGCCCTGGGAGGCCCTTCGCCCTCGCCGCTCGGAGCCGGGCTGTGCGGGAGCGAGGGGCCAAAGGGGAGGAAAGTGGACAGGGGGGCTCCGAAAGGGCTGGGTGGGAGAGGGGGGAGGAGGGATCTTCCCTGCCCCGGCTGCTGTTCCCTGCCCTGTGTTTTGAGAGGGGATCTCGCTCTCACATGGCGTTCCCTCAGCCCCCTGGCTCCACCTCGCCCTGCTGGGGAGGCGTGAGTGAGAGGGGAGCCGGGGAGCCCCTTCTCACTCCTTTTCCACGAGGCGCCAAGTCCCCCAGCCGCTGTCATGTGATAGCAAGAGAGCGGGAGCTGCGGGGGTCTCCCGACCCGGGCATCATTACAAAACCGCGCCGGAGCGCCCAGCCCCGCCACAGCCACGGCGGCCGCCGCCCCGCTCGCCTCCTCTCCCCGCCGGCTCCCGGCGCTCGCCTCCGCCGCAAACTTTTCCGGGGACACCGGGCTGAGCGGTGAGAGGGGCGTTTTTATTTCCTTCCTCCCCGTCTCTGCAGAGGTCCGGGGTAACTTTAAACTCCCGAGCCCTCGGTGCCTGCGGAGCACCCACTCCAGCAGAGCGTGCCAGGCGGCAGCGGGGAAGCCCGGGAGACTCGGCGGACCCCAGGAGGAAAGAGGGGACACCAGCGGGGGCCAGGACCTGTCTCTGCCCCGTGCCCCCCCCCCCGAGGCCTGGGCGGCAGCTTGCCCCTCCGGCAAGCGGCGGGGGCGGCGAGGCAAGCGCTGCCCGCGGGGCGAGGCTGCCTGAGGGAGCCGTGCGCGGAGCCCGCCGGCGGGCCGCGGGGCGGTCGCGGTCGCGCGTGGGCCAGGCGGGTGGCGCCCAGGATGTAGAGGCGGCGGCGGGGCAGGGCAGCGCCGTCCCCGACACCCCGAGCCCGCCGTGCGCGGGGCAGAGCGGCGCCCGGCGCGGCGCGGCGGGATCGTGCGGCCGGGGGAGGGCTGCGGCGGGGCGGCGATGCCCAGGCCGGGGAAGAGCTCGTACAGCGACCAGAAGCCGCCCTACTCCTACATCTCCCTGACGGCCATGGCCATCCAGCACTCGGCCGAGAAGATGCTGCCCCTGAGCGACATCTACAAGTTCATCATGGAGCGGTTCCCCTACTACCGGGAGCACACGCAGCGCTGGCAGAACTCCCTCCGCCACAACCTCTCCTTCAACGACTGCTTCATCAAGATCCCGCGGCGCCCCGACCAGCCGGGCAAGGGCAGCTTCTGGGCGCTGCACCCGGACTGCGGGGACATGTTTGAAAACGGCAGCTTCCTCCGCCGCCGCAAGCGCTTCAAGGTGCTGCGCCCCGAGCATCACCTGCCCGGCGGCGGCGGGCCGGGCGGCGGGGCGGGCGGCGGCGGCCCCGGCAAGCCCCCGGCGCCCGCCCCGCACATGGTGCACTACTTCCACCCGCCGCCGCCGCCGCCGCCGCCGCCGCCGCCTCCCCCGGGCAAGGTGCCCGGGCTGGCGGGCTCCGAGGCGGCCGTGGCCGCCGCCGCGGCCGCCGCCGCCGTGGGGAGGCTGCCGCAGTTCTCGCCCTATGGGAGCAGCCAGCCCTCAGGCTTCAAGCATCCCTTCGCCATCGAGAACATCATCGGCAGAGATTACAAAGGCGTGCTGCAGGCCGGAGGGCTGCCGCTGGCCTCGGTGATGCACCACCTGGGCTACCCGGTGCCCAGCCAGCTCAGCAGCGTGGTGAGCTCCATGTGGCCGCACGTGGGGGTGATGGACTCCGTGGCCGGCGTGCCCGTGTCCCCCGACTACGGACCCTTCGGGGTGCCCGTGAAGGCGCTTTGCCACCCGCCGGCACAGACCATGCCCGCCGTCCCGGTGCCCATCAAGCCGGCGCCAGCGATGCCCGCTGCCTCGGCCATCCCCGCCCTGACGGTCGCCGCCTCGCAGATCTGCCCCGCCGCTTCCCCGGCCGCCGCTTCCCTGCTGGAACAGACCGCGAGCAACACGGGCCCCGAGGGCAAGGGCTCCCTCCACTCCGTCCTGGTGCACTCCTAAAGGGCTGGGGGTCGGGGGGAGAGTGGCCCCCAGGCTCCCAGGGGAAAGGATGCGGGGGTCCAGGGCACGCGTGCGGCACGGAAACTCGATCGATCTCATGACTATACCCCTGCTGGTGTCTGTGTTTATGTCGTGTACAATCAGATTATTTGAGAGCCAGGTCGCAGGTAAGAGCTTTTATCGTCGTTAAATATCGTTAGTGGCGGAGAGGTGATGTGAAAAGTCGCGGCCGGGGCCAAAGGGGCTGGCTCGGAGGAAGCAGCCGGCAGGGAAGGTCTCCCCACCGCCCCGGCAGCCTGCAGCTCCCCGCCGAGCTCCCCGCCCGGGGCGGCCGGCCCAGAGGTCCCGCGGAACTCGGGGCCCGGTGGGAGAGGGGCTGCAGTCTGCCGGCGGCTGGAGAGAGCAGAAGGATAAAACCCGCTCTGAAGTCTGCTTGTCCCCCTCCCCCGAGGGACGGGAAACCTCTGCCCCGCTGTCCTGCAGATCTTGTTATGAAAGAGGTGGGCGAAGCGGTTACCTTGTACCCGGGCGAGCCGCGGGGCCTCGGGACGTGTAACGCTCGCTATTTAAAGAGTAAGCTTTAAATAGCTCGATTAATTAGTGGGAATTTAAATGACAACGGCACTGACGGCGAAGGGGTCCTTTAACTAACGACCACTTGTCCTTCCCCCTCGCGCTTTTACAGTCCGTCCCAATATTTCACGTCGGAGGGCAATACCTTAGGAGAGACTGAAGTGTGACCTGGCCTCTCAAGCTGTGATTGAGTGTCCGAATTCCCTAGTTTCTCATTAAAATAAAACCAGTCCGGCTGCTCGTAGATTGTACTTTTCACATCACCTTTCACCGCGCACAGATACCGCTGTTTTCTATGTGTTGCTTGGCTTTTCTTCCATGTGAGTGTGAACACTAAAATCTGCGGGGGAGGGGAGGGGAGGGGAGGGGGGGGTGGAGGGGGCGCAGAAGCTAACAGAAAAACGGTTAAAAAATTATTCGGGAAAAGCACTTTACTGAAAACAACCTTCCAACAGACGAGAGGTCTGTGTGGAGCAGAGGGATCAGAAGTCAGAGGGCGACGCACTGGCTGATGAGTCCCGGCTGGTTTGTGAGTGATTGCTGCCGTACCCTGTCTGCCCTTCTGTACACCAATGCTCATTAAAGCCCATCTATTCATTTGCTTCTGCTGGTGCTGCTGTTTAAGATACTCGCCTTTCACACCGGTTAAGAAACGCGTGCTCGTAGCGTAGGTTCACACTCCGCCCCCCAAACTGACAAGAAGTATCCCAAACTTTTCTTGGCGGCAGAGCAAGGGGTGGAAAGGGAAGGAAACCTCTTAGAGGTAAATCGCCTGCTGCAGAGATGCTTTGAGTGGCCGTCGCCCGCAGCCCGCAGGATCTGAGGAGAGGCAGCGGCTCGCATCCCGATCCCCCTGGAGGCAACCGGAGTTTTGCCACTGTTTTCCGTGGGTGCTGGATCCCAGCCGCTGTGTGGGATTTACCCGCCTGATGCCGGCGGACCTGCCGTGCCCCGAGACGCCGGGTCGCAGTCCCAGCCCCCGGGGAAGGGCACCCTGTGTGAGGCTGGTCCCTCTTGGTGAATCTCCAGTCGGAGAAACTATCGCTAGGAAAAGTAAAACCTGTCTGGCCTCGAGTGCCGGCTGTTCAAAGTTTTCCCCACGCACACTCGTGGGGTCTGCTCGACCACTTGAAATTCAGCTGGAACTATTGAATTTTCAGTTGTTCTCTCTGCTGTAGAGGGGGGGTTACACTTTAACTTCCAAAATTATAACGTTCCTAGCGCTGAAAAAAAATACTAATAACAATGTTATGCTAATGAGGCACGGATCCGTATCATGGTTTGGAAATCGGACTGGAAAGGGGAATTGCGTCAAGAGTTTTGAAGCCGGATAAATCACGAAGTAATCAGATACTCAAAAGAAAAGAAAAAAAAAAAAGAAAGAAAGAAAAAGAAAAAGTGCTTCACATTTGCTTTACTGTGCTGTCTTGCAATTTAGGCAGGGATCCAAGCCAATATTTCTGCTGCTAAAAAATAGTTACTTATAAAGAAAGCAGTCCCCCAAATAATCGCAAATAGCACTGGTTCTGTATAGCTCGATATATTTAAGTATAAACCACCGCACTCGATGTGGCTGCTGTCTAGGGCTCCAAAGCATCTTAGGGAAGCTGCGTTTTCCCCTCACATTAGTCTAAGGGGCAAGAGGAAGGGGAAATCTGGAGCAGGAGAAGAGGCAATACTCCTGGGAATTATTCAGAGACTTCTGGGCAGTTTTAAGATTCTGGATAACCTTCTAAATTTCATCGCGGGAGAACTCTATTTGATGTAAGGAGGCCGGTCCGGGAACCACCCGGCGGCCGCGGGCAGCTAGCGGGCGGCGGCGGGGCAGCCGGGGCAGGTGTCGCGACAGACCGCGACCGTCGGGGTAGGGCGCAGGGAGGTGTCGCGACGGGAGCAGATGTCTGGCTGCAGCCGAGGTGGGGCTGAGGGGTCGACCCTCACCCAGCGCCTGGGAGGAGACGCTCCGGGGGTGGTCGCTCAGACAGCGATTTTCGGAGTAAATGCGCGATGTTTGCAGTAGGCTTTTCTCATCAGCGGCAGGTTGGGGGATCGGGGAGTTTAGGCCACGAGTCACTCGCCCAGAGGGTTTAGTGTAACTCCCAAGGCATCTGCCGACACTTTGCATGACCAAAAGACGGTGCCCTTTTCCATAGCTCGTACAATGAAAATTACAGAGGGTTAGAACCTGGTAACTTCAGACTGTCAGAGTGAAAGGGAAAATTAACTAATTGAGAAATATTTTCTAATTCGTTTATATATATTTTGCGTTATTTTTAAGGACTCCATCTCTAAACATAGCCTTTGCAACATTACACAAATTTTATATCAACAACCAACAATCCTAATATATAAACAAAACCAATCCCAATGCTGCTTAAAAACAGATGATGGTACAAGATGTAGAGAAATGAAACAGTACCCTTTTGTCCAAGCAGAAAAGCATGTGTGAACTGGTGAAGGGTAAGATTTTCAGTTGACAAATCCAACAGGAGAACAGCCTTGTGCTAACTACAAGATTTTGTCTGTCTACTGTACCAGTACACCTCACAGAGAAGCCGCTTGCCTTCCGATTAAAGCACATATGCGTTCTGCACAGAACAGGCAGCTGAGGCTTTACTGGGTGGGTGCAGGCAGGATGGTTGTAAATGCAAGAAACAGATGCAAGCAGGACAAGCAGTCTTAATCTTCATATCATTAGACTGCCAAAGGTAGCGAAGTAAAAGTTAGTGTTAGAAGAACAGAGGCCTAAGAAAAGGCATTAATCCCACCCCAGTATGCTTCTGATTTATTGTGGTTAGCTATTGTGGCGATTATAATTTCTACCTATGGGAAACTATTCCTAACTGAGGCATCGCTTTGTGTATTACGAGTCCACAGGGCATGCAAGTCAAGAAAGACAAGCAAATGCAGTAAGACCTCTAGAATTAATGTTTTTTATGGTCTGAAACATGATAGCACTGTTTCAGTGGATATAGTCTCAGCTCTGTGATACCTGCTACAATGTAACTACTAGTGTTACAATTGAAATTCTGGGCTCCATTGATTCAATCCTGAAGCCTTTTCGGCCAGAAATTGACCTGGCAAATCTGTTTGGAATTTTGCTGCTGCTGCTTGTGAGACCAGATTTTCCCTTTTATTGTAAGACTATTTTAAATCATTATTCATAAAGCCTATTTTAAGATATAGCCACCCCTGTAAGTGTTTGAAATCTATAATACTCTCAGTTTCAAAAAGTAATGTTCCACCTCTGCTTCTGGACTTTTGCTGAACATATGGTTAGATTAACTAGCTTTAGTTAGATAAACCAGGTATAATTTTAGACATCTATATGCTAAATACAACTACTTAAGTCTTACAGGTCCCTATCCTGGATGTATTTAAGTATGTTACTCATTTGTTTAGAGAATCAGCAGTCTTCCCTCTTTGCTTATACAGTGTGGTCACTGGCACTGCCCATGTAGGGATGCCTAATGGTCAGAGCACTCTTCTCAGAACCTGTGAAGGAAAGTTCAAGGAAGTTCAAGACCACTTCATCTCGAAAGGATTCAAATTCACATCCCTGTACCAAAACCGGTCAGCTGAAAAATGGCACATGGCACATGGCTTTTTGGTGAAGTTATGCCGTTACATTGCAACAGCAAATGTAAGTTTCATGAAGCATCTGGGTGATTGTCTACACAGGCAGAGTCCAACAACCGCTGGAGAAAACACATAATGAATGCAGAGAGGGAAGGAAGTATAGGAATAAATGGCAAATTTTCATAGCAGAGTACCACATGGATGAGTGTTGGGTGTCCCAGAAGTTCATAATTGTGGTATGTAAGAGATGAGTTATAGACAGGGAAGTGACAAATGTTTATTAAGTCATTCAGACTAATAAAAAAGAATAGCTGACAAATTGGGAGCTGCCAAAAGACATTCGCACTGAGTTACAGGATAATAAAATGGACAGTGAAATTCATTGTTGATATATGCAAACTGATATGCGAGGGAAAAATAATCGTGATTTTGTACACATAACAATAGGTCCTGGACTTAGGACTCTTAGGAAGTTACGCTAGATAGCTCTATGAATATGTTGGCTTAATAGTAATGAGCTGGGAAAAAAAGCAAAATTACTAAGAAAGGAACAGAGAACACAAGAGAAAATGCCATGTCCCTGTTTAAATCCTAAGTAAACTGGACTGCACCAGGAGGTTTTGCAAGTTCCTCACACCTGAAAACAAATATATTAAAACTGGCAGGATTTTAATTCTCTCTGAATTAAAGAATCAGAGAGAATCAGATGGGATAATTAAAGGTACATGTTCTGTACAAGTCGCAATTCAATAGTCTAAGACTCTTCAGCACGGAAAGCAAGGACATACAGAGATGTCTGTCACAAGTTTACAAAATCATGACAGACCTGGAGAAGGTGACTAAGGCACGCTTGCTCATTCTTTCTCTTAATACCAGAACAGGGAGTCATCAAAAGAGTTCAAAGCAAACCAAAAAAGGGGATACTTCACACAGCACATAATTAACTCTGCAATTCCTTGTTGCAGGATGTTGAGGGTGTTTAAGTTGTACATAGGTTTAAAGAACAACTGAAACATTCATGTAAGATAGATCCACTGAGGGTTGTTCCATAAAAAGTTGCTACCTCTTGCTCAGATTTGCTAGGCTAGTAGTATAATTCTGAAAGATTCATTACATGCTTCTCGTGTTCCGCTCTTTCTAAAGCATCTGTTGTTTGCTTACTGTTGGAGACAGGACGCTGGACTAGATGAACATTTGGACTGATCTGTGACAACTGTTCTTAATCAGAGAGGGGACTGAGGTCTGTGACTTCTATTCCTAGCCAAGTGTCCTAAATCAAAGCAATTCTTTAAAGTTATTTCAGTGTATGATACATGAGAGTAGACATCGTGGATGCATGCAGAGATGCAGATGCAAAGAATCCAAACTCCAAAGGCTAACTGCCTATGTTTTATATGGCAAATACTTTATATGAAAAACACTTCCTCTTTCCAAGAAGAATGCCCCACTTGACTGGATTAATTTACTTATTTTCTGATGAAATCAATTCTAACAATTAGAAAGTTTCAGCATAAGAGACTGAGAACTGTTTTTATATTATGCCAGCATAACCGATAGAACAGACTGAGTGCGGGTATGGATTTGAATTTCCTCTAAGATGGATAAGCAACTCTAAATGTCTGTGTCCTAGTACTATCATACTAGGCATGTCTATGCCATGCATGTCTGAGGCATCCATGCTGCTCTAGGCATTAACAGAGGTGTCAGTGTATTATTTTTGTTTATACATCCTTCTCTGGTTACAGGATCAGTGAAATGAAACTGTTTCCTTTTAAAGCAGAAAATAATCAAGTTCTGACACGTGAAAAGACTAACTGATGCTGAGCTTCACAGAGCTTTAAAATATAAGTTTTAATGCATTTGACACCCACAATATACCACAGGATTTTGTAATATTTCTCTAGACTTCACATGGATGCTTAATCTACACTGGGAGAGGTATTTATTTTCAACAAGATACAAAAATCTGGTTTTAAGGCAAAACACCTGGGAGAAAGGTGTAAGCCCACACTGCATTATATATCACTCATTAAAAGAATCATTGGACAACAGACTTTAACAGCCCTTTGAACAACCACAGGGACCAGGCATGCCCTGCTTCTTAAGCCAGAGAGTCATCTTAAAGCAGTCATTCAAAAAAGTAAAAACAACTTGATATCCTTTATCAACTAATCACTGCCCCTTACTGTCAAAAGGTAGGTTTTTGCCTGAACATCAGTGTTACCCAGTCAATAAATTATTACGTTCTTTTACTGGTAAGGGCTGCTAATTTTTATTCATTATCAGTCTTCAATCTAACAAAAAAAAGGTTTTTAACTCCATGTACTATACAACAAACTCCCAGTGTGGATCAGGTCTTCCTTTCATGATGATCTGAATAATCTGAACCTCAATCAATGATTAATTCTGGCTAAAAGTGCAGAAAGAAAGGAGGAAAACGTATTTTCATGGACTGCTTGCCATAGAACTGCTACTGAAAAATGATTGTTTGCTGGGAAAAGTGTAAGAGAACTTAGCAATGTCATTGTAGTAGCCACCTCTGTTTTATTAACCTATTGTTTTACGTGGGATGTGTGATTTGGATTTATCCTCTCCTAAGTCTTGAAACTAGAGTTTTCTTAATCCCCATGTGGTCTTTTAACTGTGGTTGGTATGAATTTGAACCATAAGAGATTAGTAAATATGCAAATTATTGTGATACTTCATATGCTTAATAAAATGTATGGCTGTAACTGGTAGGTGCTTACATCTTGTTTATCTGACTGTTACTGACTGCTTATGAAAATCTTTCCTGGTACATGTGAGCTTGGAAGAAAATGCAATTTAACATGGTACATTGCTGGCTGATTATTACAATATAAAATTTTTAAAGCTGAATAGGACTGTTGGGATAAGACCTAGAAAGAGAATCAATTTATTCCTTCTTCTTCAAGTATTTGCAACAGAGATAAAGACAAAACCATAAAAGGATAAATATGATACATCTTCAAAATGAAGTTACACCAGTTACACCAGTGAAACAGATAACAAGTGAACTGAGATCCTTCCTGAGCCTCTGGTATCTTTACATCAGATCTGTTTATAAGCCTTTTTTAAAAACTGCAAATGCCTCAGTTCACTCACCAACTCCAGTGCTGAAAACAAACAAACAAACAAACAAACAAACAAACAAACAAACAAACAAGCGGGTTGAAACCATGGGCTTAAAATTGGGGGTTAAAATGCATATTGCTCCAGATTTTACATTTCAATATATTTTCTGCTTTGAAAATGCTTCTCCGTGTCATCAGCGTATTTCATCTACAAACCTCCCAACAGAAATGAAAGGAAAATATATGGAAAAACATCAACCTACTAGGCTGACTTTATTTTGAAGCAACAGGAATTGCAATGGAAAGAATAACAAATATAAGCATAAAACAGGGTAAATGCATCTTGCATGCACCAAATGCAAGCTACGAGAGAATAGCTTGATGCTTCTCTCTGGTAACTGATTTTTAGTGAAAATTAAAATAGTGCAACAGACTGAATATTGAACAGAGCTTCAGTAAAGAGTCTGGTATCATGGTGCCTGGCAAATCATCAGTGTAAGTAGAGGAGGACTAGAACCTCACACAAGGGCTGACTATACACTGAAATAATGTTAAATTAAGTAACATGACATGTAAATTTATGCATTTTAGGTCTTGTAACAAAGGTATCTGAGGAGGCTTGACAGATACAAGCAACTCAGAGGATTCCCTTTTCTGACAAATGAGTAGAAAACTCATTGAATATGCAGAAATATGAATGAAGGCCAAGAAAGAAACTGAAAGTTCTCATGGATTCCTATTACCTTTAGCATACATATGGTACTCTTATTGTCACCTCCATTTCTTCCTTCCTTGCATAGTACTTTTTTATTTAACACTATGAGCTTTATTAATTTCTGATCATGTCTCCAGCTCTATGGTACCAAACTGAAAAGTGTCTTCCCTACAATCCATGTTCTCCCAGTTTGACAGTGAATTCCTCCTAAGTTCTCCTGGAATATGAAATTTTGTAACCAATTTTCTATTCATTGTGAAGAAATACTAGTTTAGCAGATGTTATGATGTTATGCCATTTCTTTCAGCTACTTACAGACTACAATTTCTTCAGTGAGAAAAATTTTTGTAGGGAAGTTAAGCCTGCTGTCAACAGATTTAGTTTTCCTAATTGTGCCTGAGAAGGATCACAAACACACACTCCTCCCAGCCAGGAATCAGAAAACTGTTGAACTCAACCACATCCCTCTGATTTGCTGAAAATTAAAATTGCCACCTGCAACTGCTCCGTATTTACATGGCCATGAAGAAGGGTGGGACAACACTAGTGGCAGTGATTCACTGCCATCAGAGAGGCATCTTGTGATGACTAGCACCTTTCTGGAAGTCCCAGAAGTGGGGGGGTGGGGATTTCTTTTGGAATTCATGGCAGGAGAAGGCAGGAAAGGATTGGTCACTACTGGCTGCTAAGGACATACCTTTCTAGCACAAAAATTTTGGTGTAGAGAGTAGCTGCAAGACCTCTGCCAAGGTTTCACTCTCTTCTCCTGGGGGTGAATTGACTCTTTTGAAAAACAGAAAAACTTTTATATACCCTTTCAGTCTGAACTTCCTCATCCTGGTGTCAACAATCCTTGCCTTGGGATTATTGTATGCCTTTTCTTTAATTCATAGCATTATAGCATCATTTACTGTCACATGATTCAGTCAAGGAAAACAAAATCTTTGGCACTTTTTCATCACTTAAAAAGGAAATACTAGTCAAGAAACCTGTACCAATGCAGCCTGAAAGAAATCAATTTCCTCGTGCAGGTGGGAACATCCTAATTGTCTATGAGATATATTTTCTTATTGATAAATGTTACCAAAAATATTACAGGGTCACTAAACAGAATTTGCTTTAAATTATTTCACTTTTCCTTCACATACATTTGTTTCCAACAATGCTGTTGAAAGGGAAATATCGGATTTAAACCACTGAGACTCTAATGCAAGAATGTTGGAAATTGATGGAGAAATTACCCAAGACGGCCAATGTTTTGTGAAATGTAGTACTTCAATCTCAAAATTTTGGAAGGTAATTTTGAAAGTTCTATGTAATACAAATGACATGTCAAAGGAATTAGAATTGTGCATGAATTGGCTTACTAATGGAGAAAGAAGCACAAGCCGTGCAGATATAAATTTTGGGTTCTTATATGAAATATAAATATGAAAGGGATGTTCAATGGCTTTTACTCAATCACAGTTAATGAGGGCACATTGAAGATGACTCACAAAATTCATCTTTGTTGCTGCTGCTGAAGATGTTTTTACTTTTGATATTTCTTTGATTTTAAAATTTCTCATTAAATATTTAATCAGGATACTGATATCCAGGTAATAATTCCCTCAGTAGCCACAGAAGGCTAAGAGGAAGGGTAGATTCACACAGCTTATGTTCAAATCTTTCTGGTGGATATAATGAAAGGAAAGGATTAAATTACTTTGACCCAATATAGCCAGAACATTTAGAGATTTCTCTATGGGTTTCCAAACTTTTGAATACTGTTGCTATACTTATAGGAACACTACTTTCTAGCCCACCAGGACAAATGATGAAAACACTGCAGGATTTCCTTAGTGAAAGGCACTCCCGTAACAAAGGAATAGGTAAAAAAAAAATCAAAGCCATAACATTTTCATTGTTTGGGAACTTGCAAGTCAGATGCAAGTGAAGTACTTTTTTTTTTTTTTTCAGTCTACACACTCAGGAAATCAGGGGGTCCAGTCAAGATCAAGTTTTTTTCATGCTAGATGTTGAACAGAGGTAGATGTAGATGAAAAAAAGGCACTACTACCTTATTTTACGGGCGGAGAACAGAATGAAAACCTAAATTTGCTTAGGTAACTGGCAGCAGAGTCAGAGGCTTCATCTATACCTCACAAATACTGGTTCAACTCTCACTTGCAAGCTCCTTTTCGCTCCTTTTGTGCGAAGAGCTTTTCATTTTCATAGTTTCCTTTTAATTCAGTTTCTGGAAATGCATAGATGAAAACAACTCAAGGCTTAAGAAATAACACATTGCACTGATAAAACTCTGGGGTAGTTGCTGGTACCTGTCTTCCTTGGAATAAAGCAGTAAAATCCACTTGCACTTTCATGAAAATAAGCTTTGGGTCCCAGCACTACCTCAAAGGCAGTGTGAATTCAGACAAATTTCCTGTTTCTTTTGAGCCTTATCTGAGCCAAATATTTTCATTTTCTTACTGAGCTAAGCTAACTAATCAGGTTTCCTCATGCCTTTGAGCTCTGTGGTTTCTAATTAACATTATCCCTTTTCCAAGGACCACGGAGCTTTGGCTCCTTGGAAGAACTGTGCCACTGTGCCTTAAGGTCCTGATGCTGGCAGACGGCAGTGTCCGGCCCCAAGTACGGACAGATGGACGGATGTCAGCTTTCTGTTGTTTTGCACCTAAACAATTAGGCAACTGCTTTCAGCTCTAGCATGGACACTACCCAGTGCTTCTTGGTTATGCAACTCTCTATTTATTCTCCATTATTTTGCTTACCAAACCTTTCCTGCTCCCATACCTAGCAGAGACAAAATACAGGAAGATGTGGGGATGAAAGCTGCATAGAAGCAGTAAAGGATGCTGAGAGCTTGTTAAATATTCTAGCAGGCCCTCATCCCAAGAATTTCCACGAATTGCATTGTCATCAAAATGCTTAGGGGGACCCTAATGACCACAAAGGATTCAGCGGGACCACCCAGAGCTGCAAATGCTAAAACAAGCCTCAAGAGTCTCTTGCGGGATTAGAGTTGCTCCCCCTTTAAAATCCTGAAAATATTCTGTGAGGGCCTTCCCACCATCATCAAGTAATGAAAACCTTTCTCTGTACTTATCCAATCACTTTAGCATCACTGTGCTGGCTGAAAGCTAGACCGGAAGAAAACATCCACCTGTGAGACTGACTTGACATAAGTGTTATGTCATAGCAGTAAGAGCATTGGAAAATGCATATTCTAATCATTTGTGTATCCCAGTGAAATCTAATTAATACGTTACCTGCCTATAGAATTAGCACTAACTTGTGTGTTCTGCATCATGAAGAAATATTCAAAACTACGCAGTCTGTCAGGGACTAATTTAACAAAGATGCTACTGATGGCTTTTCCATGAATCTTCCACTAATAAAGCTTTCCATTCAACAGAGTATCCAATTCTAAACCTTCTACAACTGAAAAGAGCAGGATGCATTTAATGACTTAAACTCAGTAGGAGAAAGGAGAAATGACCTTACAAGTTAATAGATATAGCTAGGCAGGGAGTTTGGGAATTGGCAGTTAGAAGTTATGTGTACCTCGATACAACTATAAAAGCAAGAAATTATACTACTTCATAGCCATCAGAATATGTAGCTACATGGATCATACATATAAAACCAGTATAAAATCAGATTGTTGAACAATAGTATTCAATTTGCCATCATCATTCAAACTGAGTGAAAGATATTTGTTCCAATACTTCCATAAAAACATAGCTATTTATCTGGAAACATGTACATAAGGCAAATAAACAGTAATAATACCTATAATAGATACATTATTTTAAAGTTATTGTAAATACACCACTGAGAAAACTTCTCCCACCACTGAACTAGAATTGAGTATGATAAAATTGCCAATTGTCCAATGCTGGAATTGAGGCTGTGGGGAATATCAGACATATTGTATATTAATACCCTATTTTTCACATGGGTTGTTGCATCTGATTGTCCATAGTTATGATCTGAAAGACTGCTCTCTCTGTATCTCTTCTGTTAGTGAATATGTGTCATAGGCTGAAAATGCAGGGCAAAGAGAGGACTATATAGCAGGATCGTAGATTGTACAAATGGCAAACATTCTCACTAGTATCAGATGTTTATAAAATTTTACAGCAATTGGCACGCATTTTAAGCCAGACTTGCTTTGACCTGTTGAGAGACTGTCCAAGTCCATGACAGTTGTTTCACTGTTTTAAGAGCAAGAACTTTTAAGGGCATGTGTTTTGGTGATCCTCACATTAAAACAAAAGTCTTCTTTATGAAGCACTGAAGCTGTACATCTTTACAAAATGAAAATTTGCATTGGTCTCGGACAATTTTTAGACACTCAGAGCAGATCATTTCACCACGAGATAATATTTGAATGTAAGAAAACTGCCTCACTGAGAGGAACAAGTTTCAAAGTATAAAAAGCCCATAATTTTGCCCACATTCTAAATCCTTTTGTAATCCATAGGCAGTGTATCGGATACACCAGAAATGGAATGTAACATGCACAGAAGCTAACAACATGTGATCACAGTGCACTCTTAGATGGCATTGTGTTTTAGCATTCCCTGTTTCTTCCTCATATATCATGTTGTAGATTTCCCTATAAGTAGGTGAACCAGGATAAACTTTCATTAAAGGCCAATCCAGCCACATGCATAATAGCGTTCTTTAATTAAAAGAAAGACTTAACAAATTAATCGACAGGACAAAGCTTCCAAAGCCTACATACAATCTTTTAGCACATTTGGGAAGATTATGGCTTAATGTACAACTCTTTGGCTTCTCTGAGATATCCTCAGTGCCTTGCCAAAACCTTCCCCCCCTGCACCTGGACCCTAGCTCATTGTGTTATAAGGAGGGTTATTTTGGCTTGGAGAGAAGAGGACTTTCATGACTTCAAACATGGACATTAGATCAAGTTTTTATCTTCTCACATAATCCTGTCTTTGATGTCACCAGACTGAGGCCTCTCAGAATAGAAAGAGAAAGCTGTGAAAAGAGGCCCATTTAATTTATACATTTAAGTGCTGCTGTTCTAATTCACCCGTGTAGCATTTTCATTGTTTTCTGCTTTGCATCCTAAAGGCAGGCTTACACCAGGCAATTATGAATGGCTCCTCTGAACAAATAATTGAAATTCACTAGTTGTGGGATATGGTTAAACAATGTCAGGATTGGAGGTGCGAGGTCAAATATATTCCCAGTGGCACTACTGAAATTACAGGCTACCATTTTCACTTGCCTTGAAGGATGAGTGTTTGTAATATGCTCGCTTTAACAGCAACTAATCAGGTAAGATGCATGAGACAAATAGCAAACATGAACACGATATTTTGCATTTGTCTTCAACCCAGAACAGTAGTCTTGCAGTTAAAATAACGAACCTTTAGAAGGAAAGGTATGGAAGACTGCTTTGCAGCACGGAGACTATCTGATGAGCATTAAATGGGTAAAGATACCCAACATTTGCAAAATCCTTCTCTTGCAACTGCAGCATGGAGACAGCTATGAAAACAGGGATTGACCCTAATTGCAAATACCTCTGCTGAAAAATTCCACCAAGCTAGTGGTGGAACAAGAGTTCTGTCATGAATTACCTTTCCTTTAATGTAACAATGAAAAAAAAAAGTTGTTGAAACACATGAGGGATTGTGAGACATAATTTCACAGAATCATAGAATCACGGAATTTTCAGAGTTGGAAGGGACCTCTAGAGATCATCCAGTCCAACTCCCCTGCTAAAGCAGGAATGCCTAGAGCACATTGCTCAGGACTGCATCCAGGCAAGTCTTGAAAATCTCCGGAGAAGGGGACTCCACAACCTCCCTGGGCAGCCTGTTCCAGTGCTCTGGCACCCTCACCGTAAAGAAGTTTTTTCTTGTGTTTCAATAGAACTTCCTATGTTCCAACTTGTGCCTGTTGCCCCTCGTCCTGTCACTGGGAACCACTGAAAAGAGTCTGGCTCCATCCTCCTTCAACGCACCCTTTAGATACTTATAAGCAAGAATAACGTCTCCTCCCAGCCTTCTCTTCTCCAGGCTAAAGAGTCCCAGCTCTCTCAGCCTTCCCTCATATGGGAGGTGCTTCAATCCCCCAGTCATCTTCATTGCCCTATGCTGGACTCTCTCCAGCAGTTCCCTGTCCTGCTTGAGCTGGGGAGCCCAGAACTGGACACAGTATTCCAGTTGTGGCCTCACCAGTGCTGAGTAGAGGGGGAGAATGACCTCCCTCGACCTACTGGCCACACTCTTCCCTATGCAGCCCAGGATTCCATTGGCCTTCCTGGTGACAAGGGCACATTGTTGGCTAATGCATAATTTACTATCTACCAGGACCCCCAGATCCTTCTCCTCAGAGCTGCTTTCCAGCAGGTCCACCCCTAGCCTATAGTGGTGCCTAGCATTCTTCCTCCCCAGGTGCAGGACCCTACACTTGCTCTTGTTGAACCTCATTAGGTTCTTCTCTGCCCAGCACTCCAGCCTGTCCAGGTCACGCTGGATGGCAGTGCAGCCCTCTGGAGTGTTAGCCACCCCTCCCAGTTTGGTATCATCAGCGAACTTGCTGAGGATACACTCTGTCCCCTCATCCAGGTCATTGATGAATATATTGAACCACATTGGACCGAGTGTTGACCCTTGGGGGACACCACTGGTTACAGGCCTTCAACTTGACACTGCTCCATTAATCACAACCCTCTGAGTTCTGTCACACAGGCAGCTCTCAATCCACCTCGCTGTGTCTTCATCTAGCCCACACTTCCTCAGCTTCCTAATGAGGATGTTATGGGAGACAGTGTCAAAAGCCTTGCTGGAGTCAAGGTAGTTGACATCTACTGCTCTCCCCTCATCCAGCTAACCAGTTATAACATCATAGAAGGCTATCAGATTGGTCAAGCATGATTTTGCCTTGGTAAATCCGTGTTGACCACTTCCAATAACTTCCTGTTCTTCAATGTGTTTGGAGATGACATCCAGAACAAGTCGCTCCATAACCTTCCCAGGGACAGAGGTGAGACTAACTGGCCTGTAGTTCCACGGGTCCTCTTTCTTGCCCTTCTTGAAGATTGGAGTGATGTCGGCCTTCTTCCAGCCCTCAGGCACCTCGCCTGTTCCCCATGATCTTCCAAAGATGATGGAGAGTGGTCTAGCAATAACATCTGCCAGCTCTCTCAGCACTCGCGGGTGCATCCCATCAGGGCCCATGGACTTACGGGTGTCCAGCTTGGCCAAGTGGTCTCTAACCCAGTCCTCCTCAACTGAGGGAAAATCTTCTTCTCTCCAGGCCTTCCCCCTTGCCGCCAGGGTCTGGGATTCATGAAGGACAACTTTGGCAGTGAAGACCGAAGAAAAGAAGGCATTCAGTAACTCCGCCTTCTCTGTGTCTTCCACCACTAGGGTGCCCATCAGAGGGCCTACCTTCTCCCTAATCTTCCTTTTTCTATTTATATACTGAAAGAACCTCTTCTTATTATCTTTAACCGCAGTGGCCAAGCTGAGTTCTGCTTGGGCTTTGGCCCTTCTAATTTTCCCCCTGCATAGCTTCACTACATCTTGGTATTCCTCGTAAATTGCCAACCCCCCTATTCCAAAGGATGTAATCTTCCCTTTTGTTCCTAAGGTCCAGCCAAAGATTTCTGGTCTTCTTCCCCGTTGGCTCGTTTCTTGGGACATGGGGATGGCCTTCTCCTGTGCTTTTAAGAGTTCCTGCTTAAAGCATGACCAGCCTTCCTGGGCACCTTTGCCCTTCAGGACTGTCTCCCAAGGGACACTCTCAACCATGCTCCTAAACAGGCTAAAGTCTGCCCTTCGGAAGTCCAAGGTGGCTTTTCTGCTGGCTCCCCGTCTTGCTTCTCCAGGAATTGAAAACTACCATTTCATGGTCACTCTGCCCAAGATGACCTCCAACGTTCAGATCCCCCACAAGGCCTTCTCTGTTAACAAACAGCAGGTCCAGTCGGGTGCTTCCCCTAGTGGGCTCCCTCACCAGCTGTATTAGGAAGTTGTCTTCCACACACTCCAGGAAACTCTGGGACCGTTCCCTCTCTGCTGTGTTATATTTCTAGAACTTCCAGGGGAAGTTGAAGTCCCCCATGAGAACAAGGGTGAGCGATCGCGAGACCTCTGCCAGCTGCTTATAGAATACTTCATAGTTTATCTTGCAAAGCCAAATAATTTAGTCTTTCACAAAACAACTAACCCCAAATTATCCACAAACCAATGACACACATTATTTTCTAGTGAATTTTGTAATGTAAGAATTTTGTGCCAACATCTATCAAAACAGTAGTGCTCCCCATAAGCAATGCAAAACTCCGTGTGTGTGCATGTGTGAAGAACGGAGGTGTGCTGCAGAAACACAAAACATGACATAAAACAGCCTGTCTAGGTGAAAGTTAAGTAGACAGGTCATTTTGTCTCATAATGGAGTGGATTCGTTAAAAGAAAATGGGAATATCCAGAAGTAAAACACACATACCTTACCAATGCAGGGATCTTTATGCTTAGTGATCATTGCTATGAACCAAAAGCAGAGCAATTTGCTCTTCCACTTTCAACAAAGCACAATATAGAGGATAAACTTTCCATTTTGTCTATTGCCTTACCAGTGCACAAAATATACTTGGTCCAAGGCAAAGTACTGCTAACTCGAGCCATTAAAAACTCCTGAACTCTGCTGTCCCCATAACCCACAAATCTTTCTCTCTGCCTTTTTACAGTATGAACTGCCAAAGTTCAATGTCCTTTATAAGCACAAATCTAAAACTCGGTTCTCTTTAAAATGCAATCTGATGTGCATCATATTTATAATCTCATTAACTTAAGAGAAGAGACCTCAAAAAAGTACCCTTTATTGGAATTTTTACAATCCTGCTCCTACTACCACTTCTCACCATTCCAGTACCAAAACTCCATTTTTATCTTGTGTTTAAATATTATGCAGACTCCACACTGACAGTTACTGAGTCTGAAGCAGAAAATCTCATTTTTTCATGTCATTTTTTTCTCTCCAATGCTTGACATCTATTTCATATTACCAGCACAAATAAATGTTATCCATAGGCTCTTTCAATTACACATTATTTCCCCTTTTACAATCCTTTTTATGACTATTAAAGTTTATTTCAAGAGACACATTCTCTGGTGGTTTTTTTTTTTCCTGCTTTCTAGTGTAAGGTTAATATGAGTTATACCCTAATTTATGTTTATTAGTGGGTTATGTTTCTGACTGCATCCCCATGAGAAACATTACTGGCTTCCACAACTACCTTCCTGATGATCATAAAACAAATATTGAACAATGAAGGAAGCTTAAAAAAAAATCTGTCTAAAACTGAGGAATGGCTGCCTAAATACAACCTAGATTCTCTGCTATGTCACTATCTGCAGTCTTATTATCTCTGTGTCGTTAAGACGTAAAAAAGTTTAGACGGGAGCACTGGCCCATCTGTGCCAGTCTATACCACTGATTCCATGTCTTTTGGAACAGAAGTTCTGACAATAGTCAGAATAAATAAAGCTCCAGGCAAGGAAATGTCATAGCTGTTGTTCCTACTGACATCAAAAGCAAAAGTCCCACTGACTTCACCAGGAGTTGGATCAGTCTCCTGTATTGGTGAAAACGGTAGATCTGCCAGTTCTACATGCAGAATTGCTGATACGTTCTGCATTTCTGGCACACAGTCACAATTGCCTAGGGATCAAGCATATTAAAGTAGAGTAAAGGAGATTTCACTCGCCTTACACAGGAATTGAACCAGGTCTCATGTGGTCTGAGTGAATGCTATACCACAGAGTTGCTGGAAACCAGGACATGCATTAACTCCAGCCACAGAATAAAGGAATGGAGGTTAACACTCAGTCATCGCTGGCTATGTTAGGCATCTTGTTGAAGGGACTTTGGTGTACCTCATTTTGAAGCAAATATTTTCTGTGGGGATGCTTGACACCTAAATACAGGGCTCTGGATTCTGCTACCTGGCCCAGGCACACACGTTCTTCTGTGAAACTGTTCTTACCTATGTGTATTTAAATAATACTGAAATACTCATACCTTGTTATACTCAATTGCCTGCTCCTTTTTTTTCAGTGTACACAGAAATCAATAAAGAGATGCTAAAACCAGAGCAATGCCCAGATAAGTCATAACCCCAGTAACTACTGAGCAGACAAACAGGGGTCCTATTTGAGTAAGGACTGAAAAGTTAGGCTGCAGTTATCCAGTCGTGTTTACCATTCCCACTTTGTACTATTTATTTATGAGGGGAAAAATCACCTACATCCAAGTATCAGTATACCAGTGCAGCATACAGGAATTTTCACTTCAGTAGTTCTGCCAATACAATAAATCTTGCCTCTGCAGCTGTAGCTGTGGAGCCTCCCTTTAGACTCAGTTATCTCAGTTACACAGAGAGGGACTTCAGAATGAAAATACTGTCAGCACAAGGAGGACAGTACTAGATCACTGAGGGTAATCTAGACTTTTCAAGGTGTTGATTCATGACCTTTTACAGCTATTTATTCCAGGACAAAATACGGTACAAATGGTCATCGATGAGAGAGAGTGCAGAGCTTTACTTGGGTGCTGACTCATGGTTATCCTGCACAAATATAAGTGGCTACAGTAAATGTCAGCAAGGGAGAATCTGATCCCAGGAAATTATTTCTTTCTAACTTGCAATCACCTTTAGGCCTGTATATTTTTTTACTTGTCTATGACTAACATTAGAGATGGACTTTTTTTGTACAAGCTATTATAAACTAGAGACCTTGCATGAATAAACAAACAGAAAAAAGGTGCACGCCTTAATTATTTTGTTTATCTTTTGAAAATGCTTCTTAGCATAATGTTTTTCATATTTCCATAAAAATAGAGTGGTGATGGTGTGATTAGATAGTTAAGATACTTTGTCATTAAAATGATTCCAGCAATAGGATGAATAATGCCAACTGGACACCTGAGACAGCCTTGATCTGAAGAGCCTGCTACCTACAGATAGAGATCATAAGGCGAATAATAATAGAAAAATTGCATACCATTTATACAAATAAAAGAATATCTATATAATTATAAAAATATAAAATTAAAATATATTAAAAATTGCTGTAAACCAAATAGCCAGAGTGAGTTTTAGAGGTAACTTGAATGTGGACAAGGTAGAATTCTCACGGGTTGTAACAGGGAGCTTGAATCATGCATTCAGGGAGATACATTTGTGACTAGAAAGAATTGTTATATCAAAATCTGATGAATATAAGTGCTTGTGAGCACTAGCAGAGTGGAAGCAAATGGGATTAGTACAGGAAAAGAGTAAGCAAAGAGAGGTTTGAGATTTGCTACAATGAATGGAAAGCAAGCATAGATAATTTGAGATTTTAAACTTCTTTAAGCAGAGGTTAGCAACAACGTTGTGCAGAAACTAAAGGTAAGATGAAGTAGGAGGATGATCTTGTGATAATCAACATGAATGAGAAGAAAGAGACAGCTGTAGAAAGAGAGCACCTTGGAAATACTGAAGGAGGGAGAGTGACTTAGATATGACCTGGAAGTGAGTTACAAAGTCATCAATACGGAGCAGAAATCGTTGCTCAAACTCATGCTGTCCCCACAGGATTTGCTGCTGTGACAGTCACAGTGGTACAATCAAGCCTTCAGCAGACTTAGATTAGTACCCAGTTTAAGTAAGACAACATCATAAATATGATAGAGGGTGCTTTTCAAAAGGGCAGACTCATGAAGTCAGTAGTGGAGACTGCTGAAAGAGATAACTTTTAAGTACATCACATGCTCTTAAACATATGACCCCAAATACCTATGGGAAATCATAATTAAAATGTGGTCTTTCAAATCGTTCACTCACACAGACTATTTATTTTGATTTCACAGACTTAAACATTGATGAGCTACACTTGTCTCTGGTTATACTAGGGATTTGAAGTGAAATGAGATGGTCTTCTAATGGTCAGGAAAATTAAAATTCTTCACTTTTATGGAAAAAAATGCACAAGAAAGAATGATGTGCTGGATTTCACAAGATTTTGCCCCTCTTCCCCCCGACTCACACAGTTGGTTCAAGTTGTACTGAACTCACAAAATTTTTGTGTTGAAGAACGCATCATAAAACCCATGAAGAACAGCATAAATGCCTGTGATGGAAAAAGGTTCTCCTGATGTAGGTAAATTTAGGTAAAGTAGTTTTCAGTTAGATAAGTTAAGACCCTTTTCTTAAATACTGACACGAGAAAGTCATTCTGGTTAAAGAGAATGATGGGATAGTATCCATTCACTATTTTCATTTTGGCAACAATTTAAGAGCAATTAAAAGTTACAGGAAAATGAAGCTGCAGATCCCACTTCCCCTTACAGTTAGAGTCTGGCTCTTTCAAGGGGTCTAGAAGACTGTATTTTTATATTTGTATTACTGTTGGCTTATGCTAATAGGTATGAGAATTGGATGAAAATTTTTTGTTTTAGTCTCTCCAAATCATCTCACATGTTCTCAGGTGATGCAAATTACAACAAAATTTTCCCTAAGTACCTCAAATGTAAGGAACCCTTAGTGAATGGCCTTCAGTGAAGATGGAGGCTTAGTGGTTTTTTCCACTGTCATCTCAGAGGCTCAAGAAAAGAGAACAGGATGGAATTTAGTCCTCTGCCCTGGAAATCTCCTTTCCTCACTTAGCAACCACCTCTTGCCCTCCTGAAGATCTGCCTAACCTGTGCCTAACTTCTGCAGCTAATGAGGATGAGGTTTAGCAAGTCCAATCCGTTACCATATAACCCCTATACATTTATGGGACATGCTACTAGTGCCGTGGATGAAAATCAATACACTTTAAAACGTACGCTATCGTATGACAACATGGTCATTTTCAGAAAATTTAGTCAAGAATCACCTCTACTCCAACAAACATTACTTTAAATTCCGTAACAGAGATAAACCATCATATTTTGCTCTGGTCCCTTTCTTAGAAATGGCAAAATAATTTGTTTTGAAACTCTGTAAGACAAAACAAAGTTTTGTGTGAGCACTAGAAACACTAAAGTTGGGGCACTACAGATTTGTATCCCATATTCCTTAAAGCGCCTCACTCCCATATATTTGCTCAGTTTTTCATTCAGCCACCCGTCTTCATGAATGTTGAAAAAATTTCTTACTTTTCAGACCTACAATTCTCTGGAAAGGTGGAGGCTTGGCTGAAATTAGCCAAGGTACTCAGAAAAGGGAAGAGGAATTACAGATGGAGAGTCTGACCACATAAATTTTTTTGTTATTTTGTTAATGAAATAAGAGAATAAAATCCTAATATTGATGTAACCAGTACAACACAGCCAAAGACAGTGAGTTGACTCTTTCAGACTGAACTATTAGTGTGGATAAGACTTAACTGATTCAATATACGGTCAAATACTGGGAATTATGGGCCATTGATGACTGACAAGCCCTTAGACACACAAACTAATTAAACCATAGTCCCCACACATCAATTCATGGACACACACCCAGAAACCCCCCCCGTACAACTAACAGACTAAATGTCGATTACAGCTGAAGTCCAATTTGCACTGATGTTTATGAGAGCTTTAGCTATATAAAATCAGTTTAAATTACATAGTCTAGTGACTCTTACTTACAGTAAATCTTAGAGACTAAGGTAGTCATTCTCCTTATTGAAATTGCCATAAAACAGTGGCAGCTGCATTTGAAAAAGGGAAATAAAGCTGTTGAGATATTTCATGTTGAATGTAGGATCCTGCTTCTAAGAAGAACAAGAGCTTTTACAACACACCATGAATAAATGTATTTTTTAAAAATATTGTAAGATTGACTTTAGTTCTTGTAAAAACTGATAAATATGAATGTGAAGATGAATAAAATATAAGGTCAACAGCAACTCACCCTTTTTGATGAACTTTGATCATGTAATAACGTTTGCATTTGTTTCTCAGATATGAATGGAGATGGAATTCAAGATAACATATTAATCATAATTAAACTGACTATGACAGGTCTATGCTGACAAATTCTTAACGACCACAAAGAATGCTTAGCCATAATGAACTGCTTCATTCATTAATTTCCTCATTAAGAGGGCCTCCACTTAATAAGTTCAGTAAAAAGTTGATATAATATTGTATTTGTATTCTCTTTTTTATCAGTTTCCACTTCAGTGGTATATTATTTGGAAAATGAAATAAATCATTTAAAACATATAATTGCTTGTATATATTCACATAGTAATTCCCTAAGCGATGCTGTGTTTATAAGTTGTCAGTGTGCATATTAATTTGTCATACCCGCCAATCTCATGTTCATTTATTTACTACTAGCCATTGAGAAGCAGATTAAAAAGGACATGCTGCCCCTTCTTTGAAAGTTTTATTGAGGGCAAGTAGGCCAAACAGTATATTCCAATAGAATCCTGCTGGTTGTCAGGACTTGAAAATTACTAATTACAGTTCTAAGTGACTTAATATGTTTGTATGCATGATTATTTATGAATACATGTTAAGTGCCACATAAAATAACACTTTCTCATTTCAATATTAAAACTTATTAATTGTTCAGCATGTACAGGTTTATATGAACTTGTTGAATACCATTAATTTACTGAAATGTGTATCTTATTGATAAAAACTGGTGATGGCCTTGTGCAGAATAAACAAAAAATGAATGAAAAATAAGTTTTCCTTTTCCTTGTTCTTCTCATCTTCCCTCCTCCTCACCACCAAACCAGATCCTCATAAGCACCTATATCGCTACTACCTAGAGAAGTTAGTAGTTAAGCTTCTGTTTTCCAAAACAATAGCAGCACACACACACATGGCACATAAGCAAGGAAAAAAGTACATTGTTCCTGCCTTTCCCAGAAACTACTCAGAATCACGAATCATTGTGGCAGGAAAGGACTTACTGAGATCATCTTGTGCAGCCCTCTGCTCAAGTAGGGTCACTTAGAGCAGGTTGCCCAGAACTGTGTCCAGTTGGGTTTTGAGTATCGCCACAGAGGAAAACTCCACAACATCTCAGCGCAACCTCTGCCAGTGTTTGGTCACCCCCACAGTATAAAAATATTTTCTTGTGTTCAGATAAAACGTCATGTTTTTTAATTTGTGCCCATTGCCCCTTGTCCTGTCAGTGGGCACCAGTAAGAACAGTCTAGCTCCCTCTTCTTCATTCCCTCCCATCAGACGTTTACACACATGGACAAGATCTTCCTGAGCCTTCTCTCCAGGCTGGACAGTGCCAGGTGTCTCAGCCTCTCCTCATATGAAAGGTGCTCCAGTCACTTTATCACCTTTGCAGCCCTGCACTGGACTCACTCCAGTATATCCGTATCTTTCCTTTACTGGGGAGCCCAGCTCTGCACCCAGCACTTCAGATGTATCTCACCAGCACTGAGTAGAGAGGAAGGATCACCTCCCTCAGTCTGCTGGCAGCACTCTGCCTATTGCAGCTCTGAGGGCTGTTGGCTCATATTCAACTTTGTGTCCACCAGGACCCTCAAGTCCTTTTCTGCAAAGATGCTTTCCAGCTCATGCTTTTCAGAGTCCCCAGCGTGTACGGGTGCATGATGTTGTTCCTCCCAAAGGGCAAATCTTTGCATTACCCCTTTTTGAACTTGCTGAGATTCTTCCCAGCCCGTTTCTCCAGCATGTCAAGGTCCCTCCAGTGTATCTGCTGTTCCTCCCAGTTTTGTGTCATCTGCAGACTTGCTGAAGGCGCACTCTGTCTCAGTGTCCAGGTCGTTGATGACATGTTAAACAGTTCTGGCCCCACTGTTGTCCACTGAGGTAAACGACTAGTGACCACAACCCTCTGGGCCTGGCCGTTCACCCAGTTTTTGATCCATCTCACTGTCCACTTAACTAACCTATACTTTGTCAGCTTGTTTACGAGGATGCTACAAGAGACAGTGTCAAATGCTTTACTAAAGTTGAGGTAAACAACATTCACTGCTCTCCCTTTGTCCACCAAGGTAGTCACCTTATTGTAGAAGGCTCTTGGGTCTTATTGGAAGTTGAAAGGGTATTGAAGAAATGAGGTAACCCTCTGCTGCTTTTTGCACTAGCAGCAGAAAAACACCTGATAGCAAAAAAAAAAAAAAAATTATTGTGATCCTTGCACATGCCGTTTGTTTACAGTTCCTGTGTCTGAGCCTAGGGAAGAAGAATCCAATATTAAGCTGTGAAACTGTGTAATTTAAATGATGCTGTTAAAAGATAAGATGTCCTACAACAGATTTTCTCTGTAAATCTAAAATCCTGGAGCTAATTCCATATGTTCATAGAAATGTGATTGTAGTGTACAGTAGAACTTGAAGAAAATCTGTCTCCTGGACTCATTCAAGACCTTCAAGATCAGCTCTCTTGCTGATGAACCATCAACTAGTAAAAAGCCTAACTGCAATTTTTTTTTTTGCCAAGAGTCTCACTGCTGGGAAGGAAGCTTTTCTGGGAACTGAAAAGGAAGGTGGTGTGCACCTAGGAGCTGTCTGAGCGTGGAAAATGCCATAAAGCAGTGGACATCAAGTAGGTTATGGAGTTAAAAGAAACACATAGGGAACTGATATTTGAATCCCAAATTTCTTTCTGAGTATTACTTACAATGTACCTGTGAAGAGTGAAGTAAAGGAGCTTTTGCCCCAGCACAGCCTCTGATGAATGAACCTTAATGCAGCTGGTGACACTAATACTTTACAATGTTCAAGCATAGAAACACCTGTTAATTCCATATGAAAGTCCTTATGATCTGTATTAAACAACTCTTTACATCTTCCTGTATTTCTTTACCAGAATTATAGGTGTAGACATGAAAGAAATAACAGTAACAATGTTTATAAAGTAAGGTTTTTCTATTAAAAGAGGAGTAAGCCTCAAAAGACAACCTTTGCAGAAGTTACTGTGTTTGTTGCCTTGAAGATAAATGTCCAGTCCTAACTGTTTGTCCAAGAACAGATTTGACTGAGATTCCTGTTCAAAATCTGTTTTAATTACTTTTACATACCTGAAAGAAGAATTAAGCAAACTGATTCTACATCTTCAACAGACAACTACTCACAGCTGCTCCAGATAAATAAGAACATTGTCCTGCAGTTACAAATAAACCCACACAGATTACAAATGTTTCAGGTATTTTCTCTAAATTGGAGGTCACTGCAAAAAGATGTTAAGATAATAAATCTACCAAATAAACATATTCTCCTGGTGCTCAGCAGGGGCCCGCTTGGGATCATTTATCTCCAGTTCATTATCTTGTCTGCATTATTCAGCAGCCTGGTTCATGCTCAATGGGCTTCAAACAACTTTTAATGGCTGAAGTCTTCCTCAGTTTTGACTTACTCACTCGCTTTGTAATAAAAAGTTGAAAGTTGCTCAAATTGCTACCATGAATTAATGTCATTAATGCTATAGTTCAGTGTTCCTTACTTACATGATACTGTGAATGTTCAGCTTGGAATTAGCTAATATACATGGCAAGTTTCATTTAAGCATCATTACATTAATTTTCATATATGGATAACAGTTGTTAATTCAAAAGGTATGTGATACACCTTTGAGATATATATATACACTTGTGAAATTATTATTATCTTAAAAACATACAATATTTTATTTTACAAAAATTTATTTTATCTACAAAGATGAACAAAATATCAAGATGTTGAAATACAATGCTGAACAAGTATTTTTATTTGCATATATTTATAATTTATTGATATGTAAGAGTACTTAATAATACACAGAAATATTTATCAGATCATTCCTAAAACATGATCAGGACACATTTCAATCTAAGTGTGTCAAAGGTATCTGTAAATACTGTGTGTTGGGTTTGCGTGGCAAGGTTTTGGTAGCAGGGGGGCTAATGAGGTGGCTTCTGTGACAAGCTGCTAGCAGCTTCCCCCATGTCCAATAGAGCCAGTTCCAGCCAGCTCCAAGATGGACCTGCTGCTGGCCGAAGCTGAGCCTATCAGTGACGGTGATAGCACCTCTATGATGAAGTATTTAAGAAGGGGAAAAAGTGCTGCACAACAGCAGCTGAGAGGAGTGAGAATATGTGAGAGAAACAGCTCTGCAGACACCGAGGTCAGTGAAGAAGGAGGGGGAGGAGATGCTTCACGCTCTGGAGCTGAGATTCCCCTGCAGCCCACGGTGAAGACCATGCTGAGGCAGGCTGTTCCCCTGCAGCACAATGGAGGTCCACAGTGGAGCAGATATCCACTTGCGGCCTGTGGAGGACCCCACAATGGAGCAAGTGGATGCCAGAAGGAGGCTGTGACCCCATGGAGAGCCCCTGGTGGAGCAGGCTTCTGAGCAGGACCTGTGACCTGGTGGAGAGAGAAGCCCATGCTAGAGCATGTTTGCTGCCAGGACTTGTGACACTGTAGGGGACCCAAGCTAGAGCAGTCTGTTCCTGAAGGACTGCACGCTGTGGAAAGGACCCACGCTGGTGCAGTTCATGAAGAGCTGCAGCCCGTGGGAAGGACCCACTGCTCTGGCTGAGATGGAGTTAATTTTCCCCATAGCAGCCCTCATAGTGCTGTGCTTTATATTGGTAGCTAGAAAGGTGTTGATAACACACCAGTGTTTTGGCTGCTGCTGAGCAGTGCTCACACAGCATCAAGGCTGCCTCTCCAACATTCCTCCCCCTCATCCAGTAGGCTGGTGGTAGGCAGATCTTAGGATGGGACACAGCCAGGACAGCTGACCCAAACTGACTAAAGGGATATTTCATACCATATGATGTCTGCTCAGCAACAAAAACTCAGAGAAAGGAGGAAGAAGGGGGGCATTCATTATTACGTTTGTCTTCTGGAGCAACTGCTATGTGTAGTGAACACCCACTTTCTGAAAAGTGGTTGGACATCACCTGCAGATGGGAAGTAGAGAATAACTCTCTTGTTTTCCTTTGTTTCCGCATGTGGCCCTTGCTTTTACTTTATTAAACTGCCTTTATCTTGACCCATGAGTTTTTCCCATCTTACTTTCTCACCCTGCTGTCCTGCTGAGGAGGGGAGTGATAGAGCAGCTTGGTAGGCACCTGGCATCCAGCCAAGGTTAACCCACCACACCCATGTTGGAGAATTTTGTGAAGGACTGTCTCCTGTGGGTGGGATCCCATGCTGGAGGATGGGAAGAGTGTGAGGAGGAAGGAGCAGCAGAGACAACATGGGATGAACTGATCACAACCCTCGTTCCCTGTCCCCCTGTGCTGTTTGCGGGGAGGAGGTAGAGAAATCGGGAGCGAAGCTGAGCCTGGGAAGAAGGAAAGGGTGAGGGGAAGGTGTTTGAAGAACTGGTTTTATTTCTCATTACCCTACCCCGACTTTTGACTGGCAATAAATTTAATTAATTTCCCTGAGTCAAGTCTGTTTTGCCCATGGCAGTAACTGGTGAGTGATCTCCCTGTCCTTATCTTGACCCATGAGCCTTTAGTTGCATTTTTCTCCCCCTGTCCAGCTGAGGAGGAGAGTGACAGAGTGGCTTTGGTGGGCACCTGGCATAGAGCCAAGGTCAACCCACCATATACTGGTTTTCTCATTCCTGCAGTTCCAAAAAAGCTTCTTGACAATTGTGGGCTTATATTGTCAATTTCAGCATTAATTTACTTAACGGTTATGTCTGCTAAATGAACTCTTGCCACGGGAAGGAAGGTAGGGGATTGTCATTGTTTTCAGGCTGGAAGATACAGGTACATGTTTTGGATTTATGAAAAAAAATTTTCTTTTTGTTCTAAGGAAAATGGATTTAAGTAAATCTGAATTCCAAATAAATTAATTTGGAAGGCATTTCTCAACATGAAATTCCAGGGTTTCCAGAGGTTTTTTTACTGGAGATGCAACAAAATACATTCTTGCATTTGAAACAGCTAGAATCCAGACAGAGGAAACTCATACCTTAGTACTTCCAAAGTAAATACACAAAATTCCATGCATTTAGCAGTTGTAAAGTTATGTCAGGGGAAAAAAAATATCTGTGTATTTGTCACAGATCTTAAGACAGACTAGATTTGTGTCAGACAATGATCATGTCTCTCCACACTGTCATGTCTGGCTGTTCCATCTATTGCCAGAACAAGCTGTAATTTGACTCTTGGTGATATGATTTGATAGGTACATAAAAGCAGTAGAGACTGCGCAACCTCCATAAGCCAAATAGCCGTATTTAAATGTATGTCATATGGAAGACTGTATACCAATGTAAAATCTATATACTTTTTTCCTCTCTTGGACTAGATTATACAGTAACACAAAAGTTGAAACTTTGGAAAACTGAAGGGGTAATAAATATCCTTATATATCCATGTCAAATTTATTACATGCTTATCATTGCATACTAATTTTAAGGTTTCACCGCTGGGGAAGAATACATTTTGCAGTCTAAAGGCCATGCCAGCGAATGTATTTCAGCACCAGTTGGTGCAAATTTAGTTCACTAGGGGTTGTAATTGAATATAGAACAAAATAAAGTCCTTTTGTAAGCAAAGTGATTGCAGGAACTGCCAAGAATGCATACAAACACAGAATGGGGGTATTAAACAATTACACAGAAGATCTAATACAGGTAGCTGAGGGACCTAGCAAATGCCCATTATTTAATCCTATCCATTTTTTACAATTAAACAACCACCAAACTTCTAATAACAAGTGCTGGGATAACAGTACTGACAAGTCTGCAAAATAAAAGGGTTGTGAATTAGAAGGAATTTGCAAAGAATCAGACCCTCGCCCTTTTTCATTACAAATTTCCCAGTAGCATAACTTCTTCGTGGTACCTTTCAGTAATTTGACCACACCATGATCCTCCTACAAAATTAATAGCTGAACCTTCCATTTCTGTTTCCTTTCTAAAAATACATGAAAATTAAAAAAAAATAAAAGTGTCAAAAGAATTTTGCTTTGAAAAGCAAGAAGAGTCATAAAACTTTCTTTAACTCTGTCTCACGTGTATCTGAAGATCAGTTACTGCAATTTGTAAGCTGTGCACTGGAGTTGTATCCACCTTCCTGGAAGGAGATACACACACCAAAGCGGCAGATAAATGAATAGACTTACAGAGCACAACTCCACTCATGCTTTTGAACCCTTGAATATTTAATAGCGTACCAAGAGGAAAGAGGCCTACCAAGACAAATGAAGGAAGACACTTGAAGAAGAGATAAAGAGAGCAGAGGAAAAAAGCAGAAATATTGCAGATCTTGGGCCACCTGTAGCTGAGGAAGGAACTCCCTGTGTGAGGACATGAATTTTGGTATAGTAAGTGTAATTGTCTGCTGGCTTACAACAGAGCTTTTTTGAGATGTGGGCAATGGAAATGTATTTAAAATGAAAAATGTATGTTATTAAAGAGCTGACAAAAATAAGGCCAGGCTTTAAAACACATTTGCGCTGCAAACCTGAGATTTCCTCTGGCATGTGGCATGTTGTATATATAATAGTACTGTTTCTTAAAGTGTACCTTCTCACTGACGTAAATTCAGTATCAAGAAAATACAGGAGATTTAATATTGGCCAGAGGGGCCCTCTAAGTTTTTGGTATTTGTTTAGGCTATGTGAAGACACAAATCTTTTATAGCCTTTTCTAATAGAGATGATCAATTTATTTCAATGTCACTGACATACATTTAATGGAACATCAACATCTTAAAACATTTTTAAAAATTATTTTCAAAAGTATAGTTTTCTCAGGCTGTGGTAAAACCAGTTTACTGTATAATAACAGAATAAGGCAGAGCTGTGGTGCATTGGTTTACATCATTATCCCCCTACTGATTCAGCAATCCAGCAAGAAATTGTGGTATTACAACAGTGAATCACTCTCAAGAGGCTTTACATTCCACTGTGTGCTAAGAAATTAATTTGAATGGGATTAGAAAAGACTATGTAAGAGAGCAGTAATGGTAATGATAGATAAGGTAAACCAAAAATAGAAATAAGAGACAAAAACTATGAAACGTTGCTAGACATGAGAATTCATCACTCATATAGTCAAGAAACCAATCCAGATGTTCTCATGCTTCGCTGATCTGCATTTATTACGTGACGGGTTTTTTTGTTAGAGGCAATATGCCTTCAAAATCAAGGTCTAATTTTTATTTTTTCATTTATGTAATTTTGCAGAGTTGCTCATCCTCAGAAACAAATACCACAGCACTGGCGTAACTGTGCCAGCAGTTGAATAATACATGTTCTGCCAAAGGCTGGTAAAGAGGGAGACCATATCAGCAGTAAAGAGACAAATGCAATCACACAAAGAGTTATCAGCTTTATGAACTGAGGATTCTTGACACTACTCGACATTAATTCTCAATTACCAGTCTCTGGTTTCTCCCATTGATTGAACAGCATTACAAAATATCTCAAGTAAATGAGCGGATTTTGTGAACCCACCATGGTGTAAGTAGCATGCTTCACTCATCAATGAAGCTGAGTTGGCCAGCAAAGCACTAAATGCTAATTTATATTTGACAGTAGCCACAGACTTTTGAAAATGCACATTTCCACTCTTTCAGATGTTTAGTTTTGAAGAAAGCACTCACTGTTTTGCTGCAATAATGAAGAATATTGTAATTAGTTTTGAAAAAAGAAAACTTATGGCTATCTGCAGTGGCAGATGACTAGTGTGTTAATTGTCCTCTTTCACATTTCTTCCTATTATGACTCCAGGTAGACTTATTTAGAGGATAAGTTACACTATGTATAAAATGCTGTGGAAGAACAACATGTTCTTAGACCTGCATATTGATTCGGGGTAAAGGGTTTATTTTAGAGTCATTGTTATAGCCTGTTTACATCAGGAAACTAGTGAAGTTTCTTGTGGAATTCACCAATCGCTTCATGAACCAGAGAATCTGTTGATCAAACCAATCAACTGATCTAGCAGAAAAAATTACAGAATTAGTTCCTGTCTAAATTCCAATTTCTACCTAACTTGTCTCTAAACCAGAAAGGTGATTAGAATCTTGCAGGATTGATTAAAAAGGCTGTGGGACTTCCTGAGCTGAATTTAATTTTGGAAATAAATCACACCCACTTTTCGGTAGTATTCAATGACCAGTAGACAGACAGGTATAACAATTCATTTTCTTTGCTGTTCAATCTTATAGTATTGATGGGTGATACTTTCATTTAAGACACTCGGATATTTGCAGTTTTCAAAGCACTAATTTTGTGTTCTGTTCTTCTAGTAGCTGGATGGCATTCAGATCCCTGAACAGTGTTCTTACCAACATTCCCCCAGTCAGTGCAACACAGAATCTCTCTTACACAAAACATCCGACAAATCTGGTCTGTCTTCTTTTGATTCCTGTAAATTTATTATGGCCACTTACTTCACCTTGGAGTTCACAAGTTTTGTCCTTTTTTTTTTTCACCACTCTTCCCGTTGGACAGAGGAAAAAAATAAAAAGCTTCATAGCTGTTCTATTTAGAAGGTAGTGAAGTGGATTCCTGAACATGCTGTTGCAACATAAAAAAAAAATCGTTATCAGTTCAATTGTCGTATTTTTCTTTCATTTCTTTCCCTCACTTCATGACTGTTGGACTATCAGCACCTACAGATAAGCAAATCAAATGTTATGTTTTAACAGGAAAAGAATATCAGACAACATCATTATGTCACTGAATAAACATCAATATACCACTGCATAAAACCCATGGCTCACCTCCATCTTTGTTGTGGTTTAACCCCAGCCAGGGACTAAGAACTACACAGCTGCTCACTCACTCCCCCTTGTGGGATGGAGGTGAGAATCGGAAGAGTAAAAGTGAGAAAACTCATGGGTTGAGATAGACAGTTCAATAGGTAAAGCAAAAGCTGCGCACACAAGCAAAGCAAAACAAGGAATTCATTCACTGCTTCCCATGGGCAGGCAGGTGTTCAGCCATCTCCAGGAAAGCAGGGCTCCATCATGCATAACGGTTACTTGGGAAGACAATATGCCATAATTCCAAACCTCTCCCCCTTCCTTCTTCTCCCAGCTTTATATGCTAAGCATGTCATCACATGGTATGGAATATCCGTTTGGTCAGTTGGGGTCAGCTCTCCCGGCTGTGTTGCGTACCAACTTTTTGTGCACCCCTAGGCCATTCTCTGGCGGGGAGGTGTGAGAAGCAAAAGAGGCCTTGACTGTATAAGCACTGCTCAGCAATAACTAAAACTTCCTTGTATTATCAACACTGTTTTCAGCACAAATCCAAAACACAGCCTCATGCTAGCTACTATGAAGAAAATTAACTCTATGACAGCCCAAACCAGGACGATCTTGAACAGATAAACTGGAAAAACAAAATAAAGACAATGAGGATGATCAAAGTTACGGGATGGTTTGTCTGAGGAGAAACTAAACAAATGAAGATCCCTCAGGCTTATAAAGGTCCAGATGAGGCAAAATATGGAAAAGGCTTTTAAAATCATGAGTGGCTTCCAGGTGTCTTTTGATGATACTTAAACCTTACATCAAAATAGCTACATTACAATTCTTTAAATTTAAACTCTTTGAAGGATGCTGATATCACAAAACTATTATTTAATGATGTGTGGGGTTCATTGTATTTCTCCCAGCTCCTCTCTGATCCACTGTAATTTATATTAAGTAGAGAGCACTTTTTCTCTCTTTAATTTCAGCAAGATCTGTTGAGCTTTCTACTCAAAGCTAGCTTTAGTGTGTGGCCCAGTATGTGATTTCCAGGAAGGACTTTAAATTATTCCAATGAGTTGCTCTGCGCAAGTATGTTATTCTAATAAAAACGTGCAGAGTGTAGTCTGCATTTACTCCTGCCTTTCCACAAATTGACATTATGTACAATTCCCAAATGAAAATCTGGACATCAACCTCCTGCACCAGCACCTTCTGGTTCATTGCTCAGGTCCCAGGCTGGGTTCCCATCCACCCTGCAGAACTAGAAACAGGCTGATAGACTGAGCAGAATTAGACCTCAGTTTTAAGTGTTTCCACTAACCTCCACGGAAGCAGTACCCTCATTCTGAACTACCTTGGAATCAACGTATGAGGTATCTTCCATCATCATTAATACTTTCAGTTGTTGATATGTCTATTCAGAAATAGCGTCTGTCTTCCAAACACGTGCTGCAGAAAGCTTCAGAGATGGCAGTATGCAGAAAAAACATCATTATACATGTGGTTTTGTATTATCAGGCAACGTATTAGACAGATCATTGCATTATTTGTTTGGCATAAGCACACTGACAGCCTCAGAGCATTAGTGTTTTCAAATGGATAAATCTGTTTGAAATGGATTAGCTCTCTTACTTCCCCGTGCAAGAATAATGGTACTGATGCAAATGTAAATCAGCTCTTTTCTGTTACACATCACATTCAAAGCAAATGCTTGCATTACAAAGGATATCGATTTGCTCTGAAGGTGTGAAGTGTTTTAGTGGTACAGAATTCTAGTCAACACTTGCTGCCATCTTCTGGTTTTATAAAAATCCACAAATTTCTTTTAAAAAGACTTCTCTTCGAATGAAAATACTCTTTTGGGATAGACACAAAATGAAGTACCACACTTAAAAAAATCTACTATCAAATTTCACAGAAATGTTCATATCTCACAGGTGCAAGTCTACAAAAAGCATACATGAAGTATTGAGTTTTGACAACAACAACAAAAAAGGAATTAGGGCAAAACATTCATAATGCAGTTATGTTTTATAGATAGTAAAAAGAAGAGATTTTTTTACTGGCAAGTTACCAGTGACAGACATTATGTTTTATTATATAATGTTCTATATGATACACATGTATATTCTTACTGATGCATTATGTGCTGTATTTTTATGCTGTATAGAAATTCTATGTTTATATGAAAAACATGTGTCAACAAAAAAAGCTTAGAATATTAAAATAGATTTTGGGCTTAAGCCCTTTTGACACTAGGAGCACATTACGCTTTTGGACACTGAAAGTCAAACTTAATGCAGTACCAGGAGAAGTGGAAAGGGAAATCTGGAGAATTCTAAGGCAACTTCCAAGGCATAAATCAACAAGGATTCTGCAGAGGTATGAAATGGCAGACAAGACCCTAAATTCTGAGGTTAAAAACACCAAAAGACATGTGAATATAAAACAATGGCACAAGGGTTTGCAAGCTAGCTTGAAATAAGCTAGTTCTGGAATTGGACAAGGACCTTTCTCGGAAAAGAGGTTAATTAGACTGGACATATGACCAAGCTAATGGTTCAGTAATCCAAAATGTATGTATGACACCATACCACAATTGATGAACATATCATTTTCTTTAGCATGGTGACCACTTCAGATCTGCCTTGTTCAGTTTGAAAATGTCGTTTTCAATAAATCATTTGGGTTGGTGCTCAGACCCTGTTAATCAACCTCCTCCACATGTGCATAAATCTACTAAATGCCACTGAAATTCACAAAATGACTGTTATGCATTTGTCTAAGCCTTTAAAACTCTATAATTCCTTGCTATGATGCAAGAAACTCCCTAAAGTAGGAGTGGTTTAAATGCACTGGGAAGACTCTGAAGCATGGGAGACAGCCTGCCTTGCTTGCTGCCTAGCGCAAACTGCCTACATTTGGCCAATCTACTTAAATGGTAAAATCTCAACATGCACTTAATGCCCTAGTACTTTGGTTCAATTCCTAAGTATCTCTTCCTATTGCTATGCTTCCCCAAATAATGTATGGCCAGCTTGCAGCCACGTCTTGAGAAGGAGGATTTCAAGTGGCATCCAGGTACGTAGATCAAGACTTAGAAAGTCGAGTTGAGCAACTTCAGGTACCTACAACAAGCTCAACTTTAGGCATTTTTTAAGACTTATTCTTCCAACTACAAAGTGGAAGTAAAACTGAGAAGAGAGACAATTTCACAAGCACATGACCATTATTTGAGTTCTGGTCCTCATAACACACTTTTTTTCCTCACTGAAAAAATTACTTGGGTTCAGGGTTCTGTAGATAAATAAGCTCAATTCAGTACAAGGAAAAATAAGTGAAGAAATTGCTAGACAGAATTCTGCATCATAGTATCAGGGAGAAAACAAGAAGCAGCCTAGAAATATCTGTTACGAATCAGCAGCCTGTTCTTTGAATAGTTTAAACAGATCTCTTCGAAAACTAATAAACAGATAATCTGGTTTTCCACTACTTAGAGGGTCTGCAAGTTCTTGATAAATTCTCTTACAAGAAGGTCCCTACAAGGTCTCTCTAGCAACTCCCTACAAGGTCCCTACAAGGTCTCGCTATAACTAGGTCCCTAGCTGACCATGTGAAGAAATATTGTTGCAATATTAGAAAAGAGGGTAAGAGATGTAAAATGATAAAGATAATAATTCTTCAAAATATGAAAAGTTTAAAGAGGTGATTCAAATATGTACACAGGTGTTGATGAATCTACTGTTACTACTGATCAAATAAATAAAAAAGTACACTTATGTTTGTCACCAAATCATGTGCTACAGTCAGGACTACACAGTACTAGAAAGAATTTAAAAAATATCTAGACAACAGGTTCACTAACTTTTTATTCATAATTTCATGCGAAAAAAAAATTCATCATTCTGAGTTTTCACTTTGACACCTAAAACGTTTAACGGCACAAATCAGGAGGAAGAATCACGCTAACAATACATAATGACTTACTATAATGATACAGAAAATTCACTGTACATAAAGGACAACATTAAACTGGCTAACATTAATTTAGGTATTGTTTCGCAAGGGGCAAATGGTTTATCTACAGTATCAAGTAGTAAAGGACAATGCTCAAACAATATGTACATGCAGAAATTATGGGTATCTGCTTTTCCATGTTTCTTCACTGTATTTCCCACACAGCCCTCTGTTTCTCATCAATGATGACTTCAGGCCTCCAAAACAGTTACCTGCCACAATTCACCAGCTGCTTTTTCATAAGTTTTCACTCTAGCGCTTTTCTTATGTAATGGTAAAAGTAACCATAGACTTTAATTAGACTACCTGGGCTATATGTTTTAACATTAATCGAGGTCTAGTGTCATGTGGATTTTAACTACAGCGGTCCATCGCTCCTCTAACTGGAGTACAACTGCCCATACACCCTCTTTCTATGAAAAAGCTCATACAGGGGAACTACTGGCTTCCGATTTGCCATTTCAGCCACGGAGTCCAAGCATTGTCATTTACAACTGCAGAGTAACAAAGAGTGCAGAAAGATCAGGAAGTGAGACATAGCAAGGATGGCTTCAGTCGCTCTGGACTGAGCAGAGATGGGCAAGTCCACACCCCATTGCAGCAGGGGTAGTCACAGTCCACCTCCAAATGTTACTTTAAAGAACTGTTTTGCCAGGGTCTGTCTACAGGGCCTCTCCACAGACTACAATATCAATGGCTTTTTAAAACGGGACACAAATGTGGCATTAACCTCTAGGACTTCTATAAATTATTTTTAACATCCACTTTATCTTCCCTACCATGTAGACAGAGATAAAGCCGGCAATATTGTCTTTGGCAACAAGTTCTATCTTATCTTCTCAGCCTTTTACCTATAGTACCAAAGGATATAAACAATATGGGAAGATCATATAGTCTTGCTCTACCTTCTTCTGTACAGAACTCATCCATTCGCTACTAGATGATTGCTGTGCTGCCAAAGGTGCTTTCAAAAGGCCAATTCCATGTGAAATGTAACTATCTTTGTGTTGTGAGAATTTACGTTTGCCCTGCACGCTTAATTTAAAAAGGGACATAAAATAAGTTAAAATTATACATGTTAATTGTAATTATTTGCTGAATATATACTACCAGAAATTGCATAAGCCCATCAATCCAATACTATGCTGAGAAATCTGCGTATATCCACCAGGTGGTGCTGTCTCCGTCATTTAACAAAGACGGCTCTGCAACTGTAACCCTATGTGTCCTTAACATTACTAGCTAAATTGCTCATTCACTCTAATTCCTGAAATCTTGTGAGGAAAAAGACCAAGTGCCAAGTTCAGAATCCAGAGGTTCCATTATAGTTAAGGCTTCCCACTAGCATTTGGGCTTTGCCACTCTTTTTTTTTTTCTTTTTTCATATGTAGTCCTCCCTTTTGAGATCTTTTTACAGTTTTACTACATTCCTATCAGCTGACCCATGACACAGGGGAATTTTAAAAATACAGATATAGCAAAACAGTCCCAGCAATGCATGTTTCATGAGAAGGAGTCGTATTTTTGGTTTGGCCAACTGAGACAGATGAAAAAATACTTAGCCACACACTGACCTTGAGATCTGACTCCATGCACTTGCTTTCTCTCCTGTTCTCTCTTCCTACTTTTTCCCACTGCAAAAAAACCTCGAGACACATGCATTTAGCAGACTAAACAGTCTTACAGGTTAAGTCTAGTGTACAAACTACCATTTGACTACTACACCTAACCTCCAGCATTGCATCAGTACAGCTGCAATAGCAGGATTGTATTATCTGACTGAGGTTCAGTAGCACAACAGAAGTGTGAATGTAGCATAGGAAGTGCAGGCTTCATTGAAGACTAGTGGTTAGTGTTTCATTAAAACACAAATAATATGTTCAACAATTACATAGCACGTATAAATAGAAGCAAAGTGCCACACGTTGAGCAGGATACGCAGCATACTGCGGGTATTTGTCTCTGCAGCACAGTTGGAACGTACACCACAGCTGAACAAATGGAGATGTGCTTCACCTGCAGAAGCTAGGAGTAAAGAAAAAGACAAGGACGGCCTATGAGTTCTGTGAAGTGTTTTCTTAAAATTAAGGAAGTTATATCTAGGTGTGAAAAAGAGGTCTGGGTTATACAATATAGCAGGCAGTGTACCCTGAGCAGTTCTGTCAACAGCATCTGTATCCTATGACTAATTTTATTAACATTGGTTTCTCTTGTGTAAATTTGTCATGTCAAATACAGATTACTTACATTTCTAGCATTCAGAATTGCCCTACTGGGGCTCTGATGCTATTTCTACTGGAATCAGTGGTAACACTTCTGTTCCCTTTGCTAATAGAAAGATCACTTAATGACACTAATGCTGATCTTCCAAAAACAGACAGTAAAAACAAATGCTACTGCAAAACTTGGCTGTTTGGGAAACCAACTCAGAGTGTATGTGATGGTCCAGGAAGTGCCACTTTTAAGGTGACTTGCTCAAGTTGTTGCCTTTTATTTCATGTTTCTTTTTTTCTATTGGAACTCTTCAGAGTAATCCTTTCCCCATATTTTATCTACTCTGGAAAAGTAAGGGTCAGGATAGAGCCCCAAAATCCTATGAAGTATAGTAGAAATACAGTAGGAATAGGTTTGGAATGGGTCTAACAACTCAAGGGATGAAAGGTCTTAATGTTTCAAGTGCTTTAGTAACGGAGCAACTGTCATCCCATATATGTTCAAGCTGAGTAGTCCATTCACTCTTCCTTTCCTCTGTCAACTCAAAATTTTGATTTATCTGATGATACTTTACCAGATAAAACTTATCATTAACTATGTATTTCTACAGAACATTTGGCTTCAGTGAAATTGTATACTTAAAAGCGGCAAAAAAATGTTTTGATTGGCCCCAGTAATCAAAGACCTAGAAAAGTAGTGGAGTAAGAACTAAAGGCGGAGAAATTATATCCCAAAATGTTCAAAACAAAGAATGGATCCCTTATCCAGGAACTTTTTTGATAGATTAATGATCTTTCATGATATATATTTTTAAACTGTACATCATTTAAGCCTGTTTATTGGAAAGAACTAATTGCTGTTATTAAAAAGATTTTTGTCTGTCTGAAATTGTAATCCATAGGTTTGGAAGTGTACATCAGCATTACTTTTTTTTTTTTTTTAAATAGCTATATGGCTATTGGACCTCTCCACATTATCTCAGTCTCCTTTCAGATCTTTTTCTCTAGGCTTGCTTTCAGTCAGCCACTTTCTGTAGATTCTTAATTTACAACAGATTCTCCACAATTCCCTTAAATGAAAACATGTCTCCTTCTATCACTTATGAAACCTGGCTATATGTCTGCTCTAAGAAGCACAGATAAACTACAAAAGTCATGAATGCTGCTTGAAGTAGCCTTATTTTTTCCCTGATAGTAGGGTAGGTACTAAATTTAAATTAAAATATTTAAAGATTAAATTCAAACCATTTCAATATAATAATATAACTTGTCTCAAGTGAAGAAAGGTTTTAAACTTTTTCGACATAGTAGGCATTAAGAATCAGAAAAGTAAAAGATATTCTAATTTCAATGAATCTATATTGATTTTAAAAACAACACAAGGTCCCATAATACAGGATATAAGCAAATACTCACAATCTAGCTAAGGATGTAACACATCTTCAACTGTGTGTATAACTACTTTTCATGCCACTATCAATACAGATGACATACTACATGTGTATAGCTTATAAAACCTCCTGTAATTGCAAGAAATATTTGCAGGTTTAATCCTAATACCCCTGTCCAAAATAAAGCAGACCCTTGCCTACTAGAAACTTAAGTGATCTACTTTACTTCATATTCTGGTCAAAGGGAAGATGGTGTCCTTTTACTAAGATTAAATTTTTCCATCAACAATAATTTCTCGGGCCAGTCTATTCATTTTGATTGAAATCGGGGCTTTATTTCTGATGCCTTTTGTCACCTGACAACCACTTTCATGAGTCAAGAAACAGTCAAGGACTTGTTCCTTGTCAGATTTAAATTTATCCTGCCAACAGTGCCACATCAGTATTTCCAGATGGTAAGACAAATGTGTATTACTTTGTACATGCAAACACAGTATTTCCAATTATATTTTTATTTCTATGTCATGTTGCTTTTCCTTGCTTATGAGTGATTTACCCAATTTAAAATGAAATGCAAATTCTGAAATCTGGTACAAATTACATTTATTTAGATGAATTATAAAGAAAGTACTTATAATGTTAAGTATAGTACTTCATCAGTTCCTTTAATCAACTAGAAGATCTGCCAATATGCCAAATATGTTGGAAGAACCTTCTATGTCTACTGCTGTATTAGACTACAGTTCCATTTAGCCTATTTTCTGCTGACTATACATTGTGTGCTGGGTTTTTTTACTCATGCAATTTCCTTCAAATACCCAAACAGAAATAAAAAATAGAGCTTTTAAATAGTCATTGTTTCTCCTAATTTTTCATAACTGTTTCTCTTGTTTTGCTTGGTTTATTTCAAAACAGGTTCCTATCAACCCAGATAATCCTTCAAATATTTATGTTGATTAAAATAAAACATGAAACCACTGCAATATGCCCATCTGGTGAAAATGAACGACTTTCAACTAACAAAGATGGTAGTTCACAAGAAAGGAATTCCAAATTGCCAAGAAATATCTCGACTCTAGAAAGATTCCCAGATATGTATTCCTCCACAAGTATCAAGACCAATGAACACTGTAAGAACCTAGCCAATATGTCTAACCTCTACAGAAATATCCCGTGTTCATTAAAAAAAAAAAGTCTCATGTTTTGATTCTGAGAGAAAAAGCATTAATAATAATAACAACAATAACAACAACAACAGTAGTAATAATACTAATGATGATGATGTTAACAATACTGTCTAATTATCGAACTACCAAAATAAACCAGATATATGAAAAACCTCAGCCTAAATGGCAATGATCATAGTGAATCATATGGATAAAGTGCACAGCAATTGTCAAAACATGGAATTTTTTAATTCCTGGGACATCTGCATACAGGAATGGAATCTTTATTCCACATAGATTTTACAATTCCTCTAAATACACAAAAAGTAGAGACTTCAAATCTCTACGAAACCTGTTTTAAACAACCATTTGTGGACACCAAGTTCACATGAAACACATAACAACTACAATATATGCTTACAAGAAAGTATGGCCCATTATGACAGAAAAAGAGAACACTGTTCTTCATTTATGAAGAAGTCAGCTGCAAGATCCTCACTGGTTCAATCTATTAGTCCCAACACCTTTCTGAGTAGTACTTCCAAAACAACACCCACCAAGAATTTGCAACGCAAATCTGCATCTTCTACAGAAAAATGCTTGTCCCCAGACAGCAATCCTGAGTAACTGATAAAATCTACAGGTTCATGCCTTACACTGCTTTCTGCTCCTGCATTATCTCTCAATTTAACCCAGTGTAATATAGTACTGCAAAAAGAGAATACTGTGCGGCTTGACAAAAAAGGCTTGCTGAGGCTAGCTATTGAATATAATTCAAGTAATCCAAATCTTAGGATGCATCTAGTTGCAGTTGAGGATGTTTATGATAAGTCACTTAAGGCAAAAAAACGTTAACTGTAGTGTTGTCATGTCCCTAGTCCCAGGGAAATGCCAAAAGCAGCAAAATGCACTTACTAAAACCAGCAAAATTATCGGTTTTAATGAGGATTTCTTTTTTCATGGGATGATGAAAAGAGATCTAAAGTTTTGTCATTTAAAATTAAAGTTCTTAATAAAGGAACTGCTATGAAAATTGACACAGTCTTAGGCAAAACTAGTTGTGTCCCTCTTGGAATTAATTGGGTCTCAGTGTTTTAACTGATGCATCTACTACAGCTTTTTTGTGACAGCAAAATTACCAGACAGGGATTGCAAGTGAGCTGTAAGAGGGTAATACAGTCAGTTAGAGAGAATAATGATCTAGGAACTTAAGGACTTCAGATGTGATATTTAAAATAATATTTGAAATAGAAATAATTACATCCATGTATAATTAGTTCAAATATTGTAGTCATAATTCTGATTCAGAAACATGTTTTCATGTTGTATACAACATAAAAATATACATCCAGGTTACGTTGTCAAATTTCGTTGAGATTCATCATTGATGTTACAGGAAATGGCTGTAGGTGAAGCAGAAAGCATGAGGTAGTGGCTTTCTAATACAAGTATATGAGATCCACCAGGGCAAACAGTTAAGTATTGTTCTTACTCTTCCAGTTGGGATGACTCTCCACCTAAAATCCTCTGCACAGCTACTCTCTTGTTTGTATACGCTTACAGTAAAAGAGACAAAGTGTGGATGTAATATCTTTGGGCTTAATTAGCATCCTTGCTATCACAGATAAAGTTGCTTATTTCCCTCCTTCTGCCATATGGAACCTCTTCATTAAAGCAGGAACCTTCTACTTTGTGTTCTATTTCTATTAACCACTCACATATAGGGCCAGACTTTTGTAGTAACTTAGGCACCAGAAAATATATACTTGATTGTGTTGATGTGAGCAACTGGTAATTCCTGCCAGCAGACTTCAGCAAGTGAGAGCATTTCACAACTAGCAAGGCAAAAGCCACAGATCTACAGAATAAAACTTGAAGATCAGAGTCTTCTTGCTGAATGTGTTCAGAAGCCTAGTGGACTTCTAAACTTTCTGTTTTGCCAAACTGCTGAATGCATTTATTTGATGATGGCAGGAAGAATACAATTACTCTCTAGTTTGTTTCTAGAACTGCAAGAATTGGCTTTAAAATTAAGCTAAAACGTTTTATTGATAAGCAGACCTTGGAGTTTTTATTGTATACCATGATCACATGGAAAATTCAGGATAGGTTTTGCCTCTGAGTTTCAAAGAGTTTAAGCAGTTTAGGCTCAGTACTATGGACTTACTGAGTCAGATTACTACACTTTTCAGCGGTTACTACACTGCTGCATGTAAAATTGAAGAGGACATATACATATTTCATCTTGTCCTGAGGAAAAGGTTGTGTAAGTAGAGCAAACATTGTTCCACCATGATTCAGCTCATTTTGAAGGAGATTGAAAACGCTGTGGCTCTGAAAGACTTAGAAATAAGACATCCCTGTGATGTATGATTTTAGTGCAGTTATGAGCGCATTCTCACATAGTTCATTAAATAGTTAATCAATTTTGACATCCCTGTAAGATTGACAGAATTCTGGTTTTGGGGACACACTAAATGAGGTTCATAGTCCATCCTGTTTTATTCACCACCCTTCATGCTTCTTTGAGCCAAAGCCATTTTGAAAGCAGTATCTGCAACATGGAAGAAACAAGGATAAGAATTTTCATATTTGTGAACATGAAAATACATGGAATCATGGCAGTATGCCTAAAGTTATGTGACTTCATTAGACCTCAGAAATTAGAATTTTTTGAGGTGAATAAAAACAAGCAGAAACATCTCTTACATTTTTTTCTATGAGCAGATTTACTTCCCTGAACTCCAATATGTGACTGAGAAGGCTGCCTGTAGCAGAGGACAGCACTGTACCCTGAGGATGACCTGCCATCCTGGCAGACCTGTGAGAAGTCGAGTCACTTCAGTAGAAATCTGAGCAGTGTTCACACAGAGGTCAACAGTAAGCTGACCTAGGATCTCACTTTGGCACAGAGAAGACTGTGGCCTCTGGGCTCAGCTTGAAAAAATGGTATGAGCAGGGAGCCCAGAAACCTGGTTGCTAGTACTCAGGCAGATGTTAAACAGTTTTGCTATGCGTGTGAAGTGCCATCGAGGTATCATAACCTTTGATTATAAAGTTGGGAAAAGCACAGAGATTATTAAAGTATTTCTATGGGATCTGCAGGAACACACAGAACAGCAGTTCAAGTGGAAAAATTGCTGTCCAGATGGCTGTGACTGTGTCACGTGTTTAGACAGAGTTCTCAACTTCCATGGAAATCCCAGGGAGAAATTTTGGTTCATATGACTGGACAGACGCTCCGCAGGTACTCCACTGGTTTAGGTATCCTGTTCCTTACTTCCCAGCTACTGTTCCAACTGGGCTTGAAATCACACTGCACCTGGCGGTACTAGTGAGCTGTGGGACATGAAGAGGGATGAGGGAAAAAGGACTGAACCCCCTTGCCTTGGTAAGTCTGCAAATATTATGGATTTCTAGCTATGTAACAATCACTAGTAGAAATCACATGCTTATCCATGGTCACCTACACCAGGCCTAGCAGTTCATCAACAGTAAGCAGTTTTTCTCAGGTGGAGCGCTTCAAGCCCAGCTGACTGCTGGGGAAAATTCACCCATATTTTGTGCAGTGGAAAGATCCACCATACCAAAAAAAATTTCTGCAGTAGCAACATGAAAATTGTATCCTTCTGATCAATACGAATGCTATTTCTCCTAGGACGCTTCTGTTCTCCTGATTTAAGAATGCCTTCTGCAGAATATTTCAATAAGACAGAGAAGCTTTACCTATACCCTAAGGAGCTGCAGACTTACAAAATGAAAGTTAATTTGGAAAACTGACTGGTAGAAGAGAATCCTGAGGATGCATGCTGCCAAAACCTGACTTCGGAAGGGTAAGTGGACAGGAGTACATGTAAATGGATTTAACAACTAGCTTTTCCACAGCTAAATAGAAAGATACGTGATTTAGTCACAATATAAGAAAAGCGCTGTATTCACACTTTTCTCTAGAGACAGCTTATAAGAAATGTGTTTGGCTTTGTGTAAGAAATTTATAGAAAGCCTGCTGCATAAATGTTTGCATGTATGTGTATTAGTGCACAGACACAGTAACATTCAATGTGCACAAGTTGCTGATTGTATTTTGGTTTTTACTGGTCTAAATTATCTCTTCCTAATGTAGTGTTTATTTTTACATTACTTCTGTCTCTCAAGTGAAAAAGGTGCTAAACCCAAGAACTGGAAATGCAGAGATTGCAATTTCTTCAAACAATACACAATAAACTTCAGAGGAACCTAAGTGTCAGTGAGATGGCGTGTTTTTTCATTGCCTGTTATCCTTCTTCAGACTCACTGTCTCCCCTTCCTTGTGTTAAGAAACAAAGAACAACAATGCTGTCCCTGATAAAAGTGTGCTTCTTTAAATCAAGCTACTTCTTTGTAAATGATTAAATACTGCGTGTTTGGGGGGAGATGAGGCATTGCTGATGTGACAGGCTGTGGGTAAGCAGGCAAATACACGCCACAGCGAAGGGAAAGGTCAGAAGCTGTAGGCAGCGTTCTTTTATCACTGTAAAAAGGAATGAAACAGTGTATCATCTCCAGCAGTGTTCCCATTCCTATCCCCCCCAGTGGTTAGACATTCTAATTAAAATGGGTTAATTTATTATATTAGATACAAAGGTTCGGTGACACTGACTGAAAGGAATACAGACTGCTGTAGTGTGGGTGCCCCACGGGCCGCAGGTCCTGCCAGGAAACCCGTTCCTGTGTAGGCCCTCCATGGGCTGCGGCTTCTCTCAGGGCACGTCCACCTCCTGCGGTGTGAGGTCCTTCATGGGCTGCAGGTGGGTATCTGCTCCACTGTGGTCATCCATGGGGCTGCAGGGGGACAACCTGCTCCACTGTGGACCTCCATGGGCTGCAGGGGGACAGCCTGCCTCACCATGGTCTTCACCACGGGTGGCAGGGGAATCGCTGCTGCGGTGCCTGGAGCACCTCCTCCCTCTCCTTCTCCACTGGACTCGGTGTCTGCAGGGCTGTTTCTCCCATGTTTTTGTCACTCCTCTGACAGCTGCTCAGCAGCATTTTTTTACCCTTTTTTAAACACGTTACCACAGAGGTGCCACAAGCATCGCTGAGGTGCCCGGCCGTGCTCTGCAGTGGGTCTGCTGGAGCCGGCTGGAACCGGCCGTGCGCAGCACAGGGCAGGCCCTGGTGTCTTCTCACAGAGGCACCCCTCCACCCCCCACACTGGCCATGCAAACCCAGTACCGCGTGCTATAGAAACTCAAGGGTTTGCTCATCAATAAAACAGTTCAACTTAATTTCAAACCTAATTGTTGCAGTTCCCGGAACAAGCTGGAGGATAATTATATTCTTCCTGCCATCATCAAAGCATCGCCTTGTGGCTGGCCGGCAGAAGGACCTCGGGAGCGCGGCAGGCCTGGGCACCAGCCGCCCTGGGCAAACACGACCCAGACTTTTCAGTTGGATTCAGCAGATCCCCCAGCCAGGACACGGCACCGGAGCCAAGCTCCCCGGAGAAGTATCTTAAATTCAACTTGGCTTAGTCATTATGCTAATAATACCTCAACCACTTCCAGATAGCTGAGAGATGTTGTAATTTCTACACTGGCCTAGCCTGGGGAAAAAATTTATTCAAAAAATCGTAGTGGCCACCACATTTGAACTCCTCGGACGAGGTAACTGATTATCGTAAAAGCAAACAAATGTGGCTAGGCAGCGCGTAACCCTCCTATTCCCCTCGCAAATCGTACGAGGCGACCCTGCGGACGGGCTGAGCCGCCAACCCCCCAGCTGCCCCTCACCCGGCCGCGCAGCGGCCCCCGCCGACCCCCGTAGCCTCAGGCACTCCGCCTCCCCCCAGCGCCCGCGGCCGGCACCACGCTACCGCGCCTGCGCGCGGGAAAGCCGCCCACGCCGCGTGCGCGCAGCGCGAGTGGGGGAAGGGGGGGCGGGGGAAGCCGCGTTTCGACGGCCGGCG
>VFFE01007972.1:856231-866428 GCA_008921705.1 Burhinus oedicnemus
AGAAGAGTCAGGATTCAGTGCAATTGCACTTGGAGCTAGATTTCACTGCAAGTGAAACAACCGAGTGTGATAGGACTAAATTTTGTCAATGAAAGAGAATACTGACATGGTCAGTTACTGCATTTCGAATTGTGAGTGTTAGAATTGATTGCCGGCTAAGGTGTGGTAAATTTGGAGATAGTTCATGTTTACTTGCAGGGATGTTTAGTCAATCTCTTTCTTGCATTCTCAAATGTAGGAAAAAGAAAGGTTGCATAAATATACAAAACAGTGCTTCAGTAGTAGCCTTTTGTGTGCTTTGGTAGTCCATTCACTGTGGTCAGACCCTCAATCACATTTTTTGTAAGTAAACTGTCATATTTTAGTGAGTGTATATCAGTAATTTTACACCAAAATTGAATTGATTGAAGGTTTGCTAATTTCTGTCTCTTCTAATAATTTCAACTAAAACCTTTAAACTTATTAATTGTAAAATCATAAGTATAGGAAAAATGGTGAAGAGTTATCTACCCCAATTCCCAATCCCAGCTTTTCATGTCGAATTGTCAAAACCTTCTTTTTTGAAACAGAATCGATACCATGTTTGTTCTCTGCCATTACGATGTGCTCGGGTAAAATGAGCTGTAGTTCTCCACCACAAAATACTATATATAAGTGCTTGACATAATAATCTTTGCTTGCTTTGCAGTACCTTGTTTTTAGAAGCATTAGGGCTGACAAATTATTGCAGCTTAAGTTATTGTGCCTCAGTTGAAATGTGGCATGTGCCAAACCCTTGATAAATGAGAGGTAGTGTTTACTTAGCTGACAGTGAAAGTGAAGAAACTAAACCCAGTTAAACTGTTTCATGTGTCACATAGTCTTAGAGTTTGCCTGTGAACATTTTTACCATGGCTCAACTGATGTGCAAAAATTGCACATCATGCACGGTGACTTGGTTACAAATCTGAATTTTTGCTTTGGATACCATTAGGATTACTTGCCATGAATACAATTAGTGATGTCTGTCTGGAGAAGCAAATGCTTTTTTTTTTTTTTTTTTAAATGTCTCTCATATAATGAAACTTTCTGTAATGAGTATTAAAATGGTCTGTGCTGGGTCAGCTTTATCAGGGAATAAATTTAGAGTAGAATTGTACCCAATGGTACATAAAAACTGTCACCTTGTTATTACCTAGAAAGACTATGTAGACTAGTTATAATTACTAGACTACTCCTGGGAGTGCTTTCTTTGATTTTTTTTTTTTTTTTTTTTTTATTTCCCCTCCCTTTTCTAATGTTCCTGTCAATACGTCTGTATTGTAAGGCTTAGAAGCAGAACCACCAGCTCTCAAAAAACATCCTTTGGCGTGTAGTATTTCTCTGGAAAGGCTGATGGTGGCACGTTAGATGTATAGAGTCCTACTGGAAAGTGATGATAGATTGTTGCAATGAATAAATTAAATCATTAAAAACTTTATAGTGTTTTGAGAGTACTACAAGGTGGATGGATTAGTTCACCTGATCATCTCCTCCACAGCAGTTCAACAACTGTTCTAGTGAATGCATTTTTGAGATTAGGGTCCAGTTTCCCAAAATTGGTGATATTTTGAACAGTAGTCCACTGCCATCAGAACTCTATATAATTGCAAGAATATTTCTTACAGTTGGAGCTCCTGTCTCCCCATATGTTTGGCCATTTCTAACTTGCATCCCAAAAAGGAAAGCATTATTGGGTCAATCAAATATTCATTTGCAATCTCAAGTTATATTCCTTTCCAGGCCTGTAATCTGCTTCTGGTTTCCTGAATCTCATTTATGCCCCTACTCAGCTGTATCAAGTGTCTGTTCCATGTGCATGTGTTAACCCTATACAACTAATTCAAAGGTTACCATTGCAGGTGTTCTATCCTTCTTGTAGAATTTGCAGAAGACATTGCTTTGGAGTGTGTGCATGGTTTTGAGTGATGAGTTTCCTGGTCCCTTCCAATGTTCCTTTGTTATGGCAAGTGTCTGATGTCAAGAATGTTGTAAAACAGATCTTGCAATTCAAATTTTCTGTGTTTACAGAGTACTGAATTTATTGTTGTCTTAAAATGTTTAAAAATTAGATTTACTGAAATGCTTCCTGTGAGCTTTTATAAGCCTATAAATATAACTTGCAAATATAAGATCTTTTGAGGGCTAAAAATTCACTCTAAATTTAATGTTGCTCGATTTCCACAAGCATAGGAAGCAGATGGTTGAGGAAAAAGAGGCAAAGTTTTAATTTCAAAATGGGTCCTCAGAAAATGTGACAGTAATTTCCAACATTTTTACTTTGAGGAATCTCAGGTTCTTTTCCATGGACAGGCAAGCTAAGCTGCATGAGGAAGTCTCAGTTAATATTTTGTAGCATGAATGAACAGTGTGTTCTTAATCATCTTTCATGGATATTTGAGGTATAGGTTGTGGATCTCTTCCACAGCAACGAGCTGAAGAACCACGAGTCAGGGACCACTGACTCAGACTTTGGGATGTTTAGCATGCACCACTACTACATTGCTTATTGGAGTTTTACTTTTTTGTTTCCTTGCTTTTAGGAGCTGTAGCACTGAAGAATCTTGAAATAAAAGAAAATGCACTGGTACGTTAGTGAAAATAAAAACTGTTGCAAAAATGATTCTTGAACAATGTTTTGGGTTGTACTTGTTTTTTTGACTCTTATTTTAGGATATGCTATCTCTTAAGTGAAAACTTTCTGTGTTGTGTTCTCTGCAGTTGTGTGAATTGTCTAATTTCAGATTAAATTTAAAGGTGAAGATGTATGCTGGCTTCATGTAGCTTTTTTTTTTTTTGCAAAAGCAAAACTCAGCAATTGCTAAAAGGATGTGTTTAGGTCAGAAGCAGTACCGAAGGACTTCTTTTTTCTATAGCTCATGAAGCTAGCAGCTTGCTCTCGGGAATGTATTTAGCCTGGCATGGCTTAATGTTCTAAATCAGTAACCAAATGTTTGCTTGTTCAATTATATTGAATGGTGTTTTTTTCAGTGGATGAAAGATAAGTTTCTTGTTAAGGTTATCATCATCTTTTTTTCCTAAATGGGAACATTTCACAAGTTGCTGAAATGAGCTTGAATGTTCTGAAACACTTTCTTTCAGAGTCAGCTGGATGTGCCATTTAAAGTTAAAGCAGGACATATTGGTAAGTTACGTTTTGTCATACACCCATGCAGGAGTTACTAAACATACTGCTTTTCCTTGCAAGTGGCTCTAGGCATCCTCCTAAGCAAGTAATTTTCCTACTTTTCTTGATTTGCATGCTTTGTACACTCTGAAGGTTGTCTCTTCTGAAAAAAAAAACTGTTAGAAGCAGCTCCTTTTCTTGAGTTGAGATGGTAAAGTTAAAATGTACTGGAATTTTGTCTAATCACTTCAATAGTAATGAGACAAGAACCCAACACAGCGAAGATGAGCAAATGAGCAGGACTGGATCTCACTCCTTGTCTTAGCAAGACTCCACAACTGATTTTGCCTTCCACTTCCCTTTCTATCCTCATTGCCTGTTCTTGCTAGTATGAAAAGTTTTCTCATTGCAAGTTGATTATCTTACAAAATTTAGTGGTTTCTTAAAGGAAACTAAGTCTAAAGTCGTTATGTTTCCCTTAAATCTACCCTGAAAGTATATATTTTCCTGTGACCGATTTCATAGTTTCTTAAAATTGGCACTTGTGTGTAGAATGAGAGATGCTGTAATGTCAGGGCCCCCATGTTCACAAAACACACACTACTTTAAGACTCTCTTCCACAGAAGAAGAAAGAAAAATACATACTTTAAAAATTCTGGTTTTGAGAGTATTTAGCTGCCTGATCACGTGTGAGCTGCTTAGGCTTTTCTTGTTTTTGAGGGTGCTGCAGTGGATTTGAAGGAGGGAGAGGTTGCTGTTAGGAAGAAGGAATATAATTCAAGGGAGTAAGGAGAGGACCTGTAGACTTAATAGTTCTGCTCGTGGAAAAACTTGCCTCATGCTCATTTGTGTGCTGTGTAAAATGCACATCCCAAAGGACATGTGCCTCAGATGTGCTTTTTTTTCTGCCCAGTATAATAATAGTTCAGAGATTTTTGTGGTTAATATTGATTATCTTTCTAAATTTTTTTTTTCTAGTCAACTATTTAAGTGTGTACTTCAACCTTTTTCTTCTGTGTTTGTAGGTCAACTTAACCTACAGATTCCATGGCAAAACCTTTATACTCAACCCGTTGAGGCAGTTCTTGATGGAGTTTATTTGCTTATTGTACCCACAGCCAGTAAGTTAATGTAGAGAAAAAAGTGAATATAGATTGGTGGGATTTCAGAAGTATCTGTAATGGCTTGATGTTGTTTTCATGAGCTTTATTTCTTGGTAGATACTCCTAGCAAATACGATTAGATAATGGTTATGGGATGTCTTTCAGTGGTTTACACCTAGTCGCCTTATTTTTTACTGTTATGTAACTATTAACAAAATGTGAAAATTACTGCTTTTCAAACATCATCTTCCAAAAATGTATAAGATTTTTTGTATCATACCTTTTTACATTGTGTATTTAGGCATAAAATACGATGCTGAAAAAGAAGCCAGGCAGCTCTTGGAAGCAAGACAAAGGGAATTGCAAAGGATTGAGGAAGCAAAGCAGAAAATAGCTGACCAAGGTAAGAGTGGGAAAAGCTAATGAAAGTGACACTATTTCTTTCTTTATTTTAATCCAGAAAGGTGCTGGATTTGTCACATAAAGTGTTGTAGATTCCTGTTTTCCTCTTGATACTTAAAACCCTGTTAGTAACAGATTTTTAGGTGTAGTGCCATCAATATTGCAGCACATGCATCCTGAGAATAAAAAGGTTCAAGCATTGGTGTGGTCTGATATAAATAAGACTTTTGAAATATTGCTTGCTTGTGTCACATGTTGCCTGACATTTTGTTCCCTCTTCTTTCATTAGAAACAATTTAACTTTGTTTCTAGTAGCGAAGAGTTTTTATGGTTATACCTTTTTAAAGATTCTGTTTAATTTGGTCTTTGATACATGTTAAGTCTTACCATCTTAAATTTGACTTTTGGTACTTTCAAGAAATATGTATTGGCTACCTTGAGTATCAGTGGGTACAAGTCATACTTTTGAACAACCTGATTCTTCATGCAGCATGTAATAAAGCTGAAACCGTCTAGTCTGAGGATATAAATGTTATAGATGATACTGAAAGGATATGTTTTTATACAATTAGAGTAATGTAACAGAAAACTTAAATATCTATCATACAAATTTTATTAGGTTATTGTTTTCTCTAGTGTAGTTTTAAAAGTACTTAAATGCAAACAGACTATTAAATTCCTTTCCTTAGATAAAGTAAAAGAAGAGAAACAAGACACTTTTGTAGAAAAACTAGTCACTCAGGTCATCAAAAATCTTCAGGTGAAAATTTCCAACATCCATATTCGCTATGAAGATGATGTAAGTACTTTTGTGTAACTCAGCATAAGGGGTTGTGCGCTGTAACATGAACTTAGGAACCTATCTGATTTCTCTTCTCCTAGTTGCTTTCCATGTTGAGAGAATCCTAGCAAATTTTTGGAAATTTCATAGTCTTTAAAAAAAAAAAAAGTGATAAAAAGATTGTACCAAAGCATAAAGATATTTATAGGCATATGACTGGGTACAAAGAAGATTTGGTTGTCAGATCTTTGCTATATGTATTTTTTTAATTGTTGCCTATTTGCTTCCAAATCTAAATTTAGAGCATAAGATAATCCTTTTTTTGTATTTCCCCCCTGCTCTATTAGATCACAAATCGGAATAACCCCTTGTCATTTGGGATTTCACTTCAGAATCTAAGTTTGCAGGTAACTATTTTTCATCTAAAAAGCATGTTGATATATACTGATAGGTTAAGTTTCATTTTTGTGTATTATTGTGCTGTCTGGTAACATAATGTCTAATGAAAGTATACCTATAATCATGAGCAATGCACAATGGTAACTACTTGGTTTATCGGATCCAGCGTAAATATTGTGGTGAGGGTGCCATTAAAGATAAAGTGCTAGCATTAAAACAGACCTTTCAGAGGAAATTCTTGTTATTCTGCCTGCTGCACTTCGTGGTTGCCAAGTACCAGACTTTGCTGGATTTGGGCTATTTGGAATCTGTGAATATAATATTTTACTGAAACTGTCATGAGCACCAAGAAAGGAAGTTACTACTTGATATTGGGGAGGAAAAAAACAAAGGAAAAAAAAAAAGAGAGAATGGCATCTTGTTTCAAACTGGAGCTCAGTTCTTTGATCTGCAAGCTGAACTTTAAAGTGTTAACAGTAGTCATCATAGACTGTATGTGTTTGGTTTTTTTTTTCTGGAAGACTACCTAGTAGTAGCAATATGCTGATGCTGCTGAGTTGCTCTGATTCAGTATCTTTTCATGTGTAACTGATAATTTTAAAGAAAATATATCTAAGTAAATGTTACTTTATTGAATAAAATCGTTGTCTTACAAACACTTGTTCCTAGCACATTGAAAGGTTTTTGCCAGCCCCTTTCCCTAAACAATTTTGCATAGTGAACAAAAGCTTTGATATTCTTACTATGTCACTCTAGAAATGCGTATTAGCCTTGAAAAAGTGTAATAACATATAGTGTTTCTATTGGACTCCAACTAAAATGCTACTCCCAGAATTATGAAAGAATTCTAGTCTCTTGTTTTTCTCTTTCCAAAGAGCCTGCCTAAAAGTAATATTGGTGTAAAGGGAAACAGTTTGCAATACTGAAAACAGAATTTTAAAGAATCTTTTGGTTCCTGTGTGCAGTCTTGCCAGTCAGCGCACGTACATGTGTATGTTTTTGTGGGGAAGTTACCTTATCAAGTTTCCACTTAAAATAATGGCTTAATCATCTTAAATCAGAAGATGGCATCCCATTATTTTCAGTGGGGTTTAATTATGATGATGTTCCTCGCTTTTTTTACTGGTTTGTTTCAGTGATGATAAAATGTTGGTGTATTGTAGATATTGGAATAACTTTCTTTAATTCTCATTTCAGACCTCAGATAAGAATTGGAATCCATGTTTACATGATGAAACTGCCAAGTTGTTCTACAAGGTACAGTATAAACTGTATGCTAAAGAAAGAATTGTCAATTAAACAAGCTGAATTAGAATTCCTTCCATAGAAAGTGGGATCAGGAAAGTGTGTAACTGTGTAGGCTCTAAAATGAAAGGATGTGTAGTCTGCAAGGAACACTCTGAATATTTTTATTCATCCAGACTTTGTGAAATCCAAATTATTAATCTAAAATTTGTAGCTATTAATACATATGTTCTGTTGTACTTTCAGCTTGTACGACTGGATAACCTTTTTGCTTACTGGAATGTGAAATCGGAGATGTTCTACCATGGTGGTTGTGAGGAATCGTTGGTAAGTAAAGCATGAGATAATGTATCTAGTGTTCTGGTTCATACTATGAAGCATAGAACATGCTTCACATTCAGTTCTGCTTCCATTTATGTCTTGTTACTAATAGCTTTTTTAGGAAAAATAGTAAATGTTAAAGTTTTTATGTGATGGAAGTACAACACCCATCTGAGGAAGTTAAAAAGAACAAAAAAAGTCCTTTGCCTGTTACAAAATTATACACAATATTTGGTCATCTTACTGTTCAGTGATTTTTATTAGCTAAAAATAGAAATCTTACTGTGTTTAAAACAGATGAATATTTTGCATTGTACTGTGTATGAGAGGGATTATCTGAAACCTGTATTAAATGCTAACATTTTATATTTTGAAATTTTATTGTGAAATAAAAATGCATCTTATTTTTAACTTGTGTATGTAGGTTAACTTAAAACAGGGAGTTGCCAGCCACAATGTGATTCCAGAAGGTTATGATTTTGGTAAGTGTTATTTGTATTTGTAGTATACGTGTATACTTCACCTTCTAAGTTTTAATGCCCCTCAGAGTTTGCTACTTTGGCTGTTACTGAAAAAATCTTAGCTAAGGAGTGCAGTTTAGTTCTTTTGTAGGAATAACTGTCTCTGTGACAATGAATACTATACCGTATCTGAGGCCTTAAAAAGGCTTTGGTTAAAATGAGAGTCTTGAGTCACGTATCATTTTAATGGAATGTCATACGTAAAATCCTTATTGTTCATGCCCATTGGTAATTCCTTATTTTAAGAAGTTTAGCAATAATATGTGCAACATGTAAGTTTTGTGAATCAGATTGATTCATACTGCAAATTGTATTGCTTTGAGTGTTGCTTACTTTAGTCCGAAAGTCACATTGGCTTCACTCTAACATGGCGATTGTTTACTTTTCATTGTATGGAAAATACATGGTTTTTATTTCTCATGTGCATCTGTGTAACTGTTTAGTAACTGTTTGCAAGGCAGAATGGCCTTTGAAGTGGCTTGTTCTCTAGCAAGTCAGTCCTCAGTTCACTGTAGCCAGAGTTAAAAAGGGCACTGTTAGTTTTATGGGGTTTTCTTGCTAACTTTGCCTGAAAGAGGAAGCCTTTTGTGTCTCTTTATTTGACTTCCGGAGAACTATTTAGTAATTTCTTCTGATTTCTTACCCTTTTCAGTTGCTAGCTTTGACTCTTTTTACAAGAAAATAAGTTTAAACATCATCAGCTTTCTAAGTTTTTACACAGAAGTTTAAAATAGTTGTATGCAAAATTGCAGGATGCAGGATTTACAATTTTAAATTCAGCAGTGCCATCAGAGATGCAAATATTTAAAGAATTACATTATGCTGATCTTCTGTGGTAAATGAAAATTCTGGCTTTTTTAGAGCAACTCTTTAGATTAAGACATAGAAAGGTAGTAAGCACAAAATTTGCTTCTGTCATTTGATCTAAATGCAAACAATACTTACACATAGGAAGGAATGAAAAATGAAATTTATGAAGCTAAATAAACAGAGAAAATGAAAAGAAATGCTACCACATAAAATGTGTAGATAAAAGTAAAATAAGCTTCACAAGAAATACCGGGTTTCAAATGAAACGAAGGTAAATTGGTCTAAACGTGGTTTCATCTTGCAAAAATGTCTGTTTCCACTTGTATGAACCTTTCAGTGAATTTAGAATATTTGGTATGTAGGTGGTCTATCAGTATTTCTGTTGAAATCAAAATAATTTTATTTGATAGAAGTACAATTTACACAAATTCAAGTAATATACAAATTCTTACTGTTGGACCAATTGGTGAAACAGATGGAAAACTTGAACTAAACATGGCTTCTGAAGGCTATATTGAATGCCTGATATTGCCAAATTGTAGAATAAATAAAACATTTCTGCTCTGAATATTTTTCATGTGATGTGCTTTGCTTTACATAGGATCCATATTGGTTTTTTCCATAGTTACTTGGGCTTGAATTTAGAAATATGGAATGTTTGGTTTTATACACTGTTGTGAGTATAGTCTATCAAACAGTATAAAACATCAGTAACAACTAAAATGGAATAAGAGTTATAGTGAAATAAGTGCTATATTTGAAACTATCTTGTACTATAAACAGCTTATAGCCAAAAAAATTAGATTTGTTGCAAATATAACCTGTTAATTGAAATATCTGCCGTGTAATACTGCATACAGGAAACTTTGTGAAAATGTTCCACAAATATTTTCCGGAAATGTTGCCAGAATTAAATTGAAAATTGAGATAGATTGTATTATATTTTAAGCTGCGTTGATGAAGTCTGCATGTTTTGAAGTCTATCATTTTTATATGAATAATCTGGAATAACTGGAGCTGATAAGCAGTATGTATCGTTTATAGCAGTCTTAAATAATTTAATTGGCATTTTAATATCAACTTCTGTTTTTTAGTATTCCGCCCAATTTCAGCTAAAGCCAAACTCCTTATGAATCCTCGATCTGACGTTGACTTTTCATCACCGAAGATGGATTTAGATGTAAATTTACAGGATATAACTGTTGAATTCAATAAGCCACAGGTATAAACTATTTTTCTGAGGTTATATGTAGTGTGGTAAAAAAGTTAGCTTGAGAGAATAATAAGAAAAGCAGTCTGAAATTTTATAGTAAACATACAGAATCAATTCATTTTCTTAGTCTTGTTTTTCTTTGTAAATGATTTTCTCTTTAAAGAGAAGCTTGATTCATGTTGTTCTCAGAAAGGCAACAAAGGTTTGAATTTTCTTGTTTGTTTGGTTTTTTTTGTAGTACTTCAGTGTTATGGAG
>VFFE01007972.1:866448-877640 GCA_008921705.1 Burhinus oedicnemus
CACACACACACATACACACATATATATATTTGTGCACACATTTGTACAATGTTGCTTTTTAATTTTAGGAAAGAGCAACCTGTCAACTTTGTGTTGGAAAAAAAAAGAAATCCTTAGGTTCCTGTATTGATCAGAAATGTGATATTAGACAAGGGATTTCACTCTTTCACACCTGGAAGTTATATTTAGTGGGAGTCTGTATAGCTCTAGGTGTCTTTTCAATATAGCAAAAGAAATGTAAACTATACTTCATTTGTCTTTGCTTTTAGGTGGAAATACGTTATTTATGGCATCCTTGAAGTAAATGTTCAACCTAAGCTCCAAATGTGGTCGTGGGAACATATTCGTCACCACAGGACACAAGTGAAGAACTATAAGGAGATGTATAAAACAAAGATAACATCAAAAAAACCTAATGAAGAAATGTTAAAATTGTTGGAGGTTAGCCATTTTACATTAAAGGCTTAAGTATTGTTTGTCATGCTATTTTCTTAAACTTAAATTTTTACATGTTCCTAAGTCAGCATTAAGTTAACATAAAATTTGCAGTGGCCAGACTTGCAGCTTCTTCAGTACCTTTCTCTGTGAGTAGTATTAGCAAACATATTAGATAATTTTTTTAAATTAGAAGCCGCAGTGAAGAAAAACTTTAACTGATATGCTTTTATTTTTCAGATTTATTTTAAATTTTCATCTTGAGCAAATTCACTTGGGTTGCACTGAAAGAGTTGTTTACTGTCATTTCCTGTAAAATTGAGCTGTGAAATGTAACCAAATGAGATTGTCAAAAAATAATTTCTCACCTCCTTTCTAGGAATTTGAAAAGGCTTTGGATATTTTTAACATCACTCTAGCAAGGCAACAAGCAGAAGTTGAGGTAAAGTTTCATCATTTAAGCAAATCCAAGAATAACTGCAGCATGAGGTTGTGGAGATTTTAGGCACATGCATTTTAGTTCTAGTAACTGAATTGTGCATCATACAGTCTTTCTATTTTCCGTGTATTTCACGTTTGTTATTATAAGGCATAGTTAGCTTCAGCTTGTAATTAAGCAAAAATTAAATAGCTCCATGTACTACTTCTTCAGAATAACTGATAAATTTCTTTCCACTTCTGGTGAGGAAGATCTACTGTGGAAAATATGGCAACAGCCTAGACTATTAGCGTATTCCTTTCCTTCCTGATACCTTATTATGTAGGCTGAACACCTCTACATCTACTATGTTGATTTTTTTCTTACTATTTGCAAATGTTATTTGGAATACAGCAAATGCAGAATACATTTAAATAGCTAATCACAATTGGGCAAGATAATATGACTTGAGTAGTTACACTTAATTAGTTAGCCTTGTTTTTCCTAGGTTAGTGTACTGCTTAGTTTTCAGTGTAGTTTCTAAGCACCATTCCAGGAGACTGAAGTGAAATCTGTATAGGTTTTCTCAAACCTCTGAAGTGGTCTTTGTCCATTAATCATCAATGTGACTAAAAGTAAGCAGAATGTGAAGTTTAGAATCTGAAATAATGTATTGATAATTAAAATTCATGAACATTAATAATTTCTTATAGCAGTGCTTGAAATAATTTTTTTTTTTTTATGGAGTATATTAAGTGTGGTATGAATGCAATTGCTGCAGTGATAGATATGGTGCTTCTGAATGAAAACTCTAAACAGGACTCCATAAATGTGATTATTTTTTTTTTTCCTTCTAGTTGTCTGTATGTACACCCACATTTGAATGCTTGTGTGATCATTATTCAGACTTTTACAAAACCAGAAGACACACTCGTGTTCAGTTATTTGGCTGAATTGGAGTGTTTTTCATGAGAAGGGTTTTTTTTTAAGTTCTCATTTAATTTTGGCACGTTTTTACCTTGTACTTTATAGTTTCTTTTGGTTTTATCTTTTTCCTCCTACTTTTTGCAAGGTGAGGGAGATCCCAAAGAATTTCCTGTCTAGTTTTAGTATTCTTTTCTCCAACGTGACCATGCTGCTTACAAAAGGTTGTGTCATATTGCATTCCTGACCACTTTCCAGTCCTGAGTTTTAAGATAGGTTTCTGTAGTGCTTAGAAGTAAGTTGCAAGCAAATGAATTTTCATTTGTTTGGGATTTAAGCCTTGCATTTGAAAAGTGTTAGAAAAGCATCTGGAAAGATCTGCTAGCTAACTCTCTGTATTTATTTCCGGGTAATGAAAATCAGGTCACAGTGATTCTAAACTGTGTTCAACCTCCAGCTATCTGTCAGAACTCATCTGTCTTACTGGTATCAGGTCATACCTCTGAAAAAGGTCTCAAAGGACTTGTAAGACGCAAATCTACTTCTGGCTTGGTATCCTGACAGCGTTAAGTCTACTAGGAATTTAAAGGAGCACCCTTTAGATGTGGGCTGAGTAAAGCCAGATAAGGGACCCTACTGTTTGTGGAGCTTTTTTATTTTTTAAAAACACGCCTTAGAGTTGAATTTCTCTAGACCTTGAAATCAAGCTCCCCAGAGCTCACGTACGTGAGCACAGTACTATCTGATTTTCTGGGAACTTTATAGCAAGAACTTTATATTCCGAACCTTAGGCCACTTTATCACTAGTGCCCTCAGTACCAAACACCAGCTTCAGTGAGCCAAGCATCAAGTCTCTGTATCAGATAGCTTGAGAAATTTTGTGCTTTCAGTCTAGAGAAGACTTTATAGATTATTCACCTAAATCAGAGTAGCTTTAAGCATCACTTCGTTTTCTCCATGGCAGTTGTCCTTCAGCACCAACTCCTTGGTGTCCTAGAAGCCTCTAATTTCAGAGGTTTAACAGCCCTTTTCTCTAAGTCTGTGTCCATTCTTTCCTTGGACTGTTCGCTCTGTAACATCTGCTTGATGACTTGGTATCCTTTATAAAGAGAAATTTGAGGATTTTTGAGGCCTTGTGTTGTTTAGCTGACATTCTGCATCGTCTTTCTGAGGTGAATCAATAGTATCAGTTCAGAAGCCTTTATGTTTTTGGGGTGAGTCTTGCATTCCATTGGCCTGTAGGTAGATAGATGTGACAAGTCCCTAAAAAGTTCTGATTTATAGCCAGCTATTTTCCCTGGTTGTGTTGCAGAGAGATCTTAGGTTTTTTGAATGCTGAGAAATGTCCCTGTCTCACTCACTTTGGGTATCGCATTCCCTAGAGCATCTCTAAATTCAGGGCTTATCTGCAAGTGTTTGTATCTTTTCAGATCATGTTAGTCATGAAGAAAAATAATTAGTTTGTGTGTTCCACTACAGTTTTGAGAACCCCTCTGTTTCTTTGATCCACTTGATGGTTGTTTGCTGTTCCTTATGCCAAACTTCCAGTGGTCAAGTCTGGATGTAGTTTGCACTCTGTGAGGACTCGATATTGGAATCTTCACTGGCATCAGACAGGACATCCCCTAGTTGTTGTAATAATAAATGTGAGACAAGGGGGGCTTCCTTACTGTTGTAGCTATACGTATCAGATCCAGGAATAGTTTTCTATATTCCTTAGAGTAAATATTCTATTATAAAAGTAGTGGGGGTTTTTAATTTTTAATTTTTTTTTTTTTTTAATTTTTGCTTTGGACATCTATCTTGAAATGAATAATATAGGGATCATTTAAAATTTGGCCTGTGATGACTATTTAATTGCTTACATATGCATTTTTAATTAATTCTTTTAAGTGCATAGATGTAATGTAGTGCAGTATATAATGTTGTGGATTTTTTTTTTTTGGTGGTGAGAGCTAGAGAGAAAATATGCTATGTAAGAAACATTCATTGACTTAAAATCAGCTACCTTTTGCTTGGTCTTTTTGCTCAAGGGCATTGATTTTATGCAAGTGAGAGCTAGTCTGTTGATGCACTGTGTACTTGAAAAAGTTATTAGAAGAAAAACTAAAAAATAACGTGTTGCCTTTTCAGTGGTTGTCTAGTGATGTTTTGATGTGTTAGACCATGTCTTGGGTCTATATTTTTCTTAGGAAAATGAAGAAAGAAGCATGAAGAAAATGACTTGAGTATTTTTTTAAATTTCAGGCAACCAAGGCTGGATTAAAAATCTACAGACCAGGAGTAAAACAAGATGATGAAAATTCTGGTGGCTGGTTTAGTTGGATATGGAGCTGGTCAGGTGAAAAAAAGGATGAACAAAAACAAGAAGCAAAGGGTTCAAGTATGTTCATTTGTTGTTTTTTTTGTCTATTATTAAAAATGACTTTTTACAGTGATAGGTCCCTAGCAATGGGTCTTTGGCTTTGTTTAATATTTGGACTATCAAATGATTGATGTTTACATTTTCATTTAGCTTTTTTTTCGCAGATGAAGTTGTAAATTGCGTGTTACAGAGGTATCTCACATTCCCTTCCATAGGTCGTTCTGAGCTGTCTTCAATTTGTCCTTTCTCCTGCCATGGTTTTTGCATTTGTCTGCATGGTGTACTGTGTGTGGGGATTTGAAGAAAGTGCTAGAAAACAGTAGCAGTTAATGGAATGTAAACAATTTTACTTCCATTCATTTTGTAATTTGGCTATTTCATGCAACGTGTTAGATTGATTCACTTAAGTACAGTGTGTGGAGCACAGAAAGTAAATCAAGAAGGTTGCTTCTATTATTAGCAAGCTAGGAAATAGAGTAGGTCAGAATAAAATTATAACTGCATTTTAAAACATGCTTTAGGAGACTCGAGACTTTAAACTTAATATAGGTATGTGAAAAATGCATATACTGTTACACACTTTCCAGTGCTTGGTAGCTCTATAATGTGCGTAGATGCTGTCAACATTGTCCTGAATTAGTAAAAGCAAAAAGGTTTAATCTTTTGCAATGTGACAGGTCTTGAAGAGCTGATGACATCTGAAGAGAAGGCTAAACTTTATGCAGCAATTGGATATAGTGAAACAGCTGTGGATCCAACCCTTCCAAAATCAGTAAGTCATAACCAACTGTGATACCAAACAATTGGTAGCTTTATCTATTAATAAAAATCTAAAGATGATAGCAAATCACTTTTAAAATTATTTGAAGGTCTGTCTCTATATTTGAATACTGTTCTGACACTTTTTAATTAAGTTACTGCATGCTGGCTTTTTGCAGAACAGAGCATTCTTAGATGTAGTTTCAGAAGAGTGATTATAGAGCTTACTTTGGATATTCTGAAAATGTTCAGAATGAAATTTTGCTCGCTCAAGCTAGAGTAAAATCATATAAGTAGTGTACTGTTGTTTAAGTTATAAAATGCTTCATATATCCTCTTGCAATATTCAGAAACTTTTTAAGAAAGTGCACTAAGTGATCCATTGGAATCTTAAATATGAGTGGTAGTAGATGAGGCAGAGTAGGTGAGTATATAAGGAAAGAGGTGATTGAAGGACTGCAGTGGGGAAGAGCAGCATTTTTGAACGATTCAAAAATAGTCTGATAAGTCATCTTTATGTGAGATACCATGCACGGTACAATGGACTGCCTTCCAGCTCTACATCAGAGCCCTTTTATCTCAAAATGTGGTGTAGAGACATCAAAGGCATACGTTTGTAAGCATAGACTACTCTTACTCTAACCCTACCTCTTTGTAATAACTATTTGCCAAATTACTTTTACACCAGCTATGATACAAGCTATTTATAGGGCTACAAAAATACTATCAAGCTAATATTTGTGGTTTTCATCTCTTCATAAACTGTATCAAAATGTATATTAACATATTTTATAATCCACTGTTGTTATTTCTCCTGCATATCTAGTATGAAGCCATGAAGTTCTCTGTGAAGTTATTAAGCATGTCTATATCACTAAGAGAAAACAAGCAAACTCCTGAGCTGGTAGAATTTGCATTAACTGGCTTGAGTACAGTATTTACCCAACGACCCGGTGCACAAGCAATAAGGTGAACTTTCTCTATCAAAATGTTATTGCTCCTCATGAAATGTTCGTGACGGCTAATAGGCATTTTAAGGCTCGGTTACGATGTTTAACTTCCATTTTTCACTGTCATTTCTTGTGCAGTTTGGGGGCAGAATCATCCTGCAACTGACAGACAAAGCGAATGCATACTGTTTCCATGATTAATTTCTCTCCATTTTCAGAATTTTTTGTGCCAATACAGATTTTCTTCTTTTTCTCAGTTTATCATTGCTACATGCAAGCAATCCAGTTACTAACTGGTTTCTTGCTTTGAAAAGTGACTGTTCACTCCTTTTGAAACTTAGCTGAGCAAGGTGATCTTGTAACCGCTCATGTGCAGGCATTTAACATGACTGAAAAGTTCTTGAGTGTTCAGTTGAGCTTTTAGATTTGCAGGAGAAAGCCATAGCTGATGATTTTGGCTTGGTTTTGTGCTTTCACAGTAGGTGATGAAAAGCAGTGATACGAAATATTTTATTTTCTTTTCAAATGTAAAAACTTAAAAATTCTGAGGGAGGGTAGCCATTCTGTTTTAAACCTTGTCCCCTCTACTTAGGGCCATATTAGTATAATCTATGTATGATATTAAAATACTATTGATCTTGCTGAGTTTTATGCATAATTTTTTTTAAGTTTTTCTTGCAGCTTTTTTGCTGCTCCACTATGCATCTAAATGGCCCTAATAATGATATCATATTGAGAAAAATGGAAGAAAATGTTATATTTTTACAGTGAAACACTTTCTTTTGAGTGTTGGGAGATAGAGATCTTCAATTGAGAGCTGTTAAAGAGGTGGACAGGGTATTGAAAAAGAAAAAATCCAACACCTAAAAAATACTTCCTCAAGAGTAATGAGGCTATTAATCTTGTGCTCCTCTTGTGGTGTTTCTTTGATTTTTCTGCACTGGAACCCTTCACTCTCTGCCGTATCTCTGTTCCCCAGTATAAACTGTGCCATCTAATGCCTGAGCTCATACTACAGAATTCCAATTTGCATGTCTTTTCCCTGGCCTGACACCTGTCCTCGTGAAAAGTGTATGAAGCAAGTAACTTGGACCCCCTTTCTTACTCACTCAAACAGTTAACACATGGATATATGTGTTATATCCTTAGACTAAGCTATTTATATTTGAGGTAGGGGAGAGATATGTTGTTGTTGTTGTTGTTTGGTTTTTGGTTTTGTTTTGTTTTTTTTCTTTCAGCTCATTCCTCATACTCTTGCCATCTAATTTTACCTAGCCAGATGGATATTACATCTGAACATGCTGTCTACCTTTCTTTACAGATTTGAAACAAAAATTACCTCACTTGAAGTTACAGGCATGTCCCGAGAAAAGTGTACACCCTGTCTCCTATCTTCTCGAACGGTCTATTCAGACAAGAGTACCTCACTCTTAAGCATAATGTTTGAGACTAATCCTTTGGATGAGAAAGCAGATCAGAGGCTTAGAATTGAATCACAGCCACTGGAAATAGTATATGATGCGGTAAGTAAATATTGAATAAGTTATAAATCTTGAAAAATCTTAGTTAATAGTAAATTTGCCATGTGTTATTTTTGCTTTATTTTAACAGATGACAATAAACAGCTTAGTGGATTTCTTCAGGCCTCCAAAAGATGTACATTTAGAGCAACTGACGTCAGCAACTCTGATGAAGCTTGAAGAGTTCCGTGAAAAAACATCAACAGGCAAGTGCTACATGCTCTTCTAATTGCACACTCAAGAATTTTAGATTCTAGGAGTATGAAAATACTGTATCTTTCCATGTGGAGATGCATGGATCCAAGTCACAGCTTTCTAACACAACACCTAAATAAGTTGAATTCTTCAGTCTAATTACAAAGTATTTGTTCTAGGTGTTGGATCTTTTTCAACTTCAACTTTCTTTGTAAAATATGCTCCATACCCTGAGGTAGTATTTCAGTATTTATTCTGTTGTACTCTGTGCAGAGTTAAAAACAGTTTGTTATTTGCAACTTTTCTGTTTTGTTCATCTGAGTATCTAAATGGCCGTAATGGTTTCATACTCTTTAAAAACCAAGATATTGGTCCTGTAATGAAACCCCTAAACCCTTTGCAGAGTTGTTGCTTTTCAGGACACTATCAGCCTCTGTATAGGTGTTTTCCACTTTCTTTATTCCTTGGTGAATGTTGATTTTGGTCTTGATTGGCTCAGATCAAGTCATATAAACTATATTTATCCGTCTTCCAGTTAATCAGCATTAAAGCCATTCCTCTTGTTTTCATTTCGTCCTGGCTTTTTATCTCTGGAGATCTTATATTTTGACACGTGAATGAAAATGGTGAATACTTTTAAGACTAACATTGGGATTTGTGGAATTAACTTGTTTCAGTAAGGATGTCTGAGGCTTTCTAGATCTGAGGTGTGTCCAGTGCAGTGTCCGGTCTCTGGCTATGGACGGGAGAGGATCCTAAGGGGAGATTTCATATATAAATTTTTTTAAAAGGAAAAAAATAATCAATGAATGTTGGGTTTTTTTTAACGTCATTTAAATTTGTAACCTAATCTTTAAATTGTACGTTTAAAGAAATCTGAATACTCAGTGTGATAATAAGTGAAAGAAGTTACAGAAAACTCAAGCATAATATGTGTTTAATCAATTGCTTTTATCAAGCCAGTATCAGGAATGAAATCAGGTGTCAATTATATTTCTATTCATTAGTTCTTCTTTGACTGAACTAATGGACTAATATCAGATTAATCAAAGTTAGGTGGATCTACTGGCTTGTCTTTTCTATCGGAAACTTCTCCAGCAATACTAATAGCACAGTTCATTCCTGAGATTATTCTGATAAAATTTGCTTAGTTTCAATGTGTTTAGTTCTCTGCTCATTACCACCAAATACTCTGGTTCTGATCATAATTTTTTTTTTTTTGTGGAAATATGAAATCATGCTACATGTCTATTATAATTTAAGCATAGCATTGCTTTAGAGGTGTACCCAAGGACTCTTACCTTCACAAGAATGCTGCGTTGCCCATAGTAATCTAAAAGCTTGTTCCAGTCACAAATGAGAAGCGTGATGGAAATTTCTAAAAGTATGCTGTGCATTGCTTTTAAAATCTTGGCTGAGACTTAGAAGATTAGCAGGGGAAGGTGATTTGACCTGCAGAATACTCTATTGCAGGAGACTACACTAATCTCAGAGGTAGAGTAAAAAAATGGAATTGTATCAATATAAATAATATGTTCACACTTGCAGTCCCTTCTCAGGAAAGAATTCTTAACACTTTTCTTTCAAGCACTAGAAGATAGCTGGAAAATATTGCCCATAGTAATCTAAAAGCTTGTTCCAGTCACAAATGAGAAGCGTGATGGAAATTTCTAAAAGTATGCTGTGCATTGCTTTTAAAATCTTGGCTGAGACTTAGAAGATTAGCAGGGGAAGGTGATTTGACCTGCAGAATACTCTATTGCAGGAGACTACACTAATCTCAGAGGTAGAGTAAAAAAATGGAATTGTATCAATATAAATAATGTTCACACTTGCAGTCCCTTCTCAGGAAAGAATTCTTAACACTTTTCTTTCAAGCACTAGAAGATAGCTGGAAAATATTGGGGAACTGTGAACTGCAGAAGTGAAGGAACTTGCTACACCAAAATAGTTATAATTTTCAGCACCACTGAAAGACATTGCAAAAGTGTAGTTTCCCAGAGTTCAGTTTATGGACTCAACTACATTCTGTTCCCAAATGAAGGAAAAAAGAAAGTATTTTCTTGAGCTTTCTACATCACTTAAGTACAGTTAGGCATTGAAAACTGAAAAAATCTTAATCTTTTTATTAATCCAAGTTATTTTATCTCACAAATCGTGCAATGTCGTTGTTATCCAGTTCTTCATTAACTAATCTAGCTCTCCTGTGGCAGAAGAACATTTGATAATGTTGAAACAGTTTTAATTGCTTTCTTACCAATATGCGTGTGCTGCAGTGTCATGTTTTCATCTTCATAATTTATTATCTCTAGTCCTATCATCATCAGCTTGTTGCATCTGGTCGATACTTGATGGGTTGTGGCTGCATCCTAAGGCAGTTCTCAGTACTAACTTGAAGCAAGACCATTCATTCCTCTTCAGGTCCACAAAAAAACCCTATCTCAAATGTCTTGACAGTCTGAATTTCCCAATTAATTGCTTGATTTTTAAACAGAATTTTTGTAAGACCTGGTATTTGCTGTTCTTCAGCAGCTTAAGATGGAGATGCTTGTCAGCAGAGTAAGTGTAAACTTTGGTATCTCAGTAGTAACAAAACTAGCAGTTTGGGCAGTGCAGTTGGATACTCCCAATGTGAACAATTAAATTCTGAATCTACAGAGCACAGTGGGTTAACTCAGCTATTGCCAAGTTACAGTACACATTTCAATTTTTCTCATTTCATCTCTGCTTAGTACGAAACTTTTTTGGATTTGCATGTGTCATGTTGCTATCTCTACTTGTCCATTAGCATTTTTTGCTATCATCATTTCATCTACTTGGTGCTTCTTTAAAGACTGCCTATAATTATTGGTTCACAAGAAACCTGAAGAGCATCTGTACCTGCAGTTAAACTTAGTTATCTAGCATTCACAGCTCATTTAAAGTTAGACTTGAATTTCTTTTTATAGCTTCTTCTAATTCCATGGCTTCTGTATGGATTCCTTTGTTTATATTTACTAATTATATTCTTTTCAGGTTTGTTGTATGTTATTGAAACCCAGAAAGTTCTTGACCTCAAAATTAACCTCATGGCTTCATACATCATTGTTCCACAAAAAGGATTCTATGAGCGTACGTCAAATTTACTACTTCTGGATCTTGGTAGTCTTAAGGTATGTATTTACCTAATGAAGTAACACTGAAAATGATAATTCAGCTTTTACGTGATTTCCAGTTTCTTGATTTGTATTTTGTGGTACTGAAGGTTTCTCTTGCAGTTTGTGTTAGGTGTTTATTTTAAACTGCTTTCCAGTCAAAGCAGAAATTATTGAACTCTTCTCAGTAGATTCCTTCAGCCCAAAAGAATTGTTAGAAAATAATCATCCCCTTGATGCTTTGAACTGTTATGTGGAAAATGTCTAACAATTTTTTACCCTAGAATATAAAATAGTAAACTTTTTACTTACATAACTAAATGGTTTTCTTATTTTTAATATTACTGTTATTCTTGTTATCTTTTGGTCATCCAGTTTACTTTAAAATGAGAAAAGTAAACATATTGGCCATTTATAAAATAACCTGGATAAAATTAGAGGTATGTTTGAGAGACTTCATGAGAGGGAAAAGTCAAAAAGGTAGTTTAATGA
>VFFE01007972.1:877660-892364 GCA_008921705.1 Burhinus oedicnemus
ATTTAACACTATAAAATCATACAAGAGACTCTTTCTACATATTATTAGCAATCTTCTTAGTCATTGGTGAACTTGTGTTCTTTCAGGACAAATGATCTTGCATGTAGACAGACAATTTTTTTTTTTTTTACTTGTACTCTGAGTGAAAACGATTCTGCCACTTACTATCTGTTTAGATTGCCTTATCTGCTTTTTTAATAAGAATTTGTTTCAAAGCTTAAAATCTTGCTAAAGTGAAGTAAGTTTTCTATGTCTCTGCCACAGATTGACTTTCTGAGCATGTGGATTTCAGTTAGAATCCTAGAATAGTTTGGGTTGGAAGGGACGTTTAAAGATCATCTAGCCCAACCTGCCTGCAATGAGCAGGGACATCTTTCATTGGGTCAGGTTGCTCAAAGCCCCATCCAACCTGACCTTCAACACTTCCAGGGATGAGGCATGCACAGCTTCTCTGGGCCGCCTGTCCAGTGCCTCACCATCCTCATAATTAAAAATTTCTCTCTTGTGTCCAAACTAAATCTACCCACTTTCATTTTAAAATCATTGCCCCTGGTCCTTTTACTACAGGCCCAGGTAAAAGGTCTTTCTCTGTCTTTTGTATAAGCCCCCTTTAAGTACTGGAAGTCCACAATGGGGTCTCCCTGGAGCCTTCTCTTCTCCAGGCTGAGCAACCCCAACTCTCAGCTTTTTCTCATAGGAGAGGTGTTCCAGCCCTCTGATCATTTTTGTGGCCCTCTTCCAGACCTGCTCCAAGTCCATGTCTTTCTTGTACTGGGCACCTCAGAGCCGGATGCAGTACTCCAGGCGGGGTCTCATGAGAGCAGAGTAAAAGGGCAGAATCACCTCCCTCGACCTGCTGGCCATGCTTCTTGTGATGCAGCCCAGGATACAATGGGCTTTCTGGGCTGCGAGCGCACATTACCGACTCATGTCTAATTTTTCATCCACCAGTACCCCCAAGTCCTTCTCCTCAGGGCTGCTCTCAATCCCTTCATCCCCAGTCTGTATTGATTGATACCAGGCGTTGCCCCAACCCAGGTGCAGGACCTTGCACTTGGCCTTGTTGAAAAAGAATCTACCAGGTGCTTCAGAAAGTGGAATTATTGAAAAAAGGATGCTGTGTAGATACTAAAATAATTTGGATTTACAACCAGATCACTTATTTCAGTGACTAATAATTTTACCAGCTCTTCTGAATGCTGGTGATTTGTAGGCACTTTGTAGAGTTCAATAATCAGTCAGTGTATTTGTTGGGTGCTTGAGATAGCCTCCTAGATCTAATGGAGGGAGGGAATAGAACAGCCCACCTTCTCTACTCCAGCCATAGGAAATTACCCTTAGAATAATATATAGAAGAACACGTTTCAAAAAAATGTATCTTAATGCAGATACATAAGTGGACTTAATTAAGATTGCACTGGCAATATTAATTTGGTAATTCTGTGTTTTCAATCTGCAAGTTATTTTTAATGTAGTTGTCATAGTTTGGTAGCACTGGAAAAAGAAATGTTGTGTTTTAGACACTACTGTTTAAACCTGTTTCACAGTTATGAACCTTATCTTGAATATTATCTGGGTCTGACAAAGGCAGATATAGATCCAAAATTATTAGACATTGAAGGATAAGGACGCCACATTTCGTTGGAGATGAATAGCAGAGAGGGCACATCCAAATGTGAAATGCCAAAGAAGTATGGACATCCCCAAGCTGAGTCAAAGGGATATCTACTGATATTAAAGGAAAGACATTAAACATTGATGAACAGTCAAAACCCCCGTTTACTCTGTTTGACTAATATTTAATGGGGTAATGCCACAACTAAATTCAACAGGATTCAAAAATAGATTTAATGTTTCTGCGGTGATTAATGCAGTAATATTTTTTTTATATATAAAAAACCTGAACAGTTGTTCTACTGATTACATAGGATTTGAGACTTTATACTTCGGGCTATGAGTCACTTACTAAAGGAAATTATTCTATACAAAATATATTGTGTTAAACTTCATAGATTTTACTTCGTTTTTTATTTTGTTTCTTTCCTTGAAGAAATGGAGTTTAATACTCCCAATTTTTTGTTTTGATACAGGCTACTAATTTTAGATAACTCCTCTGCTGTGATATTTGTGAGACTCAGCGCCCTTATAATGAGGATTTTAAATTTAATCTTTTGTTGTGGTAGGATCAAGTATTTGTAGGATTAGTACTTTGAATATTTTTGAAATTGATTAATGCTTTTTGTGACTCTTTTTAAGATGAAAAGCAAAAGTCGTTCTGATTTATCAGAACTCAAGGTAGGACAAAGCAGTATTGAAGATATAATGTCAAGAGCTTATGACAGTTTTGATATCCAGCTCAGCAGTATACAGTTATTGTACAGCAAACATGGTAAGTATTCATGAAAGTAATCTTTCCCTAGGCGAGTAAAGATATTTTGGTGGTTGATGTGCCTTTTATATTTTTAGCTGAAGCAGTGGAGAATCTTTGGAACATACTTCTTCATACTCATGTTCTAAACTCAGTCCGATAAACATTATGAATTTCCAAAACACACCTTTAGGCCTTAGATTCCGACCTTAGCTTTTGCTAAATAAAGAGACTTACAGTAGGTCCCTTATTTTTGAAGACTTCTCGTTTGATTTCTTGCATAATAAATATGTATAATTTAATTATTTATGGTATTTTCATTCAGAGCCTTTTCCTTCCTTCCCTCCAAATTTAAAGCAGAATCCATGTGTAGTTGTAGGTTTGATCATTTTGTGAGGGTACAGAAAGGATCAGATCCCATATTGAATGAAACTTATACTAGTAGTTTGGGAGCTAACAATATAGAGTCAGAACCAGGTAAGTCTTAAGCACTTAATCCTTAGCTCTCTGGCTCCAGAGGGGAATCCAGAGCTTAAACTCCCAGTACCGTGCATGTTAAGAACTGAACCCTTAGAATTCTACAGCATTGATGGAGTAGCTGTTCAGATGTGAACTGTAGAAATTACAAGTAGTCTTTTATGTCTGAAGTTCAGATATTGTATAATATGTATTGATAGAGCTGTAAAAGAGATAGTGTCACTTGATTTTTTTTAACAATATATACTAACTAATATCAGATACTTTATAATTCTGTGATATGTGTAATAAGAAGGAATCTCTTCCAATGTTTAAACCATAGGTTTTCTTTGCTCTTCTAGATGAGAACTGGCAAGAAGCTCGGAAGCTGAAATACTCACCTCAACATATCTTGCAGCCCTTGGATGTAAAAGTGGAATTTAGCAGGGCTATGGTTGTTACAGATGCAAGAATGCCGAAGTATGTGTTTTTTCCTATTTTGAAATTTTATGGTAAATGACTTTTTTTAGGGGGAAAAAAAACAAAAATGAAGGACCTAATTATACTTGCGCTACTTTACATTGGCCATGTGTGAATCTTGGAAGTAAAATACCTTCATCGAGAAAAATAGAGAATAAGCCCAAGAAGTTGCCAGATATTGAAGAGGTGATAGGATGTTACATTGTTATAAAATAAGTATGCATAATATATGTAAAGATTTTTATTAAAGATACTAATACCTGTTCTAATTAGGTCTTTCCAATAGCTACATTTTGATTCTTATTGGAAATACTGAGGAGCAAAAAATCTGAACTTACAAAGTCTCTTTTATAAACATCACAAAAATATTCTGAAACGTAATGTACTGTCATACTCTTTCACTTATGTTACTTATCTTGTTTGTTTACCTGCTAGAGATCAGTTTTTGGGGAAACAGCCCTTAATACACTGAGTTTGCACTCAGGCATATTTAGCAAAAAACCTATTGGTTATGTAAATTGTACTCAATCAGAATAAAATGTATGTTGTGTAATGATGAAACTTTGGTGTTAAAGATCACTGTATCGAAGTGGCAAAGATGAACTTTGCACATATTTTGGAAAGTGCGTCTTCACTAATGTCTGATAAGGACATTACTACATTAAAAAAATCCGATCAGTTTTGAAGTACTTACGAACTAGCACATTAATGCATTACGAGGTAATTTGGTTTATTAAGTCATTAATAAGAATCATATTCTTAGGCTACAGCAAGCTAGCATATGCTTATTTCATTTTTAACACTGTTGGAAATTCCGATGTTAGCTAGGCACTTCAGAAAATTAATGGCATAAAAATAGACCTAGGCTATTGCAAAAAATTGTTTAGTACAGTCTGCAAGATGCAGTTTTCGAAAGAAAAGGAAGACAAACAATCTAGGATTTGCTTAGTCAGAAAAAAACCCTAAAAATAATGTACTTCACAGTGCTGTATGTATTGTGAGTGTGGATCAGTGATTGCATGGTATAGTGGTGCCACCTTCTGGAAAGTTGGGAGGCCAGATTCTGAATTTTGATGCTTGACTTTACAAAACATCTTACTCTTTCCCTCTTTACTTTTTCTCTGTTTTGGTGGAGAAGGTGAGGTAAGGGTAGTACAGCTCAGAGGAATCTGTCTTTTTATGTCTGAAAGTCCAGGGAGGGAAAGTGAGATTTCATTTCTGTGGTCATATTTCTGTGTCATTTTAATACAGGTTTGTGATTGACATCTCTCCCAGTTATGCTGGTATAACCTGGATTAATGAGTGTCTGCTCTTAATGAGAACACCTGTTGCAGTATTGTAGTACTACCTGTCTGTCTTGGCTACCAGGTGTGCTTGTCCTTTTGGCATTTTATGTGTCTAGACTGATTCTGGGACATTTTTCCCTAATGGTTATTATTTCTGTATTCTGAATTCTCATACAGTCACTTACTTGACAGTAAATAGTTTCTACCTGTGTCTAGAAATTGGCAAATTTTATTTCCACTGAGATAGTAGTATTTCTTGGAGAACCTGCTGCTTCTTCCTGAGTACCTGTGCTGTGTACAACTGTTAGGAATGCTATGGACAGCAGTTTGGTACTAGATAAGCGTATACCACAATGAATTACTAATCATAACTAATATACTTTAACCTGCACCAAGAGCAGGTAAACGTTTCAAATCTAGCATATTCATACCATGACTCAACAACAGCTAAACTTGTTAATTTTGTACCTGGTTCAGTCTCCAAATGCTTCCAGGATGTATTCTGCTGATGGTATTACAATACTCCAGAGTCATCTACCAGTCTTGAAATGACTGGTACAGCAGCTTTTTACCTGATGGTGGAGATCTGACCTTTTCTTTAAGGGCTTGCTGCTCTTCCTTCTTGCTTTTTGCTCTTTAATATTCTGAAGTCTGAAAATCATGAACTTCTCTATAGATCCAGTTAGTATCGTCTAATAAGTTTTTAGGTGTGTCTATATATCTCCCAAATCAGTAAAAACTAAAAATGTTCTATTTTCTGTTGGTCTCTAGCTTTGACTACTCAAACTCATCAATACTGTCAGTGTCAACATAGCTTCAAATACCAAATCTCTTATTATCACTGCATAACCTCTTTTTGTTTTTAAGAATGGTCAGTTAATGAGTGTTTATGTATGAATATTTAGGCCCATGTGATCTCTAGATGAGATCATGCAGAAATGATAAAAATTAACTGATAGCTTTTGTGTTAGCAAAAATCCCCTAAACTGTAAATTTTAGTAATTATAGATGAATATAGGGTATTATGCATCAGTATTGCTCACATCAGTTACACATATATGAATTTATTTTCAGTATACTTGTAGCTATTCCTTTATATTTCAGTTTTTATAAGTATATTTGTATATATGAAGCCAGCATTATATTTTTCCTAAGCTTTTTTTCATTAATGTTCAGAAGTGTGCTGTGGAACTGCATAGTTCTGTTGAGAAAGGTGAGTGGAAAAATGTTTGTTCTACAGCAAAAACTAGTATCAAAATTGCTTTGTTTACTGTAGTAGAACTTTATGAATGAGTCCCTTAGTTTGGAGGGCACTTATTTTACTTTAAGTTATCCAAAAAGCAAGTCACTGAGTGTCTGTATTTTTTTTTGATTCTTTGATGTTTCTGCTTCCTTGGGTGACCATCAAATCCAGTTGAATTCCTTGAATTTTGTTGTTCAAAACCAGTAATGTATTCACCAGGACTTTGTGCTGGCTTTGTTTAAGAAGGCACATTTCTATATTGCTGCCTTGAAGAGAATACTAATTTATGTAACTTTCATTTGTTGAAGACCACTGTGTCAAGGGCCTTTTCCTGTTAACCTGTATTTTCACCTATATTTTCATTTCCTAACCCTTAAATTAGGCTTTTGCTCTGTGGTTGGAGCTGAATATCTGCCTTTCTTTCGCTTCTGAGAACAGGATACAGTGCTCCTTGTAGTTTCTGTCACTTCAGATTTGGAAGCACTAATACGATTCTCTAGTTTTCTAGCCTGTGTAAGGTGTGGGTGTTTTTTTTTCCTAATGTTTGTTTTATTCTGTGATATGATTCCCCCGTTTTCTGAAGGAGGTGTCTGGGACTCTGTTGTCTGGTTTTGGAAGTTGTATGAAGCCAGTATTAGGATACCAATATTAAGACCATCCTTCCATATAATAGCGTTCATTTAAAAAAAAAAATCCAATTTGAGGGAATGTACTTATTTGCAGCTTTCAGAATGGCATCCTTAACATTTTCTTCTCTCTAAATATAACCAGTCTGAACTTGGAAGAAGTTTCTGCACAGATTTCCTTGTCAGTTGAAATCCTTAGCTCCTCCATGCCTCAGTCTCTACAAATGTGGAATAATTGTATTCTGCTTCCAGATGTTTTCTGAACCTTAAAAGCTTTTGTTAAAAGCAATGTGGTGAGCCTGGGATTATTTGCAGTTATCTGCCTTGTATCTGCTAAGTGTCTTCAGTGTAACTGCATGGGCTGTCCCTTGTACAAACATTAATCAAAAATGTCTTATCAATATTCATGAATTTTTGTAGGAAGTTTTAAGTGCAATGGAAGTGAGAATTGCTAAGTGTCCTAGATTACTAGAACACTCAAGCAGTAGATGGACAGGTCCTTTCAGACCTGACAGCTACACATATACCCTGCCCCTCTGTGTTAAAATAAAAGAACAAAAAAAAAAAGGTCTAAATTTCTCTCTGATGGAAGTGGAATTAAGAATAGAAGTCAAAGTAGTTGAGAATTAATTCCTTAAGAATTTAAGGATGTGAAGAAGTCAATAAACTGTAGAAAATTTGGTACTTACTGTCACAGTTTAACATGTGCAACTTTGTGCTTGGCTTGCTCAGGTATGAGGAGCTGTTTTTCCAGTTACTCTTGTACTGTCAAAGTTAGTTGAGGGTGATTGAAAATTTTGGGGTTTTTGTCATCTTCTCCAATGTATTGTATTTTATGTTCCTTTGAAGATTGAGCTGTGAGTTAAACACAGCAAAACTGGGAGGAAATGACAAATTCTGTTTCTTAAACCCCACGTGTTAAGCATCTGCTGCTGCCCATTGTTGAAGACAGTTGACTTATTGAACAGACCTCTTTATCTGTTCTAACTAGATGTTGTAAAAAAACCATAATAATGTTCTCGGAGCCAGTTTTCTGCTTGCTTCTGTTCTGCTCACTTCTGTGAGAAACTGTCATGGGGTTTAGGTCTTAATGTCAGTGTCTACATTTGAAGTGATTCTATTGCTTTTTGGCCGAAGCCTATTCAAACAAGCTTAAAATATGTTCATTTTTAAAGACTGTTATTTTATTCTTTTATGTCCTTTATAGCTACACCATTTATTCCTTTGTTAAATATCTAGACTACTGCTATAGTCAGCTTAAATATACATAACTTCTAGGAAGTATTTTATATACTTTGCTTGAAGTTTTGGGCTGTAAACATTCTTATGCACCTTTCCATCCCCCTGCCTTTTCATCTGTAAGGTACTGTGTAAAGGCACAGTTAATGTGATTTATTGCAAGTAATTAAATGAAATATACAAACAAGAGGGAACAATTTCTGATTGTGAGGAAAATATGCTTTATGCAGCCAAATCAGATCTGCAAGATACTGTACACCACCCCCACCCCCCAAAAAAACCCCATGCAGTGGTTAGATGGGTGATTTTCTGACCTGGAAGACTTGTGTGTTTTTCAGAACAAAGGTAACATTAAGTTTGAATGAAATAGTTTTAAGATAACTTTGATTGTTTACAAAACAGGTTCAAACTCTCTGGACAGCTGCCTTTACTTTCTATCCAAATATCAGACCAGAAGCTGACGAGTATCTTGGAGCTAATTGATAGCATTCCTAAGCCAGAAAGTGCTCCTGCTACCAGTTCTCCTCCAAAAATAACTGAGGTAAGGTTTTTAAAAAATATTTCATTAATAATTATCAGAAAAGTACCTTCTTGCTATTAGCACGGCAGTTTTGAAATGAGCATGAGAAAGTAGAGAATAAGGATTCACTTAGTACCTCTTGAAAAACTTAGCTAATTTTCTAAAGCTATAGAAATTTTGCTTGTTATTTAGTTAGTTTATTGTGATCTTTGGCCAATAATTATGAAATAGTTGTCCAGTGGATGAATTTAAAATAAAAAAAGCCTAAACTTTTATGTTCTGGCATTTACTTTGTAGTTCGTATTAGTCTTGATTGACGAACGTATTCACTTTTGGTGACGATAAGTTTAATTGTACCTTCAAATTTACACACGCATCAGAGTGCTACGGAGTTCGGGTTCAGCTGTTTTGTTTAGTGAAGAAAAGATTGAAACCTTGGAATTTTTGAAGTTGAAGTATTACGTGGATCTTAGTCAGACAGGAGTTTAACTTTTAAAAGCAAAACAACAAATATCCACTGTCTGGCTAATGTTGGCTAAACCATGCCTGCCTGGCAAAAGTGGCAGCTTCATTTCAGCTGACTTCACTGCTCTTCCCAGCTTCTCTTTATTCAGTTATAGAACATGCCTGAATGGGTGGCAGTTCTGCCTTGCATTGCTAAGGTTGAGGAGTGTGAAGTGAGTTCTCTCCCCACTTCCTTAGTGGAAATGGTTCAGGTCACTCTTTTATGCCTTCTTTGGGACAGAGGATTACGACTTTCTTGTTATTATTCCTGAAAAGTATGTTTTACCTTTTGATATGAGCTGTTTTTAACAAAACTAGGAAATGAACTCTGAATTGCTAATTTTTAACATCACTCTAGTCTGCGTGATCTAGCTATGTTTTATATATATATCTTTAAAGCTGCCCCATCATATGAACGTATGTGAAATCTCAAGGTCAAAGAGTCTCTGTTTTGTGCAACTAATCACAAACTTACTTCAAGGATGTGATTGGATTTTAGTTTCACATAAAATGTGCACATATAAGATGATTATCTTATGTACTTTATAACATTGACTATACTTGAATTTAATTGTAGAATTCAACTATTACACTTAAAATATTTTAAGTGACTTTGATGTGCTTAGTATTGCTTGTGATATGTAAGATGAGGTGAGGAAAGACTGTTGAGCCAGTGTGAAAGTATTTGCATTATATGCAGCATCCATCTTAAAACCTATAGGTAAAAGCTGTCTGCTCAAGCTTCCATCTACTGCAGAGCCTGACAGACTCTAAATGCTGGTATTAATTTCAGTTAATTTGAGTGGATTTCCTGCTTTGGTGGTGGCAGATACACTCCCATACTTTCATTCTTGTAGCTTTGTTGCCATTTCATTCTTCTGAGCTTTGTTGCCATCACATCACTTCTGAACCGAAAAGGATGTGAAACTCTTTTTCAGAGCTCTGCATGTGAGCTTTGTTCTTTACATTTTGAGTTAGTGGAGGAATTGCTCTTGGGCTGTGAAAACAGAACATTCATCAGAACAGATCCTTCTAGGTTTTTGCACCCTGCACTTTCTTGTACTTTAGTACAAGAAGGCTGTCCACTTCAGTATGGAAGGCTTTATTTCTCATGATTTGGTACTGTGAACTCAAGTCTCACAGTTTCTTCTCCTTGTCATCTTAGAATGTGTTACGGATGAGACAGTTTGAGTTACAAGACTCTTAAGAGACTTGGTGTATCTATCAGTCTTGGGCATGGATATATTCCTTAAAGCCAAATTCCGTAGGGTGGAAACTGAGAAGAGACACTGGTGAAATGTGAAGAGTGAGATGAAAAATGGAGCCTTGGAAACAACATTCAAAGACAAACGTTTCTTTTTGCCGTAATATTTAGATTTCTGTAAGATAATAGGAGTTATTGGATAATTATCTGAGACTGGGCTTTGGAAGTAGCAGTAACGGGGCAGGGGAAAGAACTACTGTCATTCGTGCAGTCCAGAGCCAAAGGCACTCAAGAAGAATGGGCACGCAGATAATGCACACGTCTCTCCTTACCTTAGTAGTTGGTGCAAGGCACATGTATACTAAATATGTAAGTGGAACATGCAGATGAGAATTCTTTACAAACTCAAACCACCAAGACTACTTTCTGAGGCTTGATGGGAAATCTGGCTTTGAATAAACCATTTGATTACCTTCACCAAGAGAATTTCATTCTATCGCATATGATACCACGTGGAGTGAGGATTCTTGTCCCTTTGTCCACTCTATTGGCAAAACAGTGACATTTCAGACATTTTCAGTTACTTCTCTGGGTTGTGCATAACTGTATCTCACAAAGACTCTACTAGCATCTGCTTTTCCAGATACATGAAGAAATGAGATTCAACGAGGCCAAGTGCTGTGTCATGCACTTGGATCACAACAACTCCATGAAACACTATGGGCTTGGGGAAGAGTGGCTGGAAGGCTGCCCAGCAGAAAAGGACCTTGGGGTGTTGGTTGACAGCTGGCTGAACAAGCTGGTTGTCAAGCATTGGAACAGCCTGCCCAGGGAAGTGGTTGAGTCACCATCCCTGGAGGTGTTTAAAAGACATGTAGATGTGCTGTTTAGGGACATGGTTTAGTGGTGGACTTTGCAGCGTTAGGTTAACAGTTAAACTTGATGATCTTAAAGGTCTTTTCCAACCTAAATGATTCTATGATTCTGTGAAATTTAGAAACAGTTCTGTCTGTTCTAATGTTTTCTCTAGCTCTGTTTTCTGTTTTTCCCACCTGCCACTAGTATCATGTGATTTTTATAAAGAACAGTTGATCTTTTACTGTTCTCTGTAGTTGCCATACTGTAGTAATGTGAGGGACTAGGTTTTGTTCTTTCTGAGTTTCCATATGATGTGCTGTTTCTGTCCATCTTTTGATCTGTGAAGTTGGATGTTTGAACCTCTTCACATGTTTCCTCTCTATAGCTAGATGAACGTGCAGTACCTGCTGCTTCTACGTGATTTATGCCTCATTTCTCCCCACGCTTTTGATTTTAGTAATGTGTTTAACTGCAATGATTTGCACTTAAAACAAGACCAATTTCCTTAAGTTGTAAAACCTCCATGCAGCATATGTGCATGCAATAGCATGACCAGTGAATTCAAGCAAAAAATTTTATGGTATCTCCTGTTTCAGGCTGCCATATCCCCTGTGCTCTCAGCACCACATTTATCGCAAGGTGTGTTTCCTGTTTTGGATCTTCATTCATTTGCTGAGTCAGGTAATACGATCTATTTTAAAGTCTGATCTAATAAACAGGTCAAGTCAAGTTTTTGAGTTCATTGAATGAATTTGTTTCTCTTGGAGTAAGTGGCCATTTGTGGCTTTGTTTCAAGTTCTTGAAGGTTGAATAGTGTTACATTCTGTGCAGCTTATTATAATTCACTCTGTACAAAGTATTTGTGCATTTTCTCATAGCAGTAAAATTCTGTATGCTTGTTCTTGCTGTTCCCTTTCTGAAGGCAAAGCAGTGAAATATTTTTTTTATTTTTGTCTTTGCATATGTTACTACAAATCTCTGTTCAGAACATCTGAAGTAGTATGTATGCCATTTTTTGCTTCAGTATCTACTTAGTTCTCTGATACGGTTTTAATTGTTTTCTTCTGTTGAAAGTTTTATCTCCTACTTAGCTGGATTTATTTAAAGTACAAAATACTGAAATGATGAGAAACTATGGTGTTGTTATAAACAGACATAATTTCAACTTCTACAGGATCAAACAGAAGATTGGCTGTGGAGAAACTGGTCATGTTTAATATTGCCTTGCTGATCAAACAGCTAGATTGTAATGTACCCTCTAGTAGTCACATTTGAAAAATAATCAAATACATCAATGTTATTTCAATGTCAGTCACCTCTGTCATGCCAAAACACTCGACTGGAGAAATAGAGAAGGATACTCTCTCAAGTTAATGATATATGGGGTTTGCAAACACTAGCAAAATTACCAGTAAAGTTAATTTTTACGTCTACTTTATCACTTCAAATTCAGTATGTGTACAGTATGTATCTGTGCATCTTCATCTGTTTTTTTGCTTGAATTCCTTTAAGTGCCCAAAGGTAGAGAGAAAGTGTCTTTCAGTTCCTAAAAATTAGGGTGAGATGAGAACAAACACTGGCAACAATTAATTTGAGAAAGTAATAACTAGATTTAGATTGATTCAAATCTGGTTTTAATTTATACTATATATACAGCTGCGCAGTCATGTTAAGTGATCAATGTTACTTCTCTGTGTTTGCCCCCAGACTCAAGTGTGATTTTAAGCCTTAGAAAATACCTCTTAATGTCATGTGTTTGGTTTTGTGAGAAGAAAGATACCTCTTCCACAGTTATCTTTAACTTCTCTATTTATGGTTTTTAGGTGAAGGGAAAGATCCTCATAAGATGGTGCAATCTATTTGTCTTGGTTATGCTCCTGTAATCATGTCAGGTGGATTAAAGCCTTGATAGTCCTTAGGAGTCTCTCCTGAAACGGGAGATCCTTAGCAGGGAGAGGTCCAAAGTAGTGCCACTGATAGTGAGGCAGAGGCTTCTGTGTGGTCAGCAAGCAGTCAGACCAGCAGAAGAGTGAAGCTATTAGTACACACCGAAGGCAAGATGAGCCACAGTTTATGCTGTCTTCTGCACAGCAAATAGTGAGAGAGTGCTGACGAAGGAGTTAGTTGATGAAAACTGATTTATGATGGTGTGATAGAGGGAGCTGTAGGTGTGTTGAAAAGTTGTGGAGGCAGGAGCAGAGATAATTATAAAACCAGACTTTGTTGGTTGCTAATTATCAGCTAGGTAATTTTCCCATACTTGTACATTTAAGTTTTTATAGATGTGTAGACATAAAAATTCTAGGTCATAGTACTGCAGAATATTGGCTGTCTAAAAGGTGTATATAATGTTGTTGTGAATTAATCCTTAGAATCAGAAGAAGAATTTTATGATGCTCTAAGCAGTCCTGTGGAAGACATGCCATTCTTTGAAGCCCCATCTGGTTCCCTCAAGCGAGCTAGCAGTACAAGGCGAAAAAAACTACGTAAACAAGAATCCTTGAAAAATATGACAGAATTCCAGCTAAGGTTTGAAGTAGCTGAGGTAACATCACTTTTTTTAAAAAAAAATTTCTCTGAAGCACATCTGAACTGTAATTTTTCCCTGTTTGTTGTGTTCATCATCCATGTCTACAGAAGTATCGATTCCCCGTTTCTTGCAGAAACTATTCTGTAGAGTTTTTTCCCAAGTCACAGTTGTACTTCTGCGTCCTTGTCATCACTGAAATGCTTTGATTTCCCTGCTCATCACTAAATTTCCTTTATCTAACTGTCACTCAAAAATCACATTATGTATTTGTTTTGGCTTAAGATGTAGCTTTTGACATCTCTTTTCCAGGTAGTGCTGCGGTCACTGGGAAAACGTCGTTAATGTTTCATCTTGTAACAAGCACCCTAGTTTTCCACTACAATTTTTCCCAGACTCTGTTGGGCTCAGACTTAGATCTGTAACATGTTCACAGTGAGGTGTTTTTATGTGTTACTCTTGCTGTATCAGACTTGGGGGGGGGGAAGAGACTGCATCAGTTGGTCTAGTAAAAGAGAAGGCCTCTCACCACTATCGTTACCTTTATGGCTATGACAGTGTTATTGCTGCTACTCACTGTATAACTTTACAAATAAACCATACAAATTCAGTTAACTTCACAAATTCTGTTTTAGGATAGGGCTTACAGAATGGATTCAACACCTCATAACTAGCTTGCAAAGTGTCATCTTATATGCTATACAGAAAAAACATAAATAAAATTGAAACGTACTGGGTTTTGTGTGGTGACAAGGCCTTGTTTAAGAACTACTAGTCTAAAGATAGATGCTGTATTTTACATTATTCTCTAATGGAAACTATCTTACAATCTATAAGAAAAAATACAATTGAGAATCTATTAAGGATCACCTTCTCTCTGTTTGTTTGCTTCATAGTTTAAAATTACTTATTTGTTTTGGTTTTCATTTTCGCTGCTTGTAGAGAGCATTATGTGGAAAGGAAGAATACATATTGTTGTTTTGCTTTGGTTGTGAAAGACAGATAACAACAACTCACCTAGGTATTTATTTAACAATATCTTTCTCATGCATGGGTGAAAAAGTAAGAAATCCTCTTGCCTGATATTCAGCTTGGGAATCTCTTGCCTGGAGAGTTAAAAGAAATTCCACTGAAAGCAGTAAACTCTTTATGTTGACTGAAAATCTAGCTTTGACTAGGTTGAACATTACTAAATGCCTTACAAAGTTGTTTTTAAATATAAATTATTTCATGTAAGTGGAACTTTGGTATGACACACATGCATGTTTGCAGTTATTGTTAAAACAGCAGTAAGTAGTATTCTGGCAATTTTGCTTGTTAAACTTTTTTCTAGGGCATTTGCTGTATAAAGTTAAATGATCAACCAGTAAAATGTATGTAAATATATAATCCT
>VFFE01007972.1:892813-904233 GCA_008921705.1 Burhinus oedicnemus
TCCTAAGGCTCTTTACATCACAGGCAAAGAAGTCTTCAACTTTAGAATGATATCATATGTGAATGCTACAGATGGCATTGCATATACAAATATGGATGTTGTTGACAATCGTATTTACCTAACTGTTGGGTGTATTCAAGTAGTTTTTGTCAACAAGTTTGTTTCATCTATTTTGGTAAGTTAAATTTTCCAGATACTGTTCCTTAGCATTCAGATAACATTGTTGGAGCTAGAAGAGGATAGAGCATCCCATATGGGCTGGTGCCTGTTCATGTAATAACTCTTATATACTATTGTAAAAACTTTACTGCGTTTGGTGGTTGGGCTATTTACTTTTCTTCTCCATATGTTTGTTATTATGGAGCGGGTGGCTAAGCAACAGTATTTCCTATTGTTAGTAATTTTTTTCTTTAAATGACTTGTGGCAGCTTTTAGATATACACACTGTTCATTGTTTGTAACACTGAAATGTAAGTAATAAACCATGAAAAGTAATGCCTTCTCCATATATTCTGCTAAGTAAATCTATCTTTTATCTCCATATGAGTAAACAAAAGGTAAGTCATACAAGTCATGTTACAAGGTCGTTGCTGTTACCATCTGATTTGCCAAATATTTAGTATAGAAATTTATTTTTATACACACACACACACTTTATTGTGTTTTGGGGGGAGATTATCCTATTAAAGAATTCAGAAAAATTGCGTAGCAAAAATAGTATCTTAGGATGGTTTGCTATTTAAAAAGCTGTTATTCTTAGTGTTTTTGATGTACTGTAATTCTCAATAAAATTCCCAAATTCTGTATTCTTTTCCTAGGCTTTTATAAATAACTTCCAAGCTGCCAAGGAAGCTCTTACTGAGGCAACTGTTCAAGCAGCAGAGAAAGCAGCTACAGGTGTAAAAGAGCTAGCGGAGCGCAGTTCCCGTTTGGCACTAGACATCAATATTAAAGCACCTGTTGTGATAGTTCCACAGTCAGCGATGTCTGCGAATGTTCTGGTGGCTGATCTTGGTCTGATCACTGTGAAGAACCAATTCTTTATTGCTAAAACAAAAGCACGGTATAATCTCCCACCTGTTGTTGACTCTATGACGGTGAAATTGAGTGAACTGAAGTTATACAGGTAATGTAGTGTCAAGATTTTTTTAAATTCATGTAATCCTTTTGGGATACTTCAGTTAGAGCTTTGAGAAATTGTTAACAAAATAATTGATTGGTGCTTGATGGATACACTATTATCTTGAAATATAACAGCAAATTAATAAAGATTTGTAAAAACAATTAAAATGTGTGGTGTAGGAGAAATAGCAATCTACAGGTCTTTTAATAGAAACGAGTGTTTATGTGGAATGATAGACTTCTGCATCTTTCACTACTTTGGGACAGGTTAATACCCATTTGTAAATGGCTATTTTGATGGGGTTTTCAACTGTACATAGCAGGAAAGATACCAAGTGAGATAGCAGTAAAGAAGTGTTTGAAAATGGGGCTTAGTGCAGGAGATTGGGAGGTGGAGAGGGAAGGGAAGAGGATTTTCAAACATAGTTGAAGAGTACTGAAGAAAGGAGGAATTGCTCTCCAGTGGAGAACAGGTGAGAGATCCTGACTTGCAAGAAGTTAGTATGTTGTGTGCCTGCCATGTGCCTCCTTCCTGACAAGAAAGGATGTCTGGTTGGTGGAATAAGGCTTTGACTGGAGATACTAGGAGTAGTATGAAGACTGTTTTACAGTACTATTCAAAAAGATGAGGAAAAGACAGAAGTGTGTGTGTGTTTGTTACAATGTGTAAGTGAAGCATGTCAAGCTGTGGGAGTATTTTGTTTCTGTTCACAGATCATGCTATGAACAGGGTTCATTGCAAACTGAGGTACAGCTGCTGCAGCCACTCAATCTGGAAGTAGCTGTTGAACGAAATTTAGCTGCTGCATGGTATAACGAAGTTCCTGATATTGAAATATCTGGCCGACTCAAGCCTATGAATGTAAGCACTCATTTCTGAAAGCAGCTGTTAAAATATCTGTGGCAAATGGATTAATTTTTTTCTGTCCATAAAAGTAAAAATTTCTTAGTTAGGGTATGGTTTGATTTCATAGGGAAAAAGGAAGCTTTCTGTTCTAATCTAAGCTTTGTATTTCCTATGTGATACTGCAGACAGACTTTCTGCTATATATTACTGTTGCTAGTTAGAAATGGGTGTGCTGTTATAGCCTTCTTTTACCTGTCAGTATCTTTCAAAGAAGGAATGGAAAAAGTTGGGGTTTATTGGTGTCTTCATTAGTAGTGCAATCACCTACTGTATTCATAACCATGACAAGCCTGAGTATGAGTTAGCGCACGGGCTCGTTTAAATTTAACAGCAAAAAAGTATAAAGCTTGTCAGTTGTATAAGGAAGACCAATTTGCCAAATTTTGAAGTAGAACTAGTAAACATTACTGTAGAGTACCTTGTGACTAAATGTGGATGACAATTTTGGGCAACTATAAGTCAAACTATACGTATATGACTTTTAACATTCAATTTCTAAATTGGAGCTTTGTAAGGAAAGTTTGTGGACAAAACCAAAATAGTATGTGAACAACTTTTGATTTCTAGAAGTTACTGTAAGGGGTTGTGTGGATTTGAGAAAAATATTTTACTTGGTTCTTTAGTCTCCTAAACAGAGGCTCAGATTAATTTGGTTTATCTGTTTATTCGTAACCTCAGTTACCAAGAGTTTCATGAACTGTGTTGTTCTGAGTTTAATAACAATCTGTTTTTAAGCTAATTCTCAGTCAGGAAGATATTACCACAATACTGAGGACACTCAATGAAAATATAGGTGGAAGCTCTGGGGCATCAACATCTTTACCAGAACCGAAAGATACAACTAGCCATTGTAGTGATATGCATAGTACTTCACAGCACTCTGCAGGTAATGTTTTCTAAAATTACGTGTGGTCTTTAACTGTCTTTAACAGTAGGTATTACTGTTAATTTATTATTTCTGTTGGAATTGCCTTTATGAAAGGATGCCAGATTGGGTTGTTTTTATCAGTATACCTCTGTTATCTTGACATTGTGGTTTGAGCTATACCCAACGATAATGAATAGGAGCAACTGGGCCACTGTAGTGAGTTTTGTAGCATGATGTGTTGTAATGTAAGGACTGTCTTGTTCTACTGGCAGTAACGCAGTGAGTACCTAAAAGTCTGTCAGGTGGTTTTGGTAATATACCAGCTTTGAAAAGTTGTTATGTTACTCTTTTTCCTGTGTATGCTGGTTCTGTTGCTGTTCAATTTTAGATCTGTTTGTCTTATCATAATGATGGCATCCCTAAAAGCTTTTCCTATTCAGTAGGCATCATTGCCCATAATCTGTTCAGCACACACTAAAATAAAGCAAATAAGGTTAAGAAAAGAATCTATTAAATGTGGAAAATGGCAAAAATGTGGCAAGATGAACAAATGAGGATGAAAGTAAAGTTGTATTCTTTGTAACATGCTTGCGCACAGTACCATGTAACATTAAGGGAAGTTGTACATTTATGTCTTAAAGGTGGTAAAAATTTCATGTATAATATATAAGTGGAGTATTTTGTTTTCTCAAACATTGTGTGATTTTGCCAAAAGTAATTATGGAGGGCATGATGAACATATGTGAAGTGTGGATGAATCTACACGTGGAGGAAAATTGAAGTTGTTGTCTTTATAGCCATTAGTGAAGATGGCTATAAAGTTTTGGGTGTTTTGGGTGTGGTTTGTTTTGGGTGTGGGTTGTTTTTTGTTTTTTTTTTTTCTTATTTGCAGTCTGGTAATTTTCTTTAATGTTAAGTGTTTTTCTTATTTCTGAAAGGTGTAACTGTTGTGACATCAGCCGTGGTGGAATTGCATTCACCTATGAAAATAAAAACAACACTAAAACTGGACTTCAGATTCGACTCTCTGACTTTAGTATTGTATAGTCCAAATTCAAAACAGGTAAATATAATTTTGGTTACAAAGAGAAGGAAGCAGGTTTAAGGTTGCCTAGAGTCCTAGAAATTCTGAACAGGAACACATTGATTTATGAGCAGAGAAAGAGCTTTCTAGCAATAGTAACAAACATGATGGAAATGCTAAACGGCTATTTTAACTAAATCACAAGGCAGATATTACAGGTAAGAAAATAACCAGTGGTAGCACATAATACGTGGCATCTTGATCTGACTAAAAATGTGCTGAAAACTTACTTAGTTTAAAATACAGTTAGGAAAGAAAAAAAATGCAGAGGGATGCAACCGATTCTTCAGTTACACAGACATGTGTGGCCACAAACACATATATAAATAAAAATGTAGAGAGAGATTTTAAATTTGTATTACAGTATGAATGCCTTTTTATTCTTCTTGGTTTAAATTTAGAAAGCTTGTCAGGAAAATTCTGATTAAAAGCTGATAATATTTTATTGTAAACTTTCAGTCTGTTTCTTTAGATTTTGAACAATTTTCCAGTATCTGGCTAAACACTATGTAGTCATAAGAGACAAAACTTAATTTCTTATTTGGTGTCTTTGCATATATTGTATATTTTTAAACAGTAAACAAACCAAAATTGCGTATGACAATTCTACTTTCTTTTAAACATTGTCTCTGTCTCACTAATGTAAGCTCGCTTTAGCAAGCTGGTGGAAGGATAAAGCTTTATTTTTTTTAAGTTTTCTCTGTATGTTATTGATTTTTGTTGTTGTCATTGAAGGATCCTCAGGTTTTATACTGAGCATGAGGCAGATGGGATGGAATACCCTGTGGGTCAGTTTTGGGTCACCTGTCCTGTCCGCTCCTCCCTGCAGGTGTGACCCCTCTACGCTTTTCTGCTTCCCACCGTCCAACGGGGCAAGTAACAAAGTTGGCTGCCCTTGGGTGTTACAGCAGTAAGCATAAGCAAAAGCATCTCTGCCTACCATCCCTTGGTATAAACATCGGTCTTACCACTCTGAGAGTGAACAGTGTCTCAACAATATGCTGTTAATTTCAGAGTTCAGTTAGTTAGAAGAGGCTTAGCTGTAAAGTAAAATTACTGAACAGAAAATTGGTTCTGTTTTACCTCAAACCAGGACATTTGTCTTTTGAATTACCAGTGGGTTTATTTAATATATTATTATTAGAAATCTCACCAGTTAGAATAAAGCTGTATATCACCCCTGTGTATTATTTCCATTACTTTAAAGCAACTCTACAAACGTATTTTCATTTGATTTAAACAGGTTACAAATTTGGATCAGAGAGATGACCTTTTGAAGCTTGCAGAGTTTAAGTTAGTTTTGATGTCAGCTGCTCTGAAAATGTTATCAGATGGTTCAATGAATGCTTCAGTCAAGCTGGCAAACTGTACACTAGATGATAAAAGACAGTCAATCCAGAAGGCTACACCAAGGTCTGTATTTTGACATAAATTACTGTTTATTGGAGTTTGACAAAGAATTCCAAATGTTTCCATTTCTGTATTCTGTTAAAACTGCAACTGTGTAGGTGGTTCTTAAATTGCATGTTACTATAGACTTATGTGTCTTACTTGCGTTTTGTTCCACATGTTTGAGACACCAGTATAAATGCTAGAAACAAACTTTAAATATGAAATAAAACATTTTAAATATGAAATTAATAAATGCATGTAGAAACAAATTTCACTTTCAGCTTTAATAAGCTGCCGGCTAAGTAAGATTTAGGATTTTTTTTTTTTTTTTTTCATGAAGAGTAACAAACTTCAGTACAGTATAATACTTTTGATATGTAAACAAGGAATTGTGATGGTTTGACTTGTTAAAATTATGAACACCTTTGCTAATGTATGGGAGTCCAGTTAGTTTTGGAGTTTTATAGAATTTATGTTGATGTTTTTATCAGTCTTGTTTTAAAAATTTTTGGTGTTACTTTTAAATTCATTCTTGTTAATGTATGGCAGCTGGAGTGAGAATCTTCAGTGTTTTTCTGTATTTCTACCTGGGTTTTTTTGTCTTATTAAATGCCACCTTAATCGTCTTTCAGGATGGTGGAAATGAAACATGGATTTGAAAAGAAAGTTATGGTGGATATAAGCTATAAGCAGGGGAGAGATGGCACTGTTCTTGATGTGATTGTTCAAGAGATATACCTTTGTGCAAGCATGGAGTTTCTACTTACTGTTGCAGATATATTCCTTAAGGCTAATGCAGAAAGTGCTGCTGCACAGAGAAATCTGAAACAGTCATTGCCTTTAAAGGAGCAAGGTATATACTGGAAATATTTAAAAATTTCTGTTTAAATATCTGTTTAAGTTTGGTATTAAAATGCTATTTTTAAAATTACAATACTTCTTTTATGCTATTGCATGCGTTTATGTGTATAGAACAACTTCTTTTAACCATTGACGTTTGTTTCTTTGCATCATGGAAATAGGTTCATGTCCCTTGGTCCTTATTTCCAAATGAAGCTTTGTCTTACCAGACAAAGGAAATACCTAAAAATATGCGTCCAAAATAAAATAAAATGGGAAAGGACAATTACAGCTGGCACCTTCTAGGTGTGTTTGACTATCTTTACAGTCTCAACAGAATTTAAAATGATGATACCACCATCATCATTTTCATCCTTCCTAGAATTATGGAGCATAGTATATTATGCTTAAATATGAACTCAGCCTGCCAGATATTGCTGCCTAGAAATGTTATCATTTTACTTGTCCATTGATGCACGTTTCTCCCTACGTCAGGAAACAGGCTTTTAGCTTGAGTGCCCAATTTGTTCTTCCTAGTGCAGGACCATATGCCTCACATCAGAAATTAGGCCATTAGATCATCAGAGCAGGAAATGGACTATTTATGCTTCCAGGCCTCAGGTAGTTCACATCAGATCTGCAAAGCAAATCCCTTTGTTTTGTTTTGGTTTTGGGATTTTTTTGTTTGTTTGTTTTCCTGTACCCTAAATATCTTAGTTCTGTCCACCTCAGCTAGACGTGCTGTGATTATTTAGTAGATTATCAAAATCTAAACAAATTAGGAAGTCTTACATAAAAGTATATTGGTACTGCAAATGGTTACATCAAACATTAGTAAATGCTGCATTATTATCCTATGGAAAAATGCGTGTTTTGCTGCTCCAGAGAGCACGAAATGTGTCCAGCATTTTTATAAGACCCTATCATATCTGCCTAATACAGATATTTAGTGAAGCTGATATATTTGCTAGTGTCAGAGATAATAGCAGTGGTGATACTTTTATCCTTTTCATTTTGACAAAGAAGCTTTGTGGAATCTTTTGTTGTGTCTGAAAGTAATCGAAGCTTTAATGGTTTTGTATCTCCAGCGAAGAGCCTAGGAATAAGTCAGTTGTAGGGATGTACGAATTTTCTGACACCAGTTATTCTAGATCTTATCACTAAATCTTGAGAACTTCTCTATAGGTTTTGAGAGATGTAAATAATGGGAACTTAATCTTTGAACAATTAATCTAATTTAATTTACATTTTTGAAGCACCTGTGCAGCCTGTATCTACAATGGAAATGAACATTGTTGTTAAAAATCCAGAGATTGTGTTTGTGGCCGATTTAACGAGAAGTGATGCTCCTGCGTTGGTGGTTACAACACAGTGTGAGGTCTTCATTAAAAACAGCCCTGAAATATATAGCATGACAGCTGCTGTTAAAGAGATACAAGTGAAAGCGTGCCCATTTCTTCCAGAAAAAAGGAAAGGGAATATTACTACGGTGAGTTTGCAAACATCCAATTTGTATTTAAAAGGTGCTGTGTAACTTCTACTACTGGAATGTGAGTTATTTCTGAAGCTTTCATCATTAGAATGCATATTACAGACATATGAGTAAAATTTTGTGGCTATCTTATTTTCTTGATTTTATTCTGTTTTGCCTGATATGCCAAAAGCATCATCCTGATCTGTGACTTTGAGATTTGCTTTGTATGGCAAGCTAAAATTAAGACCCCAGAGGAGTAAAATGTTAATAACCTCTTATAGCTTGTGTAAGCCAAATGAATATAATTTTATGAGCGTACAGTATTTCAAATGCAGTGTAGTAAATCTGGAATACTTTCAGTCTGAAACTTTGCATTAAATAGGTATGTAAGCGTATAAGAAAGGGTCACAGAATGGGAAGTATGTATTATGAACTAGATTACTTACGGTATGCTGTTCATAAATTCCTTTGTGTCCATAGATCCATTATATTAAAACTGCCTGTTTACATTTTGGCAACAGAATGAGACTTGTTAGTTACTGGCCAGATGGGAATGCATTGACTCTTGGAGCTTCTTACAGCATTTCTGCCTCTACAGCAGACTATACCTCAGTTAACTCTGTAATGATATTGTTGTATCAGAGAAAAAATTCAATTTGACAGTATATCCAACTGTCATCTGTGTCCTCAGACCACAGATGAATTTTGAAGAATGAGTCTTTCCAGCCCTGCATTAATGCCCGCTTACTTTATGGAGCTATGTAGGAAAGACAAAAGCTGTAAGCATAAAGGACTGGGACTCCACTTTGTCTCTGTATCCAGTACTTTTATAGCAGCTCAGTTTGGTCCTTGGATAGACACAGTCTTTGATTGCATTAATCTGTTAACAGTCTACTCATTGAGAAAGTGATGCATTTGCACTGATAGCCACAACACAATGCGAAGTTGCTTGACTTCCATTTCGGTAGCTGGCAAATTTGGCATAAATGTGACTAGCTTTGTAGAAAGCAATTAGAAGACTTCACACCAAGCTTTCACTGTTACAGGAATATCTTCTGCCAGAATCTTTCATCTCACACTGTAGAAACAGAGAAAAGACCTTTATCTGACAGGATGCTTGTGCTATAAAGAGGGAAAAATCTTCAGAGGACGATAGTTTTGATGCTTATAATAGTGCCTTGTTTGAAAGACTGAGAAAGCTCTCAAGAATGTAGTAGAGGTCAAAAAATGAAGACGTTCTCTGCAGGTAGCAGCTTAACTGCCCCTTTTGAAAACTTGTATGTAGGGAAAGCTCTGAATCCAGGTTTTCTGTAAACAATACAATTTCAGTCTGGGAAAATAATCAGAGAAAGAGAGATTCAGATGATCTTCCATGGCTGCCTTTAGTCAAGAAAGAAAATGTATGAGATGAGGTTATATAAAGATTATAAGATTTCTGAATGTTGATACTGATGTGAAGATTTTATGTTGCCTAAACTTTGGGGACACTAGTGATAGACGGATTATTCATCCTGATGAATAGGTTTCCCCAGATACCCAGGAAACTAGCGTCTGGATTTAGAGTAGCACAAGTGATGAGGTTCTTCCTGTACAGTTCTCACATGTACCTTGGTCTAAAGAAGAGTATGTTATTTTTCATTCCTGGCTGTAACACAGAAGAAGAAAAAAAAATAATTTGAGCAGCAGAGGATAAAATGGACAAAAAATTCTGTTAGATTTGGCACTGTCCTGCATGACATTCTGGTCTCTAAATTAGAGAGACATAGATTTGACCAGTGGACCTTGACCAGTGGACCGTTCAGTGGATAAGGAACTGGCTGGATGGTCACACTCAAAGAGTTCCGGTCAACGGCTTGATGTCCAACTGGTGAGCAGTGACGAGTGGCGTTTCTCAGGGGTTGGTATTGGGACTGGTACTATTTAACATCTTTGGCAACATGGTTGACATGCTGGACGGAGGAGATGCCATCCAGAGGGACTGGGACAGGCTTGAGAGGTGAGCCTGTGCCAACCTCATGAAGTTCAACAAGGCTAAGTGCAAGGTCCTGCATGTGGGTTGGCGCAATCCCATGCACAAATATAGGCTGGGCAGAGAATGGATTGAGAGCAGCCCTGAGGAGAGGGACTTGGTGATGTTAGTGGATGAGAAGCTCAACATGAGCTGTCAATGTGTGCTTGCAGCCCAGAAGGCCAACTGTATCCTGGGCTGCATCACAAGAAGCGAGGCCAGGAGGTCGAGGGAGGTGATTCTGCCCCTCTACCCTGCTCTCTTGAGACCCCACCTGGAATACTGTGTCCAGCTGTGGAGCCTCCAGCGTAAGATGGACATGGACCTGTTGGAGCGAGTCCAGAGGAAGGCCGCGAAGATGATCAGAGGACTAGAGCACCTCTGCTATGAGGACAGGCTGAGAGAGTTGGAGTTGTTGAGCCTGGAGAAGAGAATGCTCCAGGGAGACTTTATAGCAGCCTTCCACTATCTGAAAGGGGCCTACAAGAAATCTGCAGATGGACTTTTTACAAGGGCATGTAGTGACAGGATGAGGGGTAGTGGCTTCAAACTGGAAGAGGGTAGATTTAGATTAGATCTCAGGAAGAAATTCTTTACTGTGAGGGTAGTGAGGCACTGGAACAGGTTTCCCAGGGAAGCTGTGGAGGCCCCATCCCTGGCAGTGTTCAAGGCCAGGTTGGATGAGGCTTTGAACAATCTGGTCTGGTGGGAGGTGTCCTTGCCCATGGTAAGGGGGTTGGAACTAGGTGATTTTTAAGGTTCTTTCCAACATAAACCATTCTATGATCAAACTCATTTGGGAAGAGTGTGGTAAAACTGATTCAGGGTGTTTCTGTGCCCCTGGCATCTGATTCAGATATGGACAGATGTCGTGAAAGATTGCAAAATCAATATGGTTTGAAATTACCAATTTTGAAAGACTTACCTTCTCAGGTAGGGACTGGGGAGCAAATTTTCCTGTCAATATAGTATCAGTAGACTCTTAACTACATCTGAGTGCTTCATTAATCACATAACACTGTGATTTTGTTTGCAATGTAACTTAGATTTCGTTTTGATAAACCTTGGCAAATGGGAGTATGCACGGACTGCCTGTAAAATAAAACTGGAACTGAGTGGTTGTGATTCAAACAGTGATACTTTTACTCAGGAAAACTGTAACTGTTGTTGCTGTGTTGCCCTTAACTGTAAAGCCTGGTTGTCCTCAAAAGTCATAGGAATGATGATGTGGGGTATTTGAAGACATCTGCAGACTTTGCCTGAAGAATGGAGTTACTGAAGTGTAATACTGTGGCCGACATTTGAATCTTTAATGATTAAGAATGGCTGAGGTGATGCTTCTGGTACTTTTTTCTTTATGTTTGAACATGTTATTAGTGTTCAGATTACTCGTAATTTTGAAGAACCAAATAATGGTAACTTTTCCTTTTGGTACTTTTGGTGTGTAGTATTTAAAAGTATATGATTTTTAAAGTATTTTTTTTCTCAATTTAACATGTGGTTTTACTCTTTTGTATAGGTATTACAGCCTTGTGACTTCTTCTTTGAAATGAAACAGTCAGGTACTAATCCACAGACAGCTGATCTAACGATTAAATCTCTAACAATAAAAGTAGGTAGACTTCTATTGTGTTTTTAGTCTTTAGTTCTGTACTACTTTCTGCTCAGAAGGCTTTGAAGTTGCTTGTGGGATGTGTTTCTTAAAAAAAAAAAAAAAAAAAAAAA
>VFFE01007972.1:904253-949439 GCA_008921705.1 Burhinus oedicnemus
GTGGAAAAGATTCCATTAACAAAAGTGGGTCGATGTATTTACAGAGTGAGACATGAGGAATCGGGTGTTGAAAGGTCCATTGTCTGCCAAATTGATACTGTTGAAGGAAGCAAGATAATAACTATACGTTCTCCTATTCAGGTTATTGTATAATAATAATTTCATTATTATTTTAATTTTTTAATAAATGAAAATGATCCTGTAGTCTTTAAATAAACATTGAAAAAACCCATATTTTAAAACCTTTAACAGACCATTTTGTTGCTGTGTATTACAAGGTAGTTTAGAAGACATTTCCAAGAATAAAAAGTGTTTTCAAAGTGGCAAAGATGAGGGGTGGGGGTGGAAATGGACCAGATTTTAGATCAGGATAGTTCATCAATAACGTTTTCTCATACTAGCTCCAATTTCAGTCTTGTTGAACTATTGCTTTGTGTGAAGTGATCAAACCTCTCTTAACCTTACCTTCGTTCTGCAGGGTTATCCTTCTATGGGATTACTTTTTTTTTTTATCCTGTACCGTTAATACATGGATTTCAAATTTAGTACCAAGTCAGCTGAAGAGTGAGCCCTTTGAGCAGATATCTTTTTTGATTCAACAGTATTTTTGGTAGACGTTACGTAGTTTACAAGTACAGGGATGGTCCAGATATTAGTGTTCTATAGTGATAGTGTCCTTGTTATGTTTCACGTGCCAGTTTTGCTCAGAGTGGTTTATGACTTGGTTAATGACCAGATTTACTGTTTTATTCTTCCCTAAATTAATTTTTTATTTTTTCCAGAGCTAATAATGCCACTGAATTAACCCTGAAATAAAAAAAATGATGTTTGCAGAGCACATGAGAACTATATACCTCCCAACTTATAATGAGTGTTGATAGCTTAACCTTAAATAAATATTTGACTTCCTGTATGTTTTCTGCCATATGGATTTTGATCCACACACCCATGTATCTGTTATATTTTTAGGAGAAAGTTCTTTAGGAAGTTATTATATGGTTCAGATTTACTTGTCTTTGGTTTTACAGGGTTTTCTATTTCTCCTTGAAAAGGATGTTATAGCTAATGTATTAATTTCATAATTAAAATATAGCATTAAACTGCACAACCGAATCATTTAAGGAGGTTTACTGGTTTTAGAGACAATTCTTTTGAAATACCTGACCTTGAATGGTAAATGATTAAGATGAACAGTGAGTTCTTATTCTGTGCTCAAAACACTTTCTTTCCAATTTTGCCTAATGTATGTTGCTGGATTTTTATTTCACATAGATAAGGAATCATTTTTCAATCCCGCTAAATATTTTTGAGGGAGGAAGATGTTTAGGGGCTGCTTCACCAGAAAATGAGTTCAACATACCATTGTCCTCATACAGGTAATTTATTGCCTTGTTCTTTTATCATGCAATATGTTAATACATTGTTGATTATTGTATCCATACAATTACGCTAAAAAAACCTGTTTCCCTTTGCTATTAATACTGTAATTAATACTGTACTATCATTGTTGGGTAGGATCTTCTCAGAGCATCTAGTCTGAGTTAAACAGAATACTATTTAATTCTTGAATTGGAAGTCTTTTGAAATCCATTTTACCAAACAACTCTAGATTACTTTAAGAATTGGAGCCCAGATGCTTCTGGAACACAGTGATTGTTATCCACACGGTACGCACTTTTTCTAGGTGGAGTGATGTCTAGTCATGTATTACAGTTTTGGTTTTTTTTTTTAAAATTTTTTTCTTTTTTTCTTTCGATTTTTGTGATTCTGAAGAAAAAAATTGAAGCAAATACGCTTAAACTCTATCACAGGTGTAGAAAAAGACTTGTCAGCCTTAGAAAGACTTGGCTTCCAGCATAGCTATGCTATTAGCACCTTCAAGCTAATACTCGCTTAAAACTGCAGTGAGTTTGTACAATTTAGCTGAACTGTCACCAACTTTTAGGCAGATAAGTTTGCTTTGATTGTTTTTATTATTACAGAGACTTTTTCCTTCTGTTTTCCCACAAACGCTCTCCTCATTTTTTTTAAAGATGACAGCTGTGTATCTTTTTCATTGACTGGGTTACTCTTTACTGTAGATAATGTAAGTTCATTAATATTTCTAACTACCTTTATTTTATTTAATAAGGTTTAGTGCCATTCTGATTCATTGCACAGATACATGGGGAGTTCCACTAGGCAGTCAGGAAACGTTTACTAACAAAAATCTTCAGTCAAGGAGCAGCTAATTGGATTAAAACAGTTGCCTTACAAAAGCCATGTGTGTAAATAATCCATAAACTTGATGCTCTACGTGACTGGAAAGAAGGGCACTTTCTGCAGATTTGTCATAAGAGTAAATTGTTTACCCAGACCTTTTGCTTGGAACCGGAATATAGCAGCACTTGTAAGGGAATTCAGTAGCCTCTTCATAAGAATCTCCAACAGTCCCTTCTTTGCAAGGGAAGTATGTGGAGGTATGGAACGAAAAACCCCAACTGGTACAATTCCAGGAACTTTTGGGATCCAGACCACCTTTTACTTCCTCCTTTAAGCAAGATAAAGGCAGACAATGAACTACTGTCAGAAATCTTCCAAAATCCGAATACTACTAGAATACTAGTGTTGCATACTACTTTTCCATAATTGAAAAATTCAACCTCATATTGAGTTTTTAAAAAACTTTTTCATTTACAGATCCATACTGAGTTTGCAACCGCTAGCCAATGAAAATGGAGTGGATGGAGAATATGATGTGTGTGAAGGAATTACATTTGATGAAATTATGAAAAATGTTGACAGTTTATTACAAAGGAAATGCCAGTCTGTGAGGTCAACTAACCACTCACTCATCATCAATATTGTTCCTGTAAAAGACACGGTGACATCTTCATTATGTGCAGAAGATCAATGGGATTTTCCATATGTTGTTCATTTATGGCCTTCTGTTCTTCTCCGCAATCTTCTTCCTTATCAAATAACTTATTCTGTAGAGGTAATTCTTTAATGTTGAAATTTTTTTGTAGGATTTCCCACCTATGGTATGAAAGCTGACCAACCGGTTGAAATATGTTTATAAATGGATATTAAAAGAAAGCGCTCCTGTTAGAGTACTTGTGAAGCAAGTTTATAGATCTTGTAAGGTCAAGCCTGTATCTACAGAAATGAAACAGTATAAGAATGTGAAAAGTGCTGGTATTAATCAGTAGTAATGTCATACTTTAGACACATATGCAAAATAAAACTTACACTGTACAAGTTTTGCCCTGTTTTGCCCTGTGAGAGAGTCACTTACTGTTGCTCAGGTGCAGCTTGAGCATAATTCAGCAGTGTGGTTGTTCCTGTGAATTATGACTGCCTCAAGTGACATACATGGGTCAGCCTACAGTAGCATTTTATGTGCTGTGTCACTGAATTCTGGCAGTAGCATGCTTTTAGTGAATTCTCACAGGCCTGCCTTTTTGTCAGGTTTTGGCTTGAATTGCAGCCTAGTGCCAGACTTTATATTATTTTCAGATGAAGTTAAATGATTAGGTGCACTTTGACTGTTAATAGGCATTCATTCCAGGGCCGGATGAGAGCCAGTCTCAAGTAAAACACCTAAAACGTGTACAGTGTGTACGTTGGTTCCTCAGCACTAAATGTTTCATTCTGTGAATGTGCTATGGTTTTGTCCCACTGCTTACTAATGTGGACTTAGGATAATAGAAGTATAGATGGAAGACAGTGAGACTTTTTTTTTTTTTTCAGATGGTCTTAGTATTTAGTATTTGGACTCAAATAGTAGAATTTAATAATTAAATTTTGTCACAAATGCACAATTACTAGAGCTAGAGACTGTGGCCTCTACCAAATGTATGGAAGTAACAGGCTCTTTTCTGTATGTCTCTTACAAATCTAAATTCAGTTAAAAAAATACTGAGTTGAGGAAGTGTGTTATTTAAGCATGTTTATGTATTTGAATTTGGTGACAGATTTTTTTGGGGGTGTTAAATATTGATGACCATGCACAGGTTTTTTTTTCCCTGTACAATGTTGTATTAAGGTAGACATTTAAGAATGTAACACAGTTAAATAGCATAATAAGCATTTTAAAATTTGACCTAAATAACTTGCATCTTAATTTTCAAAGCTAAGTAGAAAATGAAGTTGTTACGAATTTTGGGTGTGACTCATATAAATGTACAGTTTGGTTTTTATTTTTATTTTTATTTTTTTTTTAAAGGGAAATGGGAACAAATACGACACTCTACAAGAGGGATGTTCAGCCCAGATTCATAATGCAGTCTTGGATCAAACAAAACTAGATTTACAGTTGCTTAACTATCTTGATCAAAATTGGAATAGTGAGTACCATATAAAAAGCAATCTACCAGATATCAGCTTTACCACATTTTACTGCATCACAGAGTTGGATAAGACTGAACTGGATATTGCTGTCCACGTGACCTACACAACTGGGCAGATGGTTATAGCAATTCACAGTCCGTACTGGATGGTAAATAAAACTGGTCGAATGTTGCAATACAAAGCTGATGGTATTCACCGCAAGCATCCTCCGGATTACAAAAAGCCACTCCTTTTTTCTTTCCAGCCCAAAAACTTCCTCCAGAATAATAAGGTATTACATTTTGTAAAACCTGACAGCTCTATACTCCCTTATGTTGTTGTATGAAAACATTTTTATGCTTCGAAAGTTATTTACACTATGCTATGTTTTCTAAAGGGTATGAAACCTATGATCCCTCTGTCTAAAGACAGACTATTTTAAATAAGTGTGTTGTCAGGTATGCTTGAGGTGGGAAATTTACATTATCAAAGGTATTGTTAAGAAAGAGTTTCTCATCTTTGAGAGGAATGAAGTTCACTGAGAAGTGTTTCCTAAATAAAAGAATTTCCTTTATTCCATTTAAACTGCATCAATAAAGGTGTTTATTCTAAATAAGACGTAGAAGTTGTGTAAGAAATGTAAAGCTGTGGTACTTCAAAAATGAATGCTACTTGAAAAATGAATACTTGCAGTGGTGGTTGGTAGATTGGGTCTGAGTTGCTAGTAAGCTAAGGTTAAGATGCATTTTATCATTTGAGTCTGCTACATGAGTTTTTGAATGCTGAATATTACTGACAGATGAATGATATGAGAGAGATTGAGACTGTGATTTGTCTTTGAGATTTTAATTGTGATTAGTTTTGGAAATGATCCTTATGTGGTTGCTTCCTCTGAAGTATCTTACACTTATAATGCTTATTCCACATAGCTTGTAACTAAGGGTGGTAGAAAATACCTTTGTGAGACCATAGTGGCAATTGTTATGTGTTGACTTTGTAATAGAAACGCCAGTATTTCCAGTATGCACTCACGTTTATGTATATGCATACTTTATATTATTTTGAATCTTGTCAGTGTCTGTAAATTAAATTAATTTTGGTTGCTTCTTCATAGGTGCAACTCATGGTAACTGACAGTGAACTGTCTGATCAGTTTTCCCTGGACACTGTTGGAAGTCATGGTTCTGTGAAATGCAAGAGTCATAAAAAGGAATATCAAGTGAGTTAAATTTATTTTTCAAATTCATTACTTTCAGGAAATATAAATGAGGTAAGAAAAGAACAGCATACGTCTAACAGTGTCTTTCTATTCACAGGTCGGTGTCACCATAAACAACAGCAGTTTTAATATTACTAGAATTGTAACTTTCACTCCATTTTTTATGATCTCAAATAGAAGCAAATACACTTTGGAAGTAGCTGAAGAAGGCAAAGAAAAGTGGATTCCTATTGTTTTGCAACAGGTAAACTTACAAAGGAAGCTATTCTGAGTTGTTCCTCTAAGGAAAAAAAAAAAAAGAATTATTTTGAACACTCACTGATGGAAAATATGAGCCAGGCATAGTGTTTAAGGACAATTCTGAATATATCATGCTTTTTCTATAAATTATCTGTGTCCTGTTACCTTTTCTCAGTGTTGCTTTAAGGACATATTGTCAAGCTGGTTTACATTGTAATTGGAATGTTTTCTGTGTTACCTGTATCATAAATAGTATGAGAAAAAACCCTGTACTGTTACTGTATTATCTCTCTGTGCTGTGGCACTGAAACTTCTGTTCAGTTTTTGCAGTGATATCTGATAGAGTGGTTTGGCTGACCTGGTACATGTCATGCCACTTTCATATAGGAAGAAAATCCCTTATGTTGATCAGTTCAGATAGCTCCAAACTGTTCTTCTGGGACTAGCGTCACTGCTGGATTTTACTGCTGAATGCATCATTTCTAGAGATGGGTCACTGGCCCCCAGGCCAAGTGGTGTTGAAATGGCTTTTGGTCTATGCAGCAGAGGTCTCAACTGTTGCGGACTGGGTGTGCAGGTTGGCTGTTTGCACTGCAGTATCCCACGTGTATGTTGTGTATGTGCTTTGAGTTTTGAGGCTGTCGTGCCTTCCTTCAGGACATGTTGGAAAAGCAGTGCCTGTTTGGGGTAGTGTTGGAGGTCTATGAAAGCTGAAAGTGATCAATACTGCCTTCTGGGAAGGCTGAAATCTCCTTCCTTCCCTTCCAATGAGTTGAAGAGATGACATCCAAAGCACAGAGTTTAGCCTAACAAATACTGTAGTTGGAGGCCCTCTTGCTTTTCTTTAGCATTGTAGATACTCCAAATAGTTACCAAAAATGCATGCAATCTAAAGTACCAAAGTTAAAGGAATATTTTAAATCAGATTCCTAACCAGATCTTTTTGTTACATTTTTGGTACCTTAAACACATTCTCCTTAAGTGTGCATTTAATCTTTAATGATTATGGAAGAGAAATGCCATTTAAATATCATTATTTCAATTTATGAAATTGATACTACTTTGCTTGCTTTTTGTTGTTATTGTTCTGTTGCGATTTGTAAGTGTACACAATGATGTTTAGATCTTTAAGTGTTTAAGTTGGTTCAGCTTCCCATAGTGTTTATCGTTATTTTCAAAAAAGTTTCTTGGCTTTTACTCAAGAATATGCTATTTGCCATAAGTCTATACATTTGTTCTATTTCCTGATAGTCTTATGTTCTTCTGAACCAAACTTCTGTTTGACTCTGCATAGTTTTGGGTTGTTTACATACATGATTCCTCATGTAGTTCATTGATAAAGCTCTTAAATGACAAAGGTTCATGTGTAGTGGCATGAGCCACTTCATTTCTAACTTTTTACTCAGAGAAAACAGTTTTTATTACTTGATATTTTGTGGTTTATATTTGATATAGAGTTGTTAGTAGAATAAATTGAATTATTTTACCGGAACTGTTCTGTAAAAAACTATTCAAACGTAATAGTTTTGAAATTTTGAATACATTGCTGCATATATAATCTGTGGTTTTCCTGTGTTGAGTGTTTTATTGATATGCTTACAGAATTTTCTAGGTTGTCCCACAAGCGTCATTGTTTCTCAAGTGTTTCATAATTGTATTAATTGATCTTAGTCTCTGTTCAGTTATCAAGTATCAAAGGAAGACCTGTAGATCTTAGGATCACTCCTGATATCTTCTGAAAGATTAGATAATGGCAGTTTATCAAATGGAGTAATAGAGGTCAACAGAGTAATCTGTATGCCCTCCTAAATTATTCCAAACTTCACTCCCAAAATTGCTTGCCTTTCCAAATTGTATCGATATTTTCCCTTTTGATAAGCAGTCTTTAAAAATCTGTGCTGTGACAGTTCAGCCTGCCAGGGTTGTTCATTTTTAACACAGTTGCTCAATCCAGTATGTTTCTTGTTTGTTCTGAATCTAGGAAGAGTTCAGCCATTATTGATCTATCTTTGGGCATCCAGGAACAAGTTTCCATCTGATCCTGCTCTTGAGATATGGAACTCAGCTATCCAGCTAACTTAGATTTTTTTTTATTTTTTTTTTTTAAATTAGTGCCCATGACTTTTTTGAGCGCTTCTCACTTTACTCTCTTACATTAGGTTGATCTGCAAAAGACCGATAAGCTTTTTGAAATGTTAATTCATCTCTCAGCTTGCTCCCTTCTCCCTCCATTCTATTTTTTGTCACTTTAAGTTAAGCAGAGTCCTTCCTTCTGCTTTTCTTTTTTATCCACTCATCTTTCTTAGGGACAGATAGCTTGTCTTCTCAGGGAAAAAAGCAATCCTTGTATAGAACCCATCTCCTCCTGGACATGTTCCCTGTCTGGAAAGCAGTCAATCTATCAGAAACTTTCATTACTGTTCTTAGAAAAATCCATTGTTCTTCAAAGGTTGTAACAGGAGTTGTTGGACAGTGATTAGTATGAAACTGCTTGCCAAGGACAGTCCTTCGAATTAGGTATAGTGCAAGACAATTGACCAACATACACCCTTAGGGGAAAGAAAGAAAGAAAACATTGCTGAAGACTGTACATGAGACCACTGCTAAACATAAATTAAAGATCCTGTTATGGAATGGAGATTGTTGTGTAAATATAATATCTAGTGAACCACTTAGCAAGCACATGGCAAAACATTTGGAAACAGCGTCATTTTGTGACACATTCTGTGGCTAAAGACTATTGCAAAAACTAATTTTTCTGTTCTCTGCAGTTGATTCTGTAACTTCTTGTTTAGCCAATCCTTTTTACTTATTTTGGTTTTAATTTTAAACTTCTATTTACTGATGACTGATTCTCCTTGAATTTCCTTTGAGCTCTCTTAATTTCCATGTTGAGACTTACTTGATGTGTTTTATGCTAGTTGACAACACAATTTAAATTTCCTTTGTAGGATACATGTTGATGTAGATAACACCTTCAATCTTGCTGTTTAACTATATTTTTTTTCCTTTGTTTTCCTGCTTCCTGTGGTGTGAGAAACAATGGGAAAGGGAACTTAGTGGCATGGTAAGTTGGTGAACTAGTCTTTCACCATTGAAGATTTAATTCTAGGATTCAGATGCAATTAAATATAAACATCTCATTTCTCAATGTGTGTTGGAGAAAGATGCTCCTGAAGTTCTGGATGTAGCAGGTGAACAGTTTGAAATACAGGAAAACAGGTCTATCTAGACAGAATTTGGCTCTTACTGGTTGAGACTTATTGTTAATTATAGCTTGTTCCCATGGCAGGACTCTTTTAATTAGATGGAAACTTTTCATTAGTTACAATTAAAACTTTTGTCTTCACTTCCTCCTTGTCTTACCCATTTGGTGTGTAAACTGTTGAGTAGAGATTGTTTGTGGAATTTTTCAACACAGAATGGCTGCGATTTCAATTGTGGATGTGAATAGCAGAACATGCTCTCTGATTTAGCTGCCTAATGCTTCATTTTTTTATTTATTTATGTTTTATACCCAAATATATATATATATGTGTTTGTGTGCATATGTATGTGAATATATATTTTAATAGATATATGAAGTATTTAAAAACAACAGATAGTATGCTGATATGCTGCGTACCCAAGTTACTATGGCATATATTCATGCTAATATTCCTTTTTGTCATTGATTATTTGGCCAGAGGTCTGTGAATGTGTTTTGGTTTTTGTAACAAGCTTGGCCATTTAGATGTCGTAGCCATGTTCGGCTTTATACTCTGGATTTCTTATACATTACCCATTTTAAATCTAGTTCTTCATGTAAATGTGAAGTCTTACTGTTTTCACTTTTAGCTACTTAACTCCTTGGTTTCTTCACTGTAGTCTGAATTATTTCTGACTTCCTTTCAGTTTATTGTGTTCAGGTGAGTAATTACTTTTAGGTTTTTAATAGTTTCTGATCCAACTCACTACAGTTTTGGGTAGAATTTGGGCTAAAGTGAATTCCATTTAACATCTAGTTTGTTTTCTCACTTACTTTAAAATACCTGATTTTTTTCCTAGTGCATTCCCTTTTGGCCTGAAAATGATGCCAACAAACTGCTTGTTAGAGTTGAAAATTCTGATCTCCCCCCAAGGAAGATAAACTTTGATAAGCAAGAAAACTGTCTGCTACTGCATTTGGACAACAAGGTAAATGATTGCCTTTGGACATTAGGTAAAACAACATAAATGTTTCATTTCCATTCTCAAAACTTTCTGTCTTCGCATACAATCAAGTATTGCAAAACCTTAGCCGGGGAAAAGATGATGTATATGCAGGTGTATTATTCTCATTCTCATGCTCTCTCCTTCCTGTGTGTGTACACACAGATATAAATAGATGGGTTTTTTGAAGCGCTTGTCTGCGGAGCGGATCTATAAAAGCTGAAACAGATTGTTCTCCTAGTGTTCTCTAGCTGAGGCTGAGAAGTCTTTACATTAGTTCTAAAGTAACACTAAGTTACTTTGAAAAGTAACTATGACTCCACCAAATTTACTTCTATGTTGCATATAATCTCATGTAGCAGTAGTTTTTAAATATATGAGTGTTTTTTTATAGTAGAATGGTTTGGAGGACATTAACACATATAAATGGTTCAAGGAAGTTTCCTCTACTACTAGCCTGAATTTTGACAGTACAGAACTCCTCTGTAGTTTTGATTGCTTAGTTACTTAGTAGAGATCAGGGAAATATTTTAAAGATATGTTAAAACAGGTTGGTTGTTTTGCTATTTGATGTTTTTATCTTATGAGAGTAAAAGTTTTCCAAAATATTTTAAGTATGTTTGTTTTACTATAAATTAATTCTGCTGTTATTTACTTTATAATTTTTCCATCTGATAGCTTGGAGGAATTACAGTGGATGTTAACCTGACTGAACATTCTACAGTGATTACCTTTTCTAATTACCATGATGGCGCAGCTCCATTTCTGTTGATAAACCATACTAAAGAGGAAATGATTGAGTATGGGCAAAGGTACGTAGGAAGAGTTTTAGTGTGGATGTCTGCATGGAGACCTGTGAACTGTTATTTCATGTATTGTAAGTGTGCCTGTTTCTTAAGAAGGCAGTTTTTTAAGAAATCGCTGTCTAATTTTGTCAGAACACCAAAAAATCTCTTGTTTTATAAATTGAAGAAAACAAATTGTTAATAGAGCAGTGTTACATAGTGCTAGGTGCCTGTTTCTACAAGTAAAGAATCTGTTTTGTGAGCTAGAGAAGCTCTCTGGTCTCTTTTTATATTAATTTTGTTGCCTTGCCCTCTACATTCCTTTACATTCCTGGTGGGGGCAAAGGATGTGCTTGGCTTTTCTGGAACTCTGTAGGTACTCACTGTGCAGAATAAGTAATGAATGAGTTGTGAATGTAATTAGATTGGAGACTTTACTGTTCTGTCATACTTAGTTGAGATTTAGCTGAAAGAATGGGTTAAAAAGTTATGCCAGAGATGAGGGGATGGACTGAAAAATGGATAGGTAGTTACATAAATTTTGTCAAGCCAGACCAAAAATAAAATTATTTTAACAAATACAGATTATTTGCAATTGGTGAAAATTTGGTTCTGCACCTGCACGCAGCTATACTGGTTCCATTCTCAAGCTGGAATGTCTTTGTAATGCTTTGCTACCTTATGCAGATACTGTGCAATGCTGAGAAGTGTAAGCTTATCTGCAGGATTCTTTACCTGTTGCTTCTTAAAAATTGAACACCTTCTACCATTTTTTCCTCAGTCAATTGGAGAAGAATCATTTTTTCCTTTCAGTCAATTAGAGAAGTGTTGTTTAAAGATTTCTACTTGAAAAGTGTAAGAGCTGGTAGTCAAATTAAGCTTGCAGCTGTATGTTCCTGTTTGTCCGAAAAATACAGTCAGTTGTTTGCTTTGGTTTAGTATCTGTAAAGATTACTAATTTTTATCTTCTAGCTGGCTTTTGGACATTCCTAGTGTAAATTTAATAAGTATATATGTATTTTTTGTAATGAACTATGCAGAATAAAATAGAATATTTAGTTGGAAGGGACCTAAAACAATGATCTAGTCCAACTGCCTGACCAATTCAGGACTGACCAAAAGTTAAAGCACGTTATAAAGGGCATTCTCCGAATGCCTCTTAAACACTGACAGGCTTGGGGCATTGACCACCTCTCTAGGACGCCTGTTCCCAGTTTTTGACCACCCTCTCAGGGGTAAAGAAATGCTTCCTAATGTCCACTGTGAACCTTGCCTGGTGCAGCTTTGAACAATTGCCATGTGTCCTATCGCTGGATGCTAGGGAGAAGAGATCAGCATCTCCCTCTCCACTTCCCCTGCTATGGTAGGCTCCTTTCAGAGCGCTGTAGAAGACAAGTCTGCCAGTTTTTAACTGCACGTGAGGGGGAATGGAGTTTAAAATCTGTTCGTCTGAAAATATCCACTGTATCTAGTACTAAACACTGCACTTTTTTCCCCTTCGGCAGATCATATAGGGGAAGACTTTGCTAAACAACAGATTCTGAACACACTTTTCTTCTCTTGGAATATTAATGTTAGGCAGCACAAATCCTGAATTTTCCTTTTAGCTTGTAAGCTCCACTGTCTGATTTTTCTTTTTGTCTACTTAATGCTTCCCTATTAATCACAAGTGGGGAAGAAAATGAGTATTTAAAATTTGCTGTATATTTTTTATTTCTAAAGTATCCAGATGTATTTTGAAGTATAAATGCTGTTTTTATTATTGTGCTGAGATGGTTTTGTGCATGTTTTTTCACATGCAATGTTGTTTCAAGTTTTCATTTTCATTACTTGAAAAAAATAAAGTGTTCTTGTTGAAATGCTAGAATGCAAAAGTCATTGACACAAAATATTTATTGACATTTTAGTTTAATATTACTTTGTTCTAGCTCCCTCAGTGAATTGGAAGACTGTCTTCAGCCAAATAAGGCAGTATTGTATACTTGGGCAGATCCAGCAGGATCTAGAAAATTGAAATGGAAATGTGGAAATAGAACTGAGGAAATTACTCCAAAAGAGGTATGTTTATTGTCTAAATCTCCTTTTAATACTGTCTAGTTTATTATCCTGTTCATTAGTGTATGTATGAAATTCCATATGTAATGAGTATGATCAGCAATCTCATATATGAAGTTCAGTCACAGAACAGTAACAACACTGTGTTTGCTGGAGCTGGTGCCAATAAGCATTGTCTTCAGTTCAAAAGCCCGTGTATGAAAGAGACTGCTGTACCTTTTAAAAAATGTCTTCTATTGTTGTTCATCCTGCTAAGAATTTTTGCATTTGCTTTTGGAGTAGAATGATGAATAAAGTTGTAAAAACTTTTCCTCTCTTGTTCATAGGACAAAATGGAAATACTCAGGCTGGATTGTAGAAAAGTGGTCTATTTAGTGTCATTTTTTGAAGGTTTGCAGCGTATTGTCCTGATCACTGAAGATGAGAATGTATTTAAATTGACATATGAAAGCGTAAAAGCAGAACTAGCAGAACAAGAAATAGTTCTGTCTTTGCAAGATGTTGGAATTTCATTGGTTAATAATTACACAAAGCAAGAGGTGTCCTACATTGGAATTACAAGGTAACTTATTTTGTGTGTAACAGTCTAAAATGTTTAACTTCAGGTATTTTCAATCACTGAATTTCATTTTGAGGTGCAATGGAAGAAGAAAAAGAGGTCTGGGTAAGAGTACTTAGAACTAAATCATTATGTTTTCCTATTATAAAGAGAAATGTTTTTACTGTGTTTTATATTAATGCATATGCTTTCTGTATTTGTATGTATGTGTTTTTGCAACACATAACACTAACTCTGTGTGGCAAACTTGCCAATATATTGAAAAAAAGTATTTCCTGTCCACGTACTTTGGGGAATGATAATAGAGTTTTAAGGAGTAAGGTCTGTGGGTAGTTTGTGTCAGTGGATTTTTCTGTCTTCGTTACAGACACAAGTTGCTGAATTCTGCATTGAAAATTTCGGTGCAGTAGCAGCTTGTAGTTCTTCTTAGTTTTGATTGAGAAATTATGGAGACTTCAAGGCTCTAATACTTCAGGTTTTCTACTACAACTTCACGTATTTACATCTATCACTCGCAAAGAAAATCTCAATCCTTGACCTCGCTTGAGAAGCTGAGCTCTGATAACTATCTGGACAGTAGAAACACTGCGTTAAAAGTGGCAGCTAATTTCCTAGATTCAAAGTAGCGTTGAGATTTCACTGAATCAGTGTTTTTTTGGAAGTAGTCATCTGTAATCAGTAGTCCAGCAGTGCTTATAGTTGGTATTGTTTTCTTGTTAAACCATGAGTGGATGTCAAAATCCTGAAAGCCCTTTTTGAGGGTAAGAGATTGTTCCTTGGGTATGGTGAAGAAAACTCCGTTATTCAGAATGTCTTGTTATAAAAAGAACGGAAAAGACAGTTTGTATGTAGCTTGATGCAGAAACAAGTTTCACCATGCCAGTTCTGAGATCACAGAACACTGCTGAGGAGGGGACGAAGAGGGGAAAAAAGGGAACACTGTCAGCAATTTCAAGGTAGCACTCTATTTTGTGTTTGTTGTTTTGCCCTTAACTCACCTTTTTTTCGTGGTTCTGCCTTGATATATCTGAACACGGACACAGATGTAGCTAAAAGGGGTTGGATTAGGGGACTGTGTCTGGGAAGCTATGTAATTGTAGGCTATAGGGTAACTTGTGGAAAGAAGAAATACCATCCACTTGTCTGATAGTGTTGGTTTGTGCCCTACCGTGTGCCTTTGATTTGACTGTAAGGGGAAATCTGACACAAGAGCTTCTCACAGAAGTAGAGAAGAGTCCAATGCCCTTTAAGGATGATTAATTATTTTGTTGTTTTATTAATAATAAAAGTAAGAGACAAAAGAAAAGAACTGATTTTGGTATACCATATGAAAAAAAACCCCAACAACAAAACCCAACAAAACAAAACCAAAACCTCCCACCATAAAATCAGTAGAGGAGACGTAAACCAAAATCACCATCTATTGATTTAGACAGAAAAAGTGAAGAAACTAGCTATCAAAAATAAGAGGCAGTTCAGGAAGCATTTTGCCTTAAGAAGTTCGCCATTTCTAGTAAATTCAGCTATACCAAAATACATGCAGGAGTATATGCAGAAAACTACATTGACATTGTAGAATAATGGATGGCAGTACTGTTGAAACTGAGCTTCCTGATTAAGTATCCTTACATACCCATCTTCATCACAGTGGGGAGTTATATAGACTTGCTCTTAACTTTTCTTTTTTGCATTATGTTGGAGAGAGTGGCTTCCACTTAGTAGTACCAAGAAGGCAGTGGGTGATTTGGGTCACTTTTATTTACTACAGTAGTGCTTTATGATATGGTTTCTCATTCCATAGTTATAACCTATTAAAAGCTGTACTGCAGTAGGTAAAACTTGTTTTGAAATAGCTAATCCCTCTCTCTTGGTACTTTGTTTTGTTTTTGAAGTTCTGATGTGGTTTGGGAGACAAAACCCAAGAAGAAGTCAAGATGGAGACCAATGAGCGTTAAGCAGACTGATAAATTAGAACAAGAATTCAAAGATTACAGTGAGCTAACTCCTTCAGAAAATAAGATCATTGAGTTGGAATCAAATGTTTTGGTAATAGTTCTAATAGTTCTAATAGTTCTCTAATTCTGTTGTTTACATGTATACACAGGAAAAAGATAATGTATCAATTTTGCTATCGTTGTAGAAACTTCCAGTGAAAATTGAGATGATTGATTTACCAAATCCATTTGAAAACCCTTCTTTATCTCTGTCTAGAAAAAACATCTTTGAAAAAAAAAATACATAAAAGTTTGAAAGCTTGCTGTAGACTTTTCATTGTTAGCCTCTAACTTTGAAATTGAAGTGTAACATTTTTGAAGGTCGTGGGACTAAATGTGCATAAAGCTACAGTAAGGAAGCTTGCATTTGGTTCATTTGTTATACTGGGGAGATGGGCAGTGTGTTAGTTTTGGGTTGGTTTGTTTGTTTTAGCACAAAAACTTGTATTTTTCAAGTGCCTTATTGTGCGATAATTCAACTGTGTTATTCAACCACACACATGAAAAAATCATTCCAGAAATTATTGTGGAATGTAGAAGCCCTTTAGGCTCCAAATGCTGCTGTCCTTGTCTGTAGATAAATTCTAGATACTCATTAGAACTGTGTTGTAGGTAAGTGAACATGGTATAGGTAAATGAGCCAATTTTTATCACAGTTGTAGACTGTTGTATTGTACGACTTTGCCTTTCCTCTAGAAAGCCATTTATTAACTGCTAGTAATCCCCCAAATATGCGATATTTTGTAGTTATACTTCTATTGAAATTTATTACAAAATTTGATCATTTTAAATAAATGAAAGTTATGACATGTGACTTAGCAGTAAAAGTTTTGCAGCTTTTAAGCTATCTTTACAATGTTAATGAACAGTGTAAATTTTAAAGTATATTATAAAAAGCAGTCTTTTGAAACACATAGCATACCAAATTTTCTTTAATAATACAATAGGTATGTTTTACTCCTAATGGAATGAACATGAAAATTCAGCAACCAAATGAGATTCCTATCAGAAGGAATTATCTGCCAGCTTTAAAAGTAGAATATAGTTCATCTGCACATCAGAAGTCTTTCAGAATTCAAATCTACAGGATACAGGTGAGTCTTGCAAAACCAGTAAGTTATTTATTGAGAAAAAGCAACTTTTATGGAAACTTGGATTTATTTTTAGAATTGTTTGGATTTCTCATGTTTTGAATTTAATTGTACTCATTGGCTGCTTTTCAATCTTTGGAAATACTACTAAAATGCTTCTGGAAAAAAACCCACAACAAACAGACAATTATGAGTTGACATTTACCATTCATCGTCCATGCTTTTTCTTGTGGTTTTCTTTACAACCAACAAAAAAAAAATACAGGTACAATTTGTTGTCTTGCATATGTTTTTAAAAACAAATTATTTGCAAAAATTCTGTGGACCATTTATTACCACCAACTTAGAGAAGCTTTTCTAGACTATTTGGATTGGACTATTTCAGTTTGAAAATAGGAATATTTTGAACCACAACAGCATCTTTTTTTTTTTTTCTTTTTTTTCTGCTTTTGAATTGGTGGAATGCTACAGGTAATGTTCATAATTCTTGTGTTTGTCCTGATTTTAAAATATTTCACTATCGAAAAGCTAATGTGCTGCACCTTGTCCTGTCCTTACCCCTATTAGATACAAAACCAGATTCCTGGAGCCATATTTCCCTTTGTGTTCTATCCTATTAAACCTCCAAAGTCCATCACCTTGGATTCAGGTTTGTTGTTCTAGTTTAACATAATCCTTCCTTCTAAAATGACAAGATAACTTGCTTGTACTGAAGTTAACCGTGTCACTTTTATCAGATGAAGTCTGTATAAGCTTAGTGATTACAGATAACACAAATACTAATGTTAGAGATAGGGAAGCAGTTTTCTCAACACAGAAGATAAACATAAAACCATTTAAACAGTTAACAGAAGAAAACAAAATTTCTTTCAACCACCGGTATCATACCTTTTAAGCACATCTTTTTGACACACTATAATTCAGTGCTCTTGGAGAGCGTAATGTGACAGCTATGTTTGGATCAAGCTTAAAACGAGCTTTTGGTAGTTGAATTCAGACCATGACTAAAACTTAATTCTGACTAATGTAGGAGAAGAGTTGCCTGCTGAAAATAAGAAAAGATCAGAATGTTGCTTGTCTTGATGGTAGTGAATCTGTTGTGCCGTTTCTGTATTACTTGCATTTGGAGTTCTGGGGCAGCAAGGATTCACTTTTCATCTTTAGTCATCCAATTTTTCCCTGCTGCCCCAAATAAATTGTTTATCTTAATGATGTTGTTTAGTTTTTCCTTTGCTTGCATGCAATAGATGACCTAGTGACCTGTCTGAAATAATCTAACTAATAAGAAAAGAAATGTCTGCTGGTGCCAGTCTAAAATGAAAATTGCTATGTGAGGCACCATTTATAATTGTTGTAGATGGCTAATTTGTATTTTGCCTGTTCTGTATGTAACCTTCCGACTTCTTCATTGCTTGGAGCATAGAGCTCAATGTCAGTATACTATGTGATGAATTGTAGTCTTCCATTAACTCATTCAGGGCAAAGTCACTTGAACACTAGAGTAATCTCAGGAGGGATTATGGATTGAGACAAAGAATACTGCTTGTAATTTTGTACAGAAGCTAGTAAGTTGTCAGATGTTTGTTCTAAATATGATCAGTTTCAAGCTAGAGTGCATACATCTGCCCAATCATTTTTTTTGTTTAGTTTTATTTTTGTATCAGCCATTGGAAAACGTTATTCCATGACTAAGGAAATTATATAAATCTAATTGCACATTTTCAGAGATCAGTGAAGTAGAATTTTGATGTTTCATTTCATCCTTCTGTTCCTTTCTGTTCCTGCTCTCTTCCCTTAGTTGTTTGCCAGTCACATCCATTATGTAATCCTCCTTTACAGGACTGAGAAAATCCTGAAAATATATGACATTTTCATATTAAAAAAATAAAGGTATGTATATCATATAAAAATCTGTGCTGATCTCTCTTTATTTTACAACTTCATAGCACCAAAACCATTTACTGATGTCAGTATTGTCATGAGAACTGCAGGACATTCACAGATATCTCATATTAAGTAAGTATTTTGACATGTTCTGTCTCTTTTTCTATTGATTATGTTTAATCAAGCTTTAAAATTAAAATTATTATGGTAGCAAACGTAATACAAGGTAATTCTATACCAACTCATTCTCGGAAAGATCAGAGCACTTAAAGAGGTGAAGGCTCAGCCCCCTTTATTGTCCATATAATTGCAGAGTAAAGCAAGGATTTTTAAGTGTGTTTTCAATGTAAAATTTTAGTCTTTTTAATTTAGAAAAACTCTCTTTTTAACAGTGCAATATACAGTGTTAAATGCTGCTACTTGATTAAAATAGTTCTGGCTACAGGAAATGTGTTTATCTTAAACCACTGTGGGAAGCCTTCTTTTCACCAGTAATGGCAAATCCCTCGAACAAAAAAACCCAAACAAACAAATAACCCTGAAACTGTACCTGAAGTCAATACATAAGTGGCCTCAATACCCTGGATTATTTTACATGTTACACATTTTCGTAAAACATTTTAACAATTGGTTTTTGTTTCATGTGTAGGTATTTTAAGGTCCTGATTCAAGAGATGGATCTCAGATTAGATCTTGGCTTCCTGTATGCACTGGTTGAATTCTTTACACAGACTGAAGTCCCAAGTGATCAAGAGGTAGAAACCTTTTGTTGTTTAAAGATGAATAAATTTTAATTTTGTAATTATTCAACTTGTATTTAAAAAAAGAAAAAGCAACTTGGTCTTCTGTGTCCGTAACAGTGGTTAATTGCTGTGCCTGGGACTAATATGAAGCTGTGAGGTTTTTAAGAGTTACTGTTGCCCGAGGTAACTCTTTTCTTTATCCTCTTCTTGCATGCTATGCAAAGAAGGCTTCAGAACCATCTGAAAAGAATGAAGCTAATGCTGTTGTAGACTTTGGTCTTACTGATGCCTGAGGGATCAGTTAATTAAGAACCCAAGAGAGGAATGAAGTGAAAATAATACTATTTTCATTAATGTAGCTTATTTAAAAAAATAAAAATAAATCTAGGAAAATCTTGGCCAGGAAATCACTGAAACTTACCTGCCCATGACAGCAAGAGAATGTAAAAAGAATGGAGAGAGGTGGATCAGAAAGTAAAAGTGCCTTCAGTGATTTTATGTAAAATTATAAAATTGGAAGGTGATGTAGTTGACATGTTGATACTACGTGGAGAGAAGAGGCCAGTGGGAGGGAATTGAGTTACTTTGCAGGAAGAATGAGAGGAGTTTGTACATAGGAAAATAAAATAAAATATAATAACATGAGGTGCAAGGTAGTCCGCTTGGGAAATAATGAAATAATGAAAACTTCAGATACAACCATAAATCACAGATTCGTAGAATCATAGAATCATTTAGGTTGGAAAAGACCTGTAAGATCATCTAGTCCAACCATTGACCCTACTCTACCAGGTCTGCCACTAAACCATGTCTCTAAGTACCACATCTACACGACTTTTAAACACATCTAGGGATGGTGACTCAACTACCTCCCTGGGCAGCCTGTTCCAATGTTTGGTAACTCTTTCAGTGAAAAATTCTTCCTAATGTCCAGCCTAAACCTCCCCTGGCACAACTTTAACCAGTTTCCTCTTGTCCTATCGCTGGTTACTTGGGAGAAGAGACCAGCTCCCATCTCGCTACAACCTCCTTCCAGGTAGTTGTAGAGAGCAATAAGGTCTCCCCTTAACCTTTTCTTCTCCAGACTAAACAATCCTAATTCCCTCAGCTGCTCCTCATAAGACATGTTCTCCAGACCCCTTACCAGCTTTGTTGCCCTTCTCTGGACATGCTGCAGCACCTCAATGTCCCTCCTATACTGTAGTGCCCAAAACTGAACACAGTACTCAAGCTGCGGCCTCGCCAGTGCTGAGTACAGGGCCACGATCACTTCCCTGCTCCTGCTGGCCACACTGTTCTTGATGCAGGCCAAGGTGCTGTTGGCCTTCTTGGCTACCTGGGCACACTGCTGCCTCATGTTCAGCCGGCTGTCCACCAGGACCCCCAGGTCCTTTTCTGCCAGGCAGCTTTCCAGCCACTCCTCCCCAAGTCTGTAGCATTGCCTGGAGTTGTTGTGACCCAAGTGCAGGACCTGGCACTTGGCCTTGTTAAACCTCATGCAATTGGCTTCAGCCCATTGATCCAGTCTGTCCAGATCCCCTGCAGAGCCTTCCTACCCTCAAGCAGATCAACACTGCCGCTTAATTTGGTGTCATCTGCAAACTCACTGCGGGTGCACTCAATCCCCTCATCCAGATCATCAATAAAGATATTAAACAAGGCTGGCCCCAAAACTGAGCCCTCAGGAACACCGCTTGAGACCTGCTGCCAGCTGGATTTAACGCCGTTCACCACAACTCTCTGGGCTCGGCCATCCAGCCAGTTTTTAATGCAGCGAAGAGTACACCTGTCTAAGCCATGAGCTGCCAGCTTTACTAGCAGAATGCTGTGGGAGACTGTGTCAAAGGCCTTACTAAAGTCCAAGTAGACAACATCCACAGCCTTTCCTTCATCCACCAGGCAGGTCACCTGGTTGTAAAAGGAGATCAGGTTGGTCAACAGAGGAGCCAGAGTTTCTTGGATTTGCCAAAGAAATCCAAAAACTGTGATAAGCTGTATTGATACAATGCATTTCTGATGTATATTGGGCATGCTATTCTTGTTAAGAGTATTGAAATTTGAATGTCAGTACACAATGAACAGATAAATTATTTAGCAGAAAGTGTATTGTGTTTGTCTGTATCTCAAAAATGCTGCTAGTGGAAAATGAACCAGAAATATTTGCATGAAAGATTTGCCTGGATGCATAGAGCAAAAAGGTCCTTTTTGATGGGGCATTAAAGGGTATTGTCTTACTGTGGCAAGTGAAAGGTATGCTGGAAAGGCAACTTACTTTGCTTTTATTTCTCCATATCTACATATCAGAGGTTGAAAAAGTATTGCTGCTCAGGGATCATACTAAAATAAGGCGAAAAGATTAAAAAGTTACTCCAGTGTAAATATAAACTGAAAATTAGAAGGAAGTGTGGAACAAGAGAATTAATTTCTGGAATAACATTTCAAGCAAGATAGGAATCTTGTTAGAATTTTGTAAGTTTACAGCAGAACAAATTGATAGAAGGCTTGTCTACTATGGCTTGTAGTTCAGTAGATATGTTAATTTAAGTAAATTTGCTACTCTTGCGTGGTATAATGTATTAAATATACCTTCAGTTTCCTACTTTTGTTTCTTAAGCATATGGAGTTCTTTGTTTTGAATTTTAAAAAGAAGGTTCTGATTTTGATGGGTTGTTTGTAGCTTGTTTTTTGGCCTGTGATAAAGGAAAACTAAATGTACTGTCCAGTTCACAGAATGCTTATGTAGTTACATTGAGTTTGGGGTTATTGGGCACAAACATCTAGTTGATTTTTCCTAGTCCTGTCTTTCTTTCCTGTTGCTGTAATTTGAAGCCTGTGGGTTCTTTGCAGACTTCTAATGGCCCCACAGTTTTGGAAAGATTGAGAAAACATGTTAATTGCTTATTGACTCAGGAACTCTTGTCTCTTGGTGTTAATGTAAATTTTAAGTAAAATTTTAACTTAAAGAATGGGATGCTCCTGGTAAGAGGCACCTTTCTCTAAATCAAGATCTAAGCATGTATTTCTATATAGTTTTTTCTTATTATATTATAAACTCTTGAAGCAAAACTGAGTAATGTAATTTTTTTAAAGCCTGGATGAATCCAGTTTTGTTAAACATCATAATGTTAATTAAAGCTCTTTAAAAATATGAATAGTAAGAATAAGCATTCTGATGGTGACATATGAAATGTAAGAAAATTTAAAGGGTTCCTTAAAGCAGTCATTTAATGAACGTTAATAACGTTACTTAGAATAGTTTCAGAAATTTTACTGTATTTTCATATGCAGGAATATGTAGTCTAAACTGGTTGTTCCTAGTAGTGTGCTAGGGCGTATGGTCTGTTACATCTGCTGACACCAGGTCTACCTGTGAATCCTAGATTATTGTGGCAGTTTGAAGTATTATGTTAATTCTCAATGCATGGTTGTGTAGTGGAGAAAATACATTGTTGTATTTTATTCTCTGTTTCCCCTCCCAGTGGAAAGATTAATGATTTTAGATAAACATTGTGAGCTGAATCACTGAATCCAGAGATTAGAGCAGGTCTTCTCCACTGTCATTTTTAGTGGAACTGCAAGACATAATTTTAGGATTTGATCCCTACTTAATGTTTAGTGCCTTGACTGTTTTGTTTGTTTCAGTAGCAAGGTGGTACCTGAGTTTACTGTTCTGAAAGGACCTCTCACATTATTTGGCCAGTTCTTCAAAAACTGTTGTAAAGGACTCTATCTTTTGAAGGAGAAAAGAGAAAAGGGCTAGATGAAGGTCTTCTCAGAGTATGTAAAAATCTAGTTTCTATATAACAGAAATAGTCTTTAGTCTAGTTTTTTGTATTTAAAAACCTATGCGCTATATTATGTGTTCAGAGGGGTACACATGTATGTCCTTTGTTTGACTGAGGTAAAAATTGTCCAAACTTTACTTGACAATATTTGGTATTTGAACTTCCATGAAAAAAATATTGTTTTGCTTTGTTTTTACTATTAAACAGATGTATGTTGGGTTGTCTTTTTAAGCATGTGTTTCATCCTCTTCATACAAAAAAGCAAACAAACTCTAGAGAAAGGTCCTCTAAAATGTAAACTCTAAGTAAAAAAGTAAGTTCAGGAGACTATAAGTAGTATTAGTCAATGTATTGCATCTCAGTGACAAATGCATGGTAGTTTTATATAAGCTAAATTTTAAAGTAATATTTTTTTGAAAATGCATTCACAGCTAGAACTTTTCAAAAAGGATGTTGAATCTCTTCAAGAAGAACTGATGAGTGTGTCATCAATGGATACATCACAAATCAGCTTGTATGAATACTTTCATATCTCTCCAATTAAGGTATACCTTTTTCACAGCACAGCCTGTGTTTCCTCTCTAACTGAAGAATTTTTGTCTCCTACAGGATAATAGGGACTGGCAATGAAGAAACATAGTAGAGGTGATCAAAAATAAATTTTACAAAAGTAAAATGCCCTTTATGTGTTAAGATAACAAAGTGAACACTTTGTAACAAAGTAAAGAAAAACTTCTTTTTGAATGAATTCTGTCATATTTGACAAGAAAAATTACATGGAGGAGATAGGATGGAATTCAGGTTCTAATAAAAGATTAGTCTTTAATAGTTATGAAGTCAATGTAGAGCTTTGAATTGTGACAGTGATTCTGTGAGCTGAGCTATGTATCTTTGAAATGAGCTATAGTTAAGCTCTGTTATACCATAAATTAATGAATGGCACATGGTGGTGTCTTCAGAGAATTGGAAACAGGCGTAGCTTCTTTTCATCTGACTTTGAAAACTGCTGAATACACTTGTGTACTGTAGAGCTCTTTGACCAGTTTTCCTGAATGTTCTTCTGTTTTGAGACTCTCACCTTAATTTCCATGAAACAAATACTTCATTTAATTCAGGTGCACAGGTAGGATTTTTCTTGTAGTGTTTATTTAACACCTGTAGAACTTGTGTTAATTATGTTTTCGGTCTTTTGTTTCTCATCCTTACTTGGACACCATGCTATGTTATCATTTTCAGTCTGCTGTTTTTTTTAGTTGTTATACAAACAAGCTAATAACGTAAATCATAGCTAAGAGATTCTGGACACCATATCTGAAAACATGAGTAAGCAATTTCAAGTACTTGTTTTCTTGAAGGTAGTTCCAGTTATGTCACTGTCTTTTTATTGCCCTACATGGTGTATTTATGTTTTCTGTTATGAAGTCAGTCTGATTTCAGTCAAGATTAGATATATCTTATCTCAATTTTTAAATCATCTAAAAGTTTATAAAGATAGAAATATAATACTTGTAATAACCAACCATGTTATTTCTCAATTTCATTTTTATCCTGAAGTTACATTTAAGCTTTTCACTCAGTACGGGTGGAGAAGATAGTAACAAAGAAGAAAGAAAGAATGAATTGATACCACTTCAGTCCTTGAATCTCCTGCTGAAGAGTATAGGGGCCACCCTCACAGATGTACAGGATGTTGTCTTTAAGTAGGTTGAAAATATGATTGTAAAGATTACTTCCAAAGATTAAATCAATATTAGATAAATTAGATTTTATTTTACTTGGCATAATAAGGGCTTACTTTTCTTCTTTTCTCTTTAGGTTGGCATTCTTTGAACTCAGCTATCACTTCTGTACTACGCAGCAGCTTCAGTCAGCTGTTATAAGACATTATTCAAAACAGGTCGGAATAAGTAAATTTCAGTATTTCAGTAAATTTATATTTTGAAAGCACTACTGTGCACTTTGGTTCTATAAAAATAAATAAAGTTCAGTCTTGTATGTTTGTACAAAGGTTAAATACATGAGCACATACAAAACAATTACTCACTAATTGGATTCTGTTGTCTTTACTTTGGTAGTAGGTACCATTTCCAAATTATGACTACAGGAAAAGTGGCATGCATAGCAAAACAACTTGCTGGAACGGATAGTGGACACAAACACAGTGCAGCTCTGATAGAGCAGAATTGATGTCAAAATATTAATGCTTTTTCTTGGACATTAGTGGTACATGAATTGTGATCTCTCTTTGGCCTTTGTGTACTGTTCAGGTTCTGTCATCCATTTGAGAGAATCCAGCAGGCATGCTTTTGCATAAAAGAATTAGTCGTCTTCTGTCAATCCATCATTAATAATGAGGGATTCTTTGGACATAACTAATTTAGTGCTCTGTCCATCTTTAAAGGAGAAAAACACCTATACAGGGTTTTAATTGGAGAAAGAGTTATCTGTTGTTCTCTGAGCCTTGCTTTTCCCAGACCGAAAATTTGCGGTCTCCTAGGGGATGCTAAACCTTTTTTTAAAATCAAATTACACTTCATATAGATGTAGTTGTAATATTCTTCAGTCACAATCAACAAAATGTTCTCAGCATGTGCTGAAGTTTCTCCTGTGGTATGAGAGAAATCTAGGTAATATACTTGCTTCGTAAAATCTCGAGAACATTAGTGTCAGTTATTTGTGAATGCTTGTAAGAGGTAATGTTTATATGACTGACTTAATATGATTTACTCACTGTAAGATCCTTTTTAATACAACGATGTCTACTTTTCCAAATAATTGAGGTTCTTTTACATTAAACACGTTACTTTCACTTTTTTTAATCTGAGTATACTACACTGTTTGCCTTTGTTTTAGTGTAACTTCTGAAATATTTTTCCTAATAACTATTTTTATATTAGGCTATTAAACAGATGTATGTTCTTATACTTGGCCTTGACGTTTTGGGTAATCCATTTGGATTCATAAGAGGCTTGTCTGAAGGAGTTGAAGCATTCTTCTATGAACCTTACCAGGTAAAAATCTCTGCTGCTGCCTTATGAAATGTATCACAAGTAGACGGATAGATATTGAAAATATTAATATATTAATATCTTTTTCGGTTTTAAATTTAGATTTAGAATTGAAAATTGAAAGTGAAAGTCCCAGGAAAAGTTACTGGAAAAGTCAAGTGAGATAAAAAACAGAGAGAGACCATTTAACTTAATTCACAAAAGAGTGTTCCTTACGGTTCTTATTTTTAAATAAATAGTCTTTTTTTCCTATTTGCCTTAAAATAGGCAGACTTCAGGGAATGTATCAGTATTCTAAAACAGTCTTTCTCTGATTGGCACTTTCATACTTTCTCACTCGGTCTTGCAGTCTTGTTCTATCTGTTACATATAAATTCCAGTACAAACATAAGATTTAAAAATATGTAATGCATACTATTTGAAGCTTAACATAAATGCATTCTTTTTTTTCTTAGGGAGCCATCCAGGGTCCTGAAGAATTTATAGAAGGAATGGCACTAGGACTTAAAGCACTAGTAGGGGGAGCTGTCGGTAAGTTTCAGCATTACTATGATGCAGAGAAGGCGGAGTTACTGAATGCCGCCTTTGCTTCAGTCTTTACTGCTCAGGCCAGCCCTCAGGAGTCCCAGATTTTACAGGTAGCAGACAAAGTCTGGAGGAAGGAAGACCTTCCCTTAGTTGAGGAGGATCAAGTTAGAGATCAATTAAGTAAACTGGACATCCACAAGTCCATGGGTCCTGATGGGATACACCCACGAGTGCTGAGGGAGCTGACAGAAGTCATTACTAGGCCGCTCTCCATCATCTTTGAAAGGTCCTGGAGAGCAGGCGAGGTGCCTGAAGACTGGAGGAAAGCCAATGTCACGCCAGTCTTCAAAAAGGGCAAGAAGGAAGACCCGGGAAGCTACAGGCCAGTCAGCCTCACCTCCATCCCTGGAAAGATGATGGAACAGCTCGTTCTGAGCGTCATCTCAAAGCATCTGGAGGAACAGAAGGTTATCAGGAGTAGCCAACATGGATTCACCAAGGGGAAGTCATGTCTGACTAATCTGATAGCCTTCTATGATGGCGTGACTGGATGAATAGATGAGGGGAGGGCAGTGGATGTTGTCTACCTTGACTTCAGCAAGGCTTTTGACACTGTCTCCCACAGCATCCTCATAGGCAAGCTTAGGAAGTGTGGGTTAGATGAGTGGACAGTGGGGTGGATTGAAAACTGGCTGACAGATCGAGCTCAGAGGGTTATGATTAGTAGCACAGAGCCTAGTTGGAGGTCTGTGACAAGTGGTGTTCCCCAGGGGTCAGTACTGGGTCCAGTCCTGTTCCCCATATTCATCAATGACCTGGATGAAGGGGTAGAGTGTACCATCAGCAAGTTTGCTGATGACACAAAACTGGGAGGGGTGGCTGACTCGCCGGAAAGCTGTGCTGCCATTCAGCGTGACCTGGACAGACTAGAGAGTTGGGCAGAGAGAAAACTCATGAAGTTCAACAAGGGCAAGTGTAAGGTACTGCGCTTGGGAAGGAATAACCCCATGCACCAGTGCAGGTTAGGGGCTGACCTGCTGGAAAGCAGCTCTGTGGAAAGGGACCTGGGAGTCCTGCTGGACAACAGGATGACCATGAGCCAGCAGTGTGCCCTTGTGGCCCAGAAGGCCAATGGCATCCTGGGGTGCCTCAAGAGGAGTGTGGCAAGCAGGTCACAGGAGGTTATCCTCCCCTTCTACTCTGCCCTGGTGAGGCTGCACCTGGAGTACTGTGTCCAGTTCTGGGCTCCGCAGTTCAAGAAGGACAGGGAACTGCTGGAGAGGGTACAGCAGAGGGCTACAAAGATGATTAGGGGACTGGAACATCTTTCTTATGCGGAAAGGCTGAGGGACTTGGGTCTTTTTAGTCTGGAGAAGAGAAGGCTCAGAAGGGATGTCATCAATGCTTACAAATACTTAAAGGGAGGGTGCCGGGAGAATGGCACTAGTCTTTTTTCAGTGGACAAGAGGTAATGGGCACAAACTTGAACATAGGAAGTCCCACCTAAGCATGAGGAGGAACTTCTTTACTCTGAGGGTGGCAGAGCACTGGAACAGGCTGCCCCGAGAGGTGGTGGAGTCTCTGACTCTGGAGACATTCCAAACCTGCCTGGACACCTTCTTGTGCAACCTGCTGTAGGTGAACCTGCTCTGGCAGGGGGGTTGGACTTCAGCGGTCCCTTCCAACCCGTGATTCTGGGATCGTGGTAGTATATTTAATAGTAAGCAGTATAGGCATTTTTAAATTACATTGGCATTTTACTTTGTTTTATTTTACAATAGGTGGATTAGCTGGTGCTGCATCGAGAATCACTGGTGCTATGGCAAAAGGAGTAGCTGCAATAACTATGGATGAGGATTACCAGCAGAAAAGGAGAGAAGCCATGAATAAACAGCCCACTGGTCTCAGAGAGGGTATCACTCGTGGTGGAAAAGGATTAGTTTCTGTAAGGAGAAAAAATTATGAAAATATTAATTAATTTTATGCAGGCAAGAGTAACAAACATGGAGGTTGTTGTAGTCACTAGAGAGTTGTTACTCTTTATTTTAATTCGGGTTTTGCAAATATATGGCCACAATTGACTGATAGTTTTAAAGAAAAATACACGAGGGTAGAAGAGAGGGTAGAAGCTGTGAAGCAGGTGCCTCTAATTCTGTTAACTTCTAGTGAATTTCAGAATACTGCAACACGTGTACTTTGAGGCTATTCACCAATGACGTAGTAGGAAAAATGTAAAAAATGAAAAATACAATCTGAAAGCATACTCATAATGTCTCTTGTTTCTTTTGGTAGGGTTTTGTCAGTGGCATAACAGGAATAGTTACAAAACCAATAAGAGGTAAGTTTAGGTCTTCTGGTATTTGATGAGACATTATAAATCTGACTTATAAAACTTTTTATCAAGATTTTATATTCCTATGGCTTTTAGTTTAAACGTTTACATGAAATTTGTGTAGAGGAGACTATGTAGTTGCATATCAAGTATGATTTGCAATTAAATGGGAATTAATTTGCTAAGATTGTAAGAAAAAGTCAGTGTTTTACAATGATTTGCTGCATTTAATCCTTTTAGGAGCTCAGAAAGAAGGAGCAGCTGGTTTTTTCAAAGGTGTTGGAAAAGGCTTAGTGGGAGCAGTAGCTAGGCCTACTGGAGGAATCATAGACATGGCAAGCAGCACATTTCAGGGTATTAAAAAGTAAGTAAAATAAGTTTGAAGAATGACATATGGCATGAAACAGACAATAGTGATAGCAATAGTTCATCGTGTCTTTGTATCGCTTCTGCATCAATGTTTCTAGATCTCTCACCTTTGTCATTAATACAGATGAGCTGGAAAAAAATATATCCATATTGCATATTGTTATTTATGTAATAAATAGGTGGCTCTTTAAAAATACACAGTTGATAGCATTTAAAAAACGCAACATCAAATCTCGGGTATCTCTAGCTTTACCAAAGAAAATAGTTTAAAGGCCTGAGAGATCAGACTTCGTTAAATTGCTGATTTTTTCCTTTTACTGCAAATATACAGGAAAGAAGGACTTCTCAGCTGCATCAAAAGTTCCTTTTTACATTATTACTACTATATGAGTTCCAAGACTACCAGGTCATGCCAGGATCTGTCCTGGTTGTTCAGACCAAGAACTGTGTTAGGACTGCATATTCAATACTGTGATAGTCTTACTTTAATAAACCCATTGCTGTAGATTATCTTATGCTGTAATGTACAAAGAAGTAGGAGAAAGTGTTTTGAGAGGGCATTTAGTAGCATTGTCTGAATACAGCTGTTTAATGGCCCTGTTGTTCTTAGTGAGCTGGACCACTTTTGCTGCCATAAGATTGTCAGTCTCTTTTGTTTTCCACTTTAAGTTCTTTAGCAGAGAAATGCAAGAAAAATACCAGAGCAGTTCTGTATGGCACAGATGATGTAAATTTTGAAGTATAATACTTAGAAACTAATTAAGTATTGCAGGCTTGTGTGGCTGTGTGCCATCTAATTTTCTAATAATCATTCTCTGAAATAGATTTCTGAGTAAAATCTATTACTATTTCATAGAATATGTAGTCGATGTCTATTCATATGCAAAAGTACGCAACAACAGTTGCTGTACTAGTACTTTAATTTGTATTTAAAATAATTTAGAGCCTTTTCTAAATATTATAGCTGAGTAGAGATATTGACACATACCTTAAATTTGCTGCTTTATTGTCAGAGTTGCCGATTCATCAGAAGATGTGATAAGCCTGCGCCCACCTCGCTTCTTTGGTGAAGATGGAGTTATTAGACCTTACAGATTAAGAGATGGAACTGGAAGCCAAATGTTACAGGTGAAGAAAAAGATGATTTGACATACATTTTAACTCATCCTATGTTGAAATAAATATTCTACAGAACTTCTCATTTCTTAAATTCCCTACCATCCCTTACCTGCTAGTCAAGAAGTTTCATTTAATTCCTTAGGCTTATGACCACTTCGGTTATTTAGTTTCTGTGATACAGCTTTTGAGAATGACACCATAATTTATACCAGTGTATCTGTAGAGGTTTGTGCAAGATACAGAGCATTTTGACAGAAGAAAAAGGTTTGTATGTGTAACTAAAAAGGGTTATGTCTTTTTTATTTTTATTTTTGATAAACAGTGATGATAAACACAAAGATACTTTTTTTCAGTAATTTTATAATACACATTTTAAACAGTGACTTTTAATCTTGATTTTATACAAAACAGTATTTTTTAAACACACTTAAAATAGCTGTATTTGTGCCATGCTACAGCCATTGGAAGAGCGTAAACAATTTTGAAGTGGAATACTGTTTGCATGAGGAACATGCTGAGCAGCAGCATTATTCTTAAATAATTCCACTGCCGTTTAACCAAATGCGACTCAGATATCAAAGTGGAAATAATTTCAACTGTTATGCAGCTTACAAATTTTCTATTTTTTTTCTCTGTTAGAAGTAAAACTGCATTTTAGAAATACTCAAACATAAGAAATAAAGTAGTAATTAGTGATTGCATGAATGTAAACAGAATTTTTGAAATATGCTTTAGAAGGATTTATAGTGTGCCAGGGAAATGTTGGAGAAGTCGTACAGAAATAACCTTTTTGGAGAAGTAGATAAGAATGAAGTACGAAGCAGCCTTTGGAGAGGATTTTTAGACTATTTTGAGAGTTTCCACAGCTGTTTGTTTCATGTTGAGTTCCAATTCGGTTGTTTCTGTTTCTTCTGCATTTCATTAGTGTGTCTTTTGTTTTCTGATAGAAGAGGATTGCCCTATTTGGGGCATCTCAGCTATGTTTGCCGTACCATTCACTGGTGATCTAGTTCAGCAGACTGTGAAAGTTCTTTGATAATAAATAGTATGCTTCTGCTTGCCTTCTAATGAGGTAGCTTTAGCCGTGCTCTCCAATTTAAAGCTAGTGTTACAAAGCAGCATTACCTTAACTAGAGCATGGTTAGAAGCTACGACTGATGAACAATGTAAACTTAATGCTAAACTTTCTCCTCTTTTTGGTAAAAAAATGAATTTCAAAACACCCCCTTTTCTGTTTTAAAGTGTACCACTAAAACAAATGCTAGCAAGCCAACAGTGTCAGCTCTGGTGTGCAGGCTTCTGTAATGACTTTACATTACTTTGCTTCTTAAATCTATACATGTTTGCATTTTGTTTTTTTCTGAGAAACCTTTAAAAAATTCTGCAAGCTAATATTTAATTCTAATTTTTCTGTGTTATGCGGTTGAGTACAGTACCACCACGTTCCATTATCCCACTTAAAAAAGCATAAAGGGATTGCCCTGTATAATGCCTGTCATATTTTGTGATGGCAGCCACCATTTTAAAGTAGCTAAAGATGAAAAATTGTATGTTTCATATTAGTTTTCAGTAATGATGATTCTAAGGCAGAACTACTCTTGAAGAAATGTTCTGAAAGATCCAAACAGAGGTGTAATTCTGCCTGTAGAGAGTCAAATCAGAAAATAATGAATTGCGTAAATTTTTTTTCAGACATTAATTTCTGATATAGTATGTTTGATGTCCTAATCTTATTTTACCCTCAAGTGTACTTATGTTTTGGTTATTAATGTTTCTGGTTCTAGAGATATTTCTTTGTTTTGCATGAGACAGACACGTTCCCTATCTGAAGCAGTTCGAATAGCATAATACGTTCTTATGGGGAAAAAAGATTATTCTCCCTTTTTGTATTATTTCTCTGCATACAGGTCTGGTGACTGGCCCCACTGCAGTCACTGTGTTGTAGCATTTTCAACGAATTACTGGGTTAGATTGGAATAACACTTCTTTTAGTGATTTAGAGATTGTATGTGCTGAATAAAGGAAATAGGATATGGGTGATTTTGGGTGCTCATACTGTGTCCTAAACTAGGATGTCACTTCAGAATTTATTTCCTGGGGTTTTAGTTTGCTTTAATTAACAAATTTGCCAGACAAACTGATACTTCTAAACTAATACTTCTGCTTTCTTCTTCCCTTACCATGCTTTCAGAAAAGACAGGCCTACAGGGAATGGACTAAGACTCACAATAGTAGTGATGATGATGACAGTTAGGATAATACGGACTGTAACAGGATACACGTGGCCTTTGCCACGTTCTTTTGACCTTTGAGTACTAAATGTTGCTGCTATAATTCCCACTGAGAAATGGACATTGTCTAATATTAAGTCTTATTTTTAAAACTGTGCAAAAAAAATGTGGGGAAATAAACTGTATGATGATGAATGGTAGGCAAAGAAGCAAAGAATATAATAAAAATAGTCTTACAGATAAAGCTGGACGTTAGGTGAAAATAGTATTGAATAATATGAAGAAATAGTAATACCATAACTTAGACAATATTTCCAGATATGTTTCTATCAAGTGTATTTAATCGTTTTGCATTTATATGTGTTTGACACGTTTTATTTATAATTTGCTAGATGGAATGCTTTTAAATGTGTTTACTAAAACTTTGCTGAGTTGTACAGTCATTGGTGTTAAAATGCTGTTTGACTGCTTTATTTCGTATTTCAAAAGTATTTTGTCTGCTTTTCTTTTTAACAATAAACATGTCTAAAGTATATCTAAAATGGATTCATCTGTTCTGTTTCAACATTGTTTATCATGTTTCCTGGAACCAGATTATTTAAAAACACCAAATGGCCTATAAAAGTATTTAAAAGATAAAATACATGTATTTTGAAAGGAACATTTAACATAAACCTTTAATTTTTCATTTATCATTTGTTTCACTGCAATTTTTATGTACTTATTTTGGGTATCCTTTGGAATACTTAGATGTGTGAAATAACGGTTTGTTTAGTTATTTTTGATTGTGACCATAAATTATTTGGTTCTTAAATCAATTTTTTTTTTTTCATAGCAACAACAATAACAAAGTAAAAAATACACCCCAGAACTAAACCCTATGTAGAATCACGGGCAGCTAGAGAAAATACCAGTACTTCTACAAGTCTATGTGTAGTAAAACATATGTAACATGCTGAAGTATTTAGGTTTTTATTTAGCTATACACTGGTGGGGGGGAACAAACAGCACTGAACCACTATAATTCTGTATTGTAAATTCTACAATATAGCTTTACAAGTTACTTATTTCGTTAAAAATTGTTTTATTCTGTATCCGCTGGAATGCTTGCACAGTTTTCTCATTCTTTTTTGTGGTTTGTTGCTAAATTTAGATTTTAGTGTTGCATTTTAAAGATGTCTTGCAATAGATATTTATGTATCAGTAAGTACTGTAGTAAGAATTGACCGTTCTGCCAACACCTGAAAAATTAGAATTGCTCTAAAGCAGTAACAGCTTCTGAAGCATTTGCATATTTACCAAAGATCATGTCATGACCTTCATTGTCTATTACCTTCCAGTTATCAAAATCTGAGGGGAACAAACATTAAAATCCATAAGACTTCTTATTCTGGCTCTGTGCCTTCAAAAGCTGCTGTACAGTCTGATCTCTTGGGCAGTGAGCCAAGGAATATATGCCTGTAATCTCCCAGATAAAACAGGGGACAAACTCAACTTGAGAGCTTGTTTTAGCTGAAACTCCTGATGCTTAGGATGGCTACAGATCATGTATTGCTACTTATTTTGTAATACTGTCATCTCAAAAGGATGTCTTGCAGAAGTAGATGAAAGACTGTATTGTGATGTGTTACTGCCTGAAACATTGTGGGAAGGATTTTGAGTATTTCAGGTACAAGTGGATCTCAGGTATTTGAAGAATGTAGGACATAATTTTGAACTTCAATCCTGAAAAAAGACACATCATGCCTAGAAGTTGAGGAAATTGTTAGGTACAACTTTATGGAAAGGTTACTGCTGCATTTTATTAACTTTACTGGGTTTTGGGAACTGTGAATATGTTACTTGACATCTTTTTTCTTTTTGGCTTTTTAGTGCAATTTCTCTTATATCCTATAAAATTCTGTTTTTCTTCTGTAATGACCTGTCTTACAAGACAATGCATGTCAATTTTGTAACAAAACATATTTTTTCCTCATTCTAAAACAGCTTTACAAAGAAATGTAATCATTTTTGACTGAAAAAGCATTCCTGCAAAAACAGGAATTGATTTTTAGAAATAATACTTTTTTTCTGTCAAATTGACCTAACTTTTTAAGTTTTTTAACTTATAATTCTATAAATCATTACAGAATGTGGAAGTAAAATTTAGCATGAAAGGTAGTACTTCTGGGTCAGGTATCAGTAATTCAAATTCCACTGCAATGTAACTAGAAGGAGTTAATTCTTTACTCAGTAGATAGAAAGGTTGTAGAATGCTAACTAAAAAATAAGTGAATAAAAAACAGTAAAAAGTTTTGCCAGTACAGTTGGCAAATATGATTATATACCTTAGAGTATTTTGTCTCTTTCAGGGAGTATACTTCAATTTTTGAAGTTTTTATGTTAATAAAAAATGTAGTTATTTTCTACAAGTATTTATTTGTTTCTATCTTGAGTGTCATTTCCTCTGAATATACATGGGGAAAAGAAATAATTTGAATTTAGGATGACAAAAAAATGAATCACCTGGGATATTAGGATTTAATTTCTCTCTTAGTCGTGGAACCAAAACCTGTGAAAAGTACAATAGTTAACTAGGTGAAACCAGTGCTCTTTAAGGCAGCAAAAATGAAGAAGAAGAAAAAAAAATAATTAGGCATTCTTTTATTTAGGGATGTAAAGTAACGTATCAAAAAACACAGACCATCTTTCCAGGTGCCTTTCCCCCCGCCTTCCCCTTCAGTTTAATGTATTTTAATAGCTTAACTTTTGGCTGCGCAATTTTTTTTCCATGATTTTTCACTGGTGAATGGAATTTGAAGTCCAGTTCCTGTTGCTGAAAACTCCAGGACTAAGTGCCATAGCTCAGGTCACCACGTCTTCTCCTGTCAGCTACAGAACAAGTTGATGATTCAGCTTTTCCCAAGTGTTTAGTTTTACTCTTTTAGTGACTCGTATAATGGTAACTTGAATTTATATGCTTCCTCCTTGCTGAGGTGAAGAAGTGGCTGTGCTCTTTATCTTTGATGTTATCCGGTATACCCCTTTTGATCAGGGTTCTTTGGTCTTTTTGATTTCCGAAGAGGATCTGTAGACTTAAGTCAGTGCAGAGGGATACTATAGACAGTTTCTGGGATCATTTATTAGATTGATTATATCTTTGTTGTTATTAGTCATTTACAGAAGCTATAAACCTGCCAGAAATACTGGTCTTTGCCCTGCCAGGGAGTAATGCTGAAAGATAGTCTAGTCTCATGCGTATGAACATAAGTCATTAACACTTGCACCACAAAATCAGTGGCGTTCTCTGTGTCACAGCTCAGTGGCTAACCAAAACCAAAATAAATCCAAAACCTTTTTTTATTTTTGATTTGCCTTCATAGTGTATGAGTTTGTGAGGGCTCTTTTACAGTGTTGTGTAAGGTTGCTGCCCAACTATGCTGCGGTGGATGTAAGCTTGTAGAGAAGACAATCCTTCAAAGCTGTGCCTCAGTACTGTGTCCTACTGTATTGGAGATGTTCAACTTTCAGTTCAGTGAAACTTTTTTGGTCATGAAGTAAGCTTCAGATCAGGTGGCAGAATGTTGGAATGGGTTGAACAGACCCTTGTTTCTTAGTATTCAAACTTCAGTCTGCCAGGAGGAGTATCTGAGGAGTGGGAAAAGTGTTATACTCCTCCTTTCTCTCCTTCCCTCACTGCCCCTTTGGCTTGGGTTCAGATCAAAACGTAAACGTCCCTATTGTGAACTACTCTAAAACTGAGGTTTCACTTCATAAAATTATAGGGAGAAATTCTTTCAAAGTTCAGAGTAACTTCATTTTCGTTCAACATTGTCCTGACTCTTACCAGGCATCCATTCATGCACGCTATCTCTAGCTTGCTGCTCTCTTAATGAGTCACAGCTGTCATTATCCATTCTCCTTTGGAAAACCTGTTGTGTCTAGGTTAAAGGAAAGAGCAGGATCCTTACCTCTTAAATGTGCAACATTTGGACATAGCCATTGCCCATCCCCAAATAGAAGACTTGTACGTATTTACAGGAAGCTGGCTGAATCTAGCTAACACCAGTTGTTTCAGAAGAACATGGAAGCTTGTGGGACTCGGTTTCATTGTAGCTTGTTTGTGATTGAAGCATAAATGCTAATATATTGTGGAGAAGCAAGTAAGAACTAAAAGCGTGCTAGGCAAAGCATACACCAGCTTGTTTGCTGACAGAGAATACAAAAAAGAAAATTGAAATATTTTTCCATTTCCCTGCTGATACAGTAATTACTTCAGATGCTACAAATCAAAGAACTTTGTTTGTATTGGCAGGAAAACATAACATCTAGATGTGATCATCATAATGAAAGTGTAGATCAGCGTGGTTTCTCCATTCACCTCATCAAATGAATTTTCTTGTTATTCAGATCAATAGTTGACCAAGATAATTCTGCCAGTCAGCATAGGCAAATTTTATTTCTGTTGTGAGGCAGAAACTTTATGCTCTGAAAGAAAGCTGCTGTCCTAATTTTTACTGTCCTGCATACTGTGGCCTTAAATTGAAATGTACACCTTGACCACAAATCTCTGTTGATTTGAACAAAGCCATGTTGATTTCAGAGCTGCTGTTCAGCATCACTGAATGGAGTCTTAAATTCAGGTACTAAGCCATCATGGACAAGAGCTTTGCTTTTTGTAGAATGACATTGCGCATTAGGATAACTGGAATGAGGGAGTAGGCAATAAAGGATTAAGGTTAGTTCTTATTAATAAAGGATGAGGAGAGAATTTTGCATGGCAGAAAAAGGAATGTTTTATGTGTTGTTTTTTTCTTTATTTAACTGTTTTCCCCCTCTTCTCTCACACATTCAAGCTCCATCTAACAAGTGACCTGGATACTGCTTAGAATTATTAAATGTTTCTGTGGGGAAGATTGGCTATGTAGTTATACCAGGTTAGGCTGCTGAAAGTAGCAATTCTACAGCTTTTGAAGAAGTCACCTTATAATTTGAGCTGAAAGATACATTCAGTATTGAAGGTTCTAGCAACAACAGTGAATTGCCTTCAGAACTCATGCATTTGGACAGCAATCAGTTCATAAGGAAATACACTGGCAATCTAAAATCCAACTGAAAACTTCAAGTTAATCTGAACATCTAGAGAGAAGAGTAGCAGATTTATAACCACTTTTTAAGTAGTAATGGTCTTTACAGTATTTCTTTTCCGTGTTGTTTCAGTGGAGATGAGTTCAAGAAAGATATCAAACATTCTGAATTTTGTATCACACATAATACTAGTATTTTTTAGAACTATAACCAGAAGGATCATAGATTTTAAATTTTGACTCCATTACTTAAACTCTGCTGTTTCATTTCTAACTTTGTCAAAGGCCTCTGTGCTTGCTCCTCAGTAAATTAAGATCATGTGGTGTGATTAGGAATCTTTCCAAATGCAGAGGTGCCACTTTTAAGACACTGAGCATATTTGCATATCCATCTCTGCACAAATGATCACATGTACTGTTAGATTATTGTGATGACATCTGAGCATTTGTACTACAGGTAAGAAGAATTCGCAAAGTAGAGGATTTGTGCTTGTATTACTTCACATTTTACAGCTGCTAGTGTCTTTTTTCAAAAGATTCATTCAATTTCCACATCTAGTCAATGAACCGTAATACATACTAAAGTAATCGGGTTATTAAACCTTTTTGAATTTGAAATACAGAAGTTGTGTTTTAAAACTTAGTATTTGTTTTCTTACAAGGGTGGTTTGGGTGAAAACTAGTATTGAACAAGCAATGATTGATCAATGTTAACCTTCATAGTTTTGCATCACCAAGCAGTGGTGCAGGTTGCTGTCTTTCTCCAAACAATTAACAGCTGCATACTTTAAAATGGAAAAATCATATTTATGCATCTATATTGAGGGATCAATTATATATCCTTTTATGTTTGAGTTATGTAAGGCACTTTTGTAGCAGAGCGCAGTAGTGATCTCGCTATAAGAATTATCAGCAGTAAATTGGGGTATCCCACTATGATGTATTTGCTAATGAATAGGTGCAAGTCTAATGCTAAAAGGGATAAAGATTGTAAATGAAGGGTAGAAAAATCCAAGGCAGAAAATTGAGAAGTAGTTACTACTCAGCATTGGCATAGATACAAGTGTTACCTTTGCAAATGGACTATGCAGCCTCCTCCTGTGCTTTATTTCACAATTAATGTCTGTTGTCATCTACAAAACTATAGAATGCAAATAACTTGAGTTTATGACCTTTGACTCACAGCTAACAACAAGGAGTAGTTAGCTCAGTGCATACCACATGCTAACAATATCTTTGTGCTGAGCAAATCACTTGTTTATATATCTTAGTAGAACTGAACTTTTTGTGGAATCTGGTGGACATTTAGATAGTTTTTGTTTAGGATTGCAACCCGTGTGATAGTTAAGTACTGTACTTCCATGATAATTTTCATCATTCTCAATTCATTATCAGTAAACTAAGCAAGTTACAATGGGGTGATGTGACTTGTTGAAAATTAACTAGCGTGCTAATGAAAAGACAGAAAGAAGTAGCCCCGCTCTCCTAAGTCCCACTTGAGGGCTGTTAACTCTTGTATTGAGAGCCTTACCTCAGTGCTATGCAAAGCGTAAGAAAGTTATCTTCTTTGATGCAGGAGTAAGACTAGAGATCCTCTCCATCCTAATAAGGCTAAATTGCTAAATGCTCCTCCTGTGTAATTGCTTCAAATAAAAGAGGGATACTGCTCATACTTTGCAATGTTTATAATGTGTTTGGTCAGTAAGAGAAATTGCTGGCATTGTCACAGTCTTGCAGATTAAATGCAATGATTTGTTACCCATACTGAACCACCCTTGCTCTTTCCACACACATCATTTTTGTAAGTTCCTGTCAGCCTTCTCCTCCCTTTCCCTGTCTTTCTCACTAGGCCATTAATACTGAAAATCCATCGGGACACAAAACTTAGACAAGTAGGCTGGTATCTGGGTCAGGTATCCTATCCATGCTGTCTGTCCATATGGCCTCCTCTGTCTTCTAACCATCCAGTGCATCTTGTGCTGGAACATTGTAGAGACTACCTTGAGAGGAGATTTTTTGGTTATTTAGTTACGAAGTAGGAGCATGGACCTAAAGATGAGAGGCAGGGAGAGACTCAAATTGGAGGCATGGCAATACCTACACAAAGCTTGAATAAGGAGTTTCCAAAAATAAAAAAAATAATAATCTGTTTTCCAAGCCCTTAATTCCTCATTTCTTACGCCATTCTTCTTGCTGTATTCATACTGGCCCTGATGCTAGCTCTTGCAGAAAGAAATTCAAGCAGTGACTTATGTAAGTAAGCACATGATCAATAGCTGTGATTTTGAAGCCCAGCAGAGTTGGGGAGAGAGAAATAATCAGAACTTTCTGGGAGCTTTCTGGAAAGCTCTCTTTTTGGGAACCTGTTACTCAAATGTTCTTGCATTTTAGTCACTTAAAAATCAGCATCTTTGAGGGAAGGTATCATTGTAGAAATCTGTTTGGGCAACTGGAGTTATCCATGTGGCCAAATTTGAAGTTGTAGGCTACACCTAATTAAATGTCTGCATCATTTTACAGTGGTGATGAATACTGATTAAATGGTTTTGCTATTTTAACTGCATTGAGAAGTAACCTACATGTTTTTAAATATTGGCATACATATCTGAAACAGTATGTTTGTAGTTAAGGGTTTATTGAATCATACTGGTTTAAACTAACCTATTTTTGCTTCCAGTTTGTAACAGATGGAAAGTATGCAAGCAGTCATGTTGCTATTCCCCGCTAAGATGCAGCAATCTTAATTTAATCACTAATTTAATCACTCATTGCTCAGAAAGTCAGAAATCCAATGGTTGCCAAGTCATGTTAAAGTTACAGAGCTTCTGTTTTTAAAAATTTTTCATCTGCTGTCATCAATATTTAAAATTTATTCCCCATTAAAGAATACTCTGCTACAATATTCATGGCAAAAAAATAAGTAAGTTCAGAGGGAAACAAAAGAATATGGAGAAAGGCTAAGCATTACCTCAAGTGCATTATTAGGTCCTACTGTCTACATGGTAGTGTGTTCTTGTATACAGTTAAATATATTATTTATTCCCCGAGTTAATTACTCCAACATTTTAGAAGTAACTTGACATAAATTGGGAAATTTCTTTTGTTGTCTCAGAACTGTATTGTTCAGCAGAAGTTTGGTGTGTACTAGAAATATGTAGAAAACAGAGTCCTGAAGTGTTTTGAGAAATTACATTGTTTTGGTTAGGACGGATTTTTAATTGCATAGCTGCATTAACAGCAATCGGATAATTCTATGCAATTATGAACATTAGCTGTCACAGATCTGTTAATCATATTCTGACTTATGAAAGTAGCCTTTTATTTATAAGTGTGTGCTTTGTTATAATTTATACTTTTGGAGGACAAAAACACATTTTAAGGACAAAATTAGTACATGAATTTATACTAGCATATTCAAAGTTATAAAACTTTATCTCTTTTAGAAAATTGAAAATGGAAGATTTGCAAAACTCAGATATATTGCACATGCTATGGTCAACAGTACAGATCTGTTAATGGTAACAAAAAGGTAAACAGTTTTGACTCTGCATAATAAGTACTTAAAACTATCATCAAAATGTGCATGCCTTGATAATTGTTGATCAGTAACTGCACTTTGACATGTCTGTCTTTATGGTTGTAGATAAAATAATGGGTGAAGCATGCTTAGTGTGCTGTGAACCATCTTGTTCAACAGCAGCATCGTTCAGTACAAGAGTATGCTATTTCAAGTGTCATAGTAATTTCTCTGTTTCAGATGAGAAAAGGAATGTTGGTTTTATGATTTCTTTTGCTGACAAAGATTTATAGATCTAGTTAGGCTGAAGTCAATGGAACTGTGGGATTTACTTGTAAATTAGCATATTGAAGGAAAAACGGGTCATACAGGAACAGAGTCAATAATGTTTAATAGTGGAATAACAGGTATCCTACTGAAATAGAAAGTCTGTACAACTTTCGAAATACAGCTAGAAGTAGTGTTACGGTTTTGCTATGAAACACAGTATTTTAAAAAAGTTAGAGGAGGGTTCAAAATTCACACTTTTGGAAAGTATGCTGTATGGTTGTTATATCATTAGATGAGAACTATTTTGGAACAATGACTTCACTAGAGCTAGGGTAACTTGATAACTTTTAAGTATTTTTACATTATTTTTTAAATTATTAATTTTATTTTCTGGTGCCTAGTGGTGTGTTGTTTGTGACAAAAGGGACATTTGGACAGCTGACATGTGAGTGGCAGTACACTTATGATGAATTTACCAAAGAACCATTCATTGTTGATGGCAGAAGACTACGTATTGAAGCCAAGGTATGTTAACATAATCATGTTCTGTTTCCTTTTTGTGTTACTGTTTATAAAATTGAACTTTGAATTCCTCATCTCTCTCCTTTGAATTCTTGATCTCTCTTCTAGTTGGGATGCACTCACATAAGGGAGTTGAAATTTGTCAGGGCCAAACTTCTCAGATAACTAGCTCCTGACTGTTCTAAGCAGAATGATGACTTGGTGTTTGCAAATCAATTTATTCCTTGAGCCCTGGGAATTTTTTGTTGGTATGCACCAGTTCATGGTGCATTCATAGTTTGGAAAATGGTGATACAACAAAACCCTCTCAGAAGATTGCAGAATATTTTTATTATGTACTCTGGCACTGTGGAAGTATGCCAATATGTGGACTTCTCCCTTGTTGCAATCCCAAAGATTCAGATATATCAGAGCAATACATTTCCATGTGCTATGCTTCAAGGATTTATTTCCTTTTCATTTGCTAGTAATGAAATTCTTCAAAATTATAATAAGGTATTAATGTTGTCATAAAAACTGTAATGACATATGCTTATCCCTTTCAATGCAAGTTGAAGAATGTTGCTGTCAGTTGCAATTTTTCCTTTAGAAAAAATCCCCAAAATTATTTTCCGTTGTAAGCTGGCAAAGGACATAAGGAGAAAGATGACCACTGGTAACTGAGTATACTTACAGGGACAAAGCTCCTTAAAACCCCTCAATTCTTAAATTCTTGTTGAGATGGCAACTGAATTTAATTTCACTCAAATCAATTTACCTGCCAGTGTTTTGTTTTGTTTCTGTTTTTAATAAGCTTCATGTGTGTAATTACACATCCTGGTTGTCAGGACAGTCTTGACAGTGTACAAAGTCATTCAGTTTTTCACTCAGATTATTTGTTTCTATTGCAGAGAGCATGAAAGGCAGAGCCATATTGGTTTGGAATCCTCCAAACTGGATTTCTGACTGCAAGTGAACTTTTACAGGATGAAATAGTTCTTAGAGTTTCTGCCATTTCAGGCAATGCTGAATAACATATCCATCTCTACCCCTACACAGCAGTCATTTCAGAGTCCATTCACATGTCTGCAGTATGCTCTTTATTGAAATCTATGATTGAAAACTGTGTTTTGCAAAGCACTACTTATATTCTATTTCTGAAGCCTAAGTTGCTATTTTCACTACCTAAGACCACTACTTGCAAGTCAGTATTGGTGGAATGTCCACCCAAGTAATGATGCAAAGGAGAATGAAAATTTACAACCTTAGGGAGTACTGGATTTTGTTACCCCTCATACTCCATTGTCTGCCTTCCATTCCTACCACTCTTTTATAGTCAAATCTCCAGAGACTCCATGGTAAAAAGGGAAGTCTGTTATGGCTGGAGTGTTCCACTCCACTGCGCTTTCATGCAGAAAATGAAGTTTCTCAGGGTGTGTGCATGCGATACGAACATACTCCGATTAGTGTAATGGGTACACATGGCTGGCTGAACCATATAGCTGCCTTAATGGTAAATAACTTAGTTGTAAATTTTGAAGAAACTAACTTCAATTTTGAATTACTGTTTTTTTAGGAACGAGTAAAGTCTGTGTTCCATGCCAAAGAATTTGGAAAAATTATTAATTTTAAAAGTCCAGAGGATGCTAAGGTAAAGTCTAAATACTATTACAGTACTATTACAATTACTGTGCTAAATTTGGCTTAAAAAGTGAAACAGAAATATTCTTAACCTGAAATTACTATGTCTATTTAAAATTCTTTATTTCCATATGGCAGTTACACAGATGGAAATAGCAATGATCTTTTTCAAAAAAACTCAATTCCAACGCCAAACTTTTCCTTACATAAATCTTTGGAATTATAAATGTCTGTCAAATGGCTGATTTAGCAGTAATGCTAACAAAAACCAAACAATCAAGAATGTGAACTAAAATAGCACACTTAGTAGAATAAACTCCTAGTTTTATTCTGGGGGAGTGGGGGGGGGAATGTCATTCCTCTGTTCCTCAAAATACGGTCTTGGATGAAGAATGAAGACAGCCAGAAGAAATAGAAATACTTTATTTGATATATTACTATTATTATATGCATATTCTGTGTAATCCCTTCTTTTTGACATCACTAGTCATTGTAGTTTTGACTACAACAGAGAGTAGGAGCAGTTCAGGTCTGCTACCAGAACTATGAGGTAGCCAAGTTGTGAAAGTTCTGCCTTGTTTTTATTAGTGCAGCTCATTATTTTCACAAACAATAAACTAGTCTTCACACCAGTGCGATATGGTACCCTGGCATCGCACTTTGAAACAGTCTGCGAAAATTGCATGCTCTCATCAGTTTAAGTTGCTTTTGTCTTCATAAGGGTAGTTTCACTCAGCTGAGGTTAGGTACTGTTTGACACTTGCCCCAAAAAGCATTACAAATACTGTCAAGGTATTTGAGGGCCCTATGCTGAATTTGTCTTGTCTATACTCTTTGGAGATACTAAGCTCCTCTTCCTTTTCTTTTTGGCAGTGGTGGGGCAGGGGTGGCATTGAGGTCCAGTACTCTGTGTGGGAAAGGAATCCCATCTATGCCCCAGCTAAATCAGGAACAATTCAAAAAATCAAATTAGTGCATCATATTATGTATGCCATAAGTCTTAAGCAAGGAAAAGAAAGCTGAAAAAGTTGCGTGTACTTTTCACAAAAATGTTGGTTTGCGTATTTTCCTAGAAAGGTCCATGAACGTCACAAAACCAACAGGAATGCCAATATGAGGGGAAAGGTCACTGTCAGACAGGCTTGGTAAGGAATGTGGTTTTATCTTAGAAAAGGAATACTTGACAGATTAATTAAAAAATTGTCATCACGGCTTTAGGGGCTATTCTACAGAAAATAAGTCTTTGAGAGTCGCTTCCAGGCTGTTTAGCCTATGACTCACTTCTGCAAATGTGACACTTCTGTTTGTGTATAGGGGGAGACAACATTGAGGGAAGTGTTTTAGGAACAGTGAAAATGAAACTTGCAGCCTTTACAGTAAAAAGGTTATGAGGTCATTTTCAGTGACACTGCTTTGTGAACATTGTGTCAGTCTGGTGGACACTACAAGGTTGTTCCATCTGTGAGAATTGCCATATTCTGATGTGAATGGTAATTTCTTGAACAGCCAGTTCTTCTTTCAAACCTTCGGCATCCTGGTTAACAGAAGCTCTGGTTTCCTTGAGGGGGGTGTGCTTGTGATGGGGAGGAGGGGATCCTAAAGATCTGTAACATAGAACCTGATCCAGTAACAATCTGATTTATAATAAACCACTCATCTTCCTTGCAAGCATTATGCAGTTTTCTCATGGCAATCCCTTTGAATAACTTCATCTCCCACCCTAGATTTCCATGTCACTGCCCCTTCC